>CAMAPE010000061.1:4087500-4655000 GCA_945859875.1 Cuscuta europaea
TAATCGCATGGATGTAAATTGTTTATTTGGAAGCTAAGGAGCTCACTATATCATATGCCCTTGTTCACGTTGATCTAGCATTTTTAGGGAAACGGTCAACATGTTGGGCTTTTCTCATACAACTTCCTCATCTGATTCTTCACATATTTGTGCCGAATCAGACTTCTCTATTTCAAAGTTGAAGTTATTTTTCCATGAGAATATGACCTCGAGAGTGATAGATTTGTCAGCATTTCTTTCCAAATAGTATGAACACATTGCTACACACATCTCTGAACGAAGATTGAATCCAGTTAGGGTGGACTTTCGGCTAAGCATTAGGGGGCCGTGAAAAGAGGTGATGAATCAAGACATGTTACAATTGAAAACAAGGTTGTATCAGCTCCATAGCCTATGGGAGGGGGGTTTGAGAACTAGGATTAATCAGATTATGGAGATCTAGAGGCCGGTTCTTCAAGGGGCATCTTCTTTGAGGTTGAATATCTAGGTCACACTTCATAGAATGAAAAGTGAACTCATATATGGATAGTGGAGGCTTAGTGGGATTTTGACACTAACCAAGGCAACGAATAATCTAAACATGCAAATGACAACTTACAGAAAGGAGAATCAACACTCCCACCATACGAGGACACGATCTCAAACTCGCATGGAGCGCTGGAGTTCTTTATCATTATAGGCTTAGGGAGTAAGGCATCTCGGTGGGCTTTCATGTATTTTGGATTGGGCCTCTATCTGTTTGTTGCCTTTCTTTTGTTCTCGTGTTTCCTTCCTTTTCATTGTGTGCTTTCTTTGGTTAACTTAATAAAATAATACTTCAGTACATATGTGTGTGCGCGCGTGAACACGTCTACATAAGCTATCTTATCATGTCATTTTCATCGTGATGATGTTTATGTTTAAATGTTTACATATACACTCTTACCTCAGAAATAACATGTTTGATTACATTGCATGCATGGATAAAAAAAGTCATAGCCATTCATTGTAAGACACATAATAATACACAAAAGCATAACATGATATAGTAAACATTCATAAAATCTTTTACAATTCATTACATTTCTTACGTCTACATTTCATGACTTCATATGTCATAACATTACATGTAACATGTCATTATGTGAAATACATTTTGCAAAAAACCAAAACATTTCACTTCTATTACATATCCAATGCAGTATGCAATAGCCATATTTCATTCATATGTAGTCCTTGTAGTGTCCTACCATAGTCATGTTATATTCATCCAATCAAAAGTCATGCCAAAATTTATGTTTTCATTGAAGTATTTTATGTTTAGTCTTACAATATGACCAGATCTTCTATGTAATATAGAACATGCATCTAGCCATTCTGCACATTATTTGTACAAATACTCCCCAATAGCCCCTTCTTGTTTATAGGCTTCATGCAACGGAAGTGACTTAAATTTGATTTATTTACACCAATAGCATGCATCCCTCAAAAAGCCCCCAACAACGTTTTCTATATGTATGACATCCCCCTAGAAGCATATACAGTAAATGAACAAAAAATCATCTTAAAGAGCATGATTTATTTAGGTTATGATATATTTAGTGTTTTTTTTATAAAATGGAGTTTTATTTGTACGGTGAATATTAATTATATCCATTATATTTTTTCATCATATAACATGATATATGCACTAGTAAAAAATGGCTTATAGTGACATTAAATTAGTGTCACTAAACGATTTAGTGACACTCTGAAAGTGTCACAGAAAAGTGGGGCTAGTGACGCTAAATTTAATGTCACCGTTAACAAGTCACTTTTGTGTCACAAAATTATGACATATAAACATCATAGAGAACTGTGTTATATATGCAACAATGATTTTTGCGATACCAATGCATCATATTTTTAGTGATATATACATACACTACTAGAAAAAGGCCTCACAGTGACACCAAATTAATGTCACCAAAAGTTTATGTGACACTAAAAAAGTGTCAATGTACATGATTCATTAGTATATATATTTTTATATATATATATTTTTTATATTAGTATATATATTAATACAAATAAACCAAAACATTAACATTAACCAAAATCTCAAACATTTTATTTATATCTCAAGATTTCATATGAATGTACATGATTCATAGGAGCATACCCCGAAAATCATAAATGTAATTAAGTACAACTCAAAAAACAAAACAAGTTACAATTATAGCTAGAATTGAGATAAAGCACGGTCTATAGGACACAAAACAATCTTTAAGTGTCAAGCCCCGACAACGGCATTCTTATGGAAGTAATCAACAACACGTGCTCCCTTTTCCCCATGGTTTCTTCAAGGCATCCCTGAGATTTGATCAGCTTCAAAAGCCACGCATGTAGAAGCAAGCCTTCAAGAAACATGTGTCCTCATACATCATATATGAACAAGTGCCATTTTCAGTATATGTACTCGTATTATTTATGGGGAGGAAAAAATGGGACTTAATCTAAATAAAATAAAATCACAAACTCAGACCTTCCTCCATTTTGAGTTCAACAATCGAGTTAAGCTCACTATTCAAAAAAGAATGCAGATAGTTGCACTGCCTTAGGTCAGGGAAATGCAGTTTTGGGAAAGTTTTCTGGAAATAATATGGAAGACACACACACATAGTTATACTAATCAAGTGTTACATTTAAATGCATTATAGTAAAATGATTTACATTATCAGTGTCAATATCCTGCCCATGAGCTACCTGAGAATCAAATACTTGAACACCCCTCATAGGCATCTCATCATCAACCTTTATTTGATTCATCTATAAGGCAGGGAGGGAGAAAATAAGTATAGAAGTGTAAAAGAAGTTACTCCATATATGAAACATAAAAACACATGCAAAATGGGCACATTTATTCTTTTTATTTATTTACTTTTTATTTATTCTGAGTGTTTAATATCATGAATCAAAATTTAGAAACACAACCAGTGAAGTAAAACAAACCAGAAAGGATGTCCCTCTCCAGCACTTGCGGAGTAACAAAGAAAACTCGTTTTTCTTTCCAAAAGCTTTTTCTTCTAGTAGGACTGGTTTGATCTGTAAGATCAATTGCACACTCCTGCACTCCATTCAACAACAACTGTTTCGGATTTGGTAAATGCATGTAAACTATTCTCTCCATAAATGACAAATTAGCAATACAAGTAAACAGAACACAAAAAGTGTGGGAAAGCAAGAGAACCTCACCTGCGGTATATCTACAATGTTATGGCTTGCTTCAATCTGTTGCATAACAAGTGGCTTAGAAGGAGCTGCAAAAACAAGTTTTCCTGCCATGATGTAGCACAAAAAGAAGTAAATATGTTATTGGCAAGTTTAAACAGTTTCCTTAATAAGTTAATAGACAAAGTGAAGAGTTAAGACTTGAGTAGTTGAGTGTTAATAGAGGGTCATTATCAATGATCTTGACGTTATTTCATTGTGTAGAAAACTAGAAACTGGAAGGATACGTATGCAGTTTTAATGAATCCTATTAAACCTTTCATATTTCATGCAAGTTATTTTAGTCATGGTATAAAGTACATATAGGTTTGAATCCAAAGCAATGCAATCATTTGAAACTCAGAAACTGCAAGTGCTGCTGTGAGCTTTCTGCATGAATAGTTCTCTATTAGATTTATAATAATAAAAACTGCAACCAGTCCATTAACTCATCCATTTCAAAACAGTATTAATTCTCTATTAGCTTTCTGCATGAATAGTTCGTTAACCTTCTCGTCAATGGTGACGTTCTCCCTGTAGTAGTCCTTTAGCAAGTCATCCAAACCTATAACCTTTTTCCTGAAAATTATATAGGAATATTAAGACAAAAGTGATCATTAGAAAGCAGACATTCTTTTTGAAAATGAAACTTGGAAACCTGATATATCAGATTTTAAGGATTACAAGATGCCATTGAATCGTACGAAATCCAAAATGAAAGGGTAAAAGAAGTTTTATAAAACATGTTTTGTCTACATCCCTGTTTGTTGAACAAGTAAATTAAATGGTTTATTAGAGGACTGGAGTATATTTCATTGAAGGAAGATGTGAAATCAACTTATGAAATCATTTATACTAAACTTTAGAGCCATGATCCATGTAAAAAGCTTCTTGAACTTACCACAAAGTAGTATTCAATTATAGCTGGATGACAACAGGAATATGAAATTATCCCTTGTTGCAACTGATATTCCCTTGCAAGCCTGTAACAGAAATTTGATATAATCAAGAGCAAAAACATAAAGCAATACAAATCAGGGCTTTGTTGGTCTCAGCCAGCCCAAACAAAGCAATACAAATCAGAGGGTTTCCTCAAATTTGCAGACAGACCAAACAAAGCTACGCACAGAACATAAGTTGCAGCAGCTACCTTCGACTTAGAGCAACGCACAGAAATTTGCAGATTGTCCAAACGGAATAACAGAGCTACACCAGCAAACAAACGTAGCTTAAGTCGCGCAGTACCCATTCCTGAGTCTGAGCATCGAACGATTGAATATTCGGGAGTCTGGGTTTCAACTAAACACAGCAATCTCACTCACGAACAGGATTAATTCAACAATCAAACCTTAAAAAGCCTGAAACAATCTTAAATAAAACGCTTCTTACAGAAATCGATTCGCAGATGAATAGTAAAAGTCGTGAAATTCTGGTTCGATTTTGAGTCTGTGGCCGTAATTCATGGTTCCAAATTCAAATCCAGTCTCGAAAATGAACTTAGAGGTGAAAATCGACCAAGAAACAACAAGAATCCAGAGTCAAAGCATCAAGTATCCATGGATTAGAAATGCGTAACCTGTACGGACCAGGACGACTCAGTTGAAATTGCAGACGTTGGCCGGGGTTGGAATCTCTTACCGCTGCTGCAAAGCTTGGCCCGAAGTGTCGGCCTCTATCCGGAGCCCCTCCGCCGGCGGCATTGGAATACTGCACAGGCGTCGGGAGATGGACACTCGACGAAGCTTAGAGGAAGAAGGAGCTTCTGAGGTTGAGAGTTATGAGAGTGAGTTGCGCTCCAGTAGGTTAAGGTTTAGGGTTAAAATTTATAAAATAAACCTCATTTCAAAAAAACTATTTTAACAAATTATGAATATGACCCCGTTTTTTCACCTTGAGTGTCACTATTAAATGGTGATGTTATTGTGTCAAAAATTAGTGATACTTATGTGTAAAATTTCAGTTGTGTCGTCATATTTTGACACTAAATCGAATAGTGTCACTAACGAAGTGTCACTGTAAGGCAGTTTTCTAGTAGTGATGATTATATATGATTATATTATCAACAGAATTTGCAAATCTCAGTGTAAATGCATTTAAGTTTATATATGTAACATCATCCCCAAGCATATTTACTTTTTAGTAAATCATGTAATAAACCTTGAAGAATGAATTATGCATTTGCGAGATTGTAAATCTTTGTTATTACTTTTGTGTGAATAGTGAATTGCACGTGGGGCCCACATCGGGAGCGGGGACCACCGTATATTTCCAAGACCACATGTTATATTCATCTTGGTCTATATAATATGTACACCATGATGGATATCCTAATTGGGCCATAACAAAGGCATAGGATCGGTCGGTTGGTCAAACGAGCCCAATTACCAGTTTTAGTAATTTATCGGATAACGGTCCAAAATGAATTTCGGAGACTTCTAAATATAAGTTGGGGAATGTACATACATTCTAAAGGCCTTAAGGATTTGGAACATGTGTTATATCTTATTTGACCAGATAAAATAAAATATAAATAAAATAGTCCACGAAATACAACTTTCGGGGCCGATTCTACACTTCTGGACTCAAAGGGGTGACCTCCCACTTATGTGGGGACCAACCCACGTTTTCTAGTCTTGCATTAAGAAAGGAGGAGGAGCAAAAGCCACTAGATGCATGAAAGAAAATGAATTGCGAGACCAAACATTAAAGGAGGCAGGACCCCTTTTATGTATGATTGAGAGAAATGCCAAAAAGGCATTCTCAATCACCCCCACCCCCATATGCTCGACCAAAGCTCACAAAGAGGGGAAGAAAGCCTCTGAAAATTACTTCCTCCATAGCCAAGAACATAGCTCAAGCAAAGTTGGTCCAAGGAAGAAGAGAAAAGAAGGAAAAAGTTAGGAAAAGTGTGAAGGATTTAGGTAATAACCTTACAATAACTTTTCATCTACTTCTTATTTATCTTATGACTTATATAGCATATGAAGGACCACTAGGATTGTTATACATGTTTAGAAGTGTAGAACAAGGGGTTGGAA
Organism: Cuscuta europaea; assembly: GCA_945859875.1. Classification (NCBI taxonomy): domain Eukaryota; kingdom Viridiplantae; phylum Streptophyta; class Magnoliopsida; order Solanales; family Convolvulaceae; genus Cuscuta; species Cuscuta europaea. Next base: position 4,093,767 of record CAMAPE010000061.1, read on the forward strand.
GGTAGTTCTAAGTCCAAGAACGGACTTAGAAGTCAAATGACTTGTTCGCCAGAAAATAACCTTTTAGAGGTTATTTATGTTGATATGGGTTTTGTGATGATAAAACCTTGTTAGGAGCTTGACTAAGGTGTTCCTAGTTGTCGCCGGAGCTTCGCCGGAGTTTCACCAGAGTTTCGTCGGAGTTTCGCCGGAGTTCAACCGAGAAGGGTAGAACTTCTTAAAACTCATTTGAGGTGATGATGACTGACTATATTGCTTATAATTAGTGAGTTAATTTCATAGGATTACCTATGGTAATTAAATGTGATTTTCATGGATTATTAATGATTAATAATGCCTAAATGAAAATACTATTGTTTATGAGTATGTGAAGCATGATATACAAATTTAGGAGACATTGTGTATGATAATGTGTTATGAAAATGATGGCATGATAGTAGGAATTAACTATCAAATATTGTGATAAAATATACTTTTACTTAATGTAAAGAATTCATGAATGGATAAAAGTGATATTTTTTATATTGAGATTAAATTGTAATTGGATTGGAAAATCATTTGAAATGAATAATTGAACTGTGGATTAAGAACTTGGTTGTTCTAAAGTTATCCGACTAGTATTAAAATACTAGTCGGGAGATTAATATGAAAAATGAGGTAATTAATCCTAAGAGATTGGATTGTGAATAATGATGTCTTAAGTAATCTTAAGAGATACTTTAAGGTCGATTTGTGTGAGCTCTAAGATACGTTAGGGGTAGACCTTAAAGGCTACCCAAAGTGAATGGAGTCTAGGCATAGAAATTGCTTAATGACTTAGTAACGTGACTAAGAGCCAGGCTCTAGCACGGTGTAGCGGTGACTATGAGCGAGGCTCTAGCACGAAGTAGAGTTACTATGAGTGAGGCTCTAGCACAATGTAGAGTGACTAAGAGCCAGGCTCTAGCACTATCAAACGTGACTACGAGCGAGACTCTAGCACGGTGACATTATAATAAGTGAACGGGGTTCCGAAATAGTGAAGTAACGCGTTAGGGTAAGCCCTAGAACGACGTAGCAATTTATTATAAATATATGAAAATCGTGACTAGTAGTCATATGGGATATGGATGGGCATTTTTAAACGAATATGGGCCCATGGGCCGACTACTTGACTTTATATATAAAGTAAGTATATTTTCGAACAGGGTAACCAAGGGTTATGACCTATATTGGGGGTCTTAGAAATTGAAACATTGATTATATACAGTGTAGTTGTCATTGTACTTTTCAAATGCTTCAAAGTACTGACCTCCCCTTCACGGGGGAGGCCACCTCACAGTTTTAGGTAGAACTTAAAGGTTGCTACCACCGCCCGTTGCTTCGGGGAGATCAAAGGAAGAAGACTTGGTTCGTGCTTCTTGTGTTCATGTTTTGAAAACAATATGAATAATGCTCATGGATATTATTTTTGAATAATTATTTGAGGGCTTGTATGCCTAAGTTTGCCAAGTGTGGCTTGAACACTTGTATTAATCTTTCCGCTGCTTTAATGAATGTTTTACATTATGTTTGTTTATGGATGTACTATGTGTGAATGATATTCCAGACGCCTTGTATAGTATGGATGTGTTGAACTGCGGTTGACTATTCGTACTGTACGACGATTTGTTGACGTGTCCGGGTGGGTTCGGGGCGTGACAATTTAATTGGTATCAGAGCCTTAGTCCGTAAACATCATATTGAATTCTCAAAATTCCTTTTTGAAAATGAATTTGAAAACCATGAGCATAAGAAGTTTTGTACTTATAGAACTTTCGGTACTTGAGTTGCAATGTCTCTAATTGTTAAGATGGTACCCTTAACAATTGGTATGATGATGATTTGAGCCAAAGGATGCCTTTAAGTACCTATCCGTCAACTGACACTTGATACGAGTCTAATGACTCATTCTCAATTTCTTTCAGAAATGGAACGTACTGGGAAAGTGACTAGGAGGAACCCGACTAGCCACACACCGGGAGGGTCCGAGCACGACAGTAGAGGGGCTTCTAGAGTGTCCAGGGGACGAGGCCGTGGAGGCCAATCACAGACCATGAGTGACAGTCATGTTGAGACCATAAACGAGTCCTATGTGTCCGAAGAGAATTCGACTTATCAACCGGAAACTGAGCCGTTTGAGACCCCATATCATGGGGAATACGATGATGTTAGTGAGGGGAGCAATGATGATGACACTCTAGAAAGGATGGAGGAACTACTCCGTAAATATCAAGAACATCGCCAAAGGCGCCGGGCAAGGCGTGCTTTGGGAGGGGCTTTAAGAAGGGGAAGCCGTGCGAGTCCTAGGGACCATGTAGAGTCCCAAGGACATAGAGGCGTTGAGGTTCCAATAATAAGGATCTCAAAGTACCTCAAGGAGGAAAGAGATTTAGGATGCAAACCGTTCGATGGGACGGGGGACATCTCCATAGCGGCCGAGTGGATCAAGAGGTTCAATGAGGTGGCCCTTGACATGCAGTTGCCGCGAAACATGAAAATGAGAGTGGTAACGAGGTTGCTAGAAGGCATGGCGTCCACATGGTGGGACGGGGTCAAAGGAAAGTACGGTGAGACCGTTACTTGGGAGAACTTCCGGCAGGAATTTTTCTATCAATACTATTCTGATTATGATGTCAACTTGAAGAGGAGGGAATACACCAACTTGACCCAAGGGGGCAAGTACACGGTGAGGCAGCTTGAACATAAGTTCAGAGAGCTTGTCGCGTTCATACCGGAGTATGATTGTGATGAGAACCGGATGGTGAACCATTTTTGGGATGCCTTGGACTTAGACGTGTGTGAGAGGGCAACACAATTGCCTAACATGACGTTCAGTCAAGTAGTTGAGCAAGGCTTGAAGGGAGAAAAAGAATGGGAGGAAAGAAAGCTGAAAACCACCGAGGAGGCGAAGAAGAGAAAGTGGGAAAGCCACGGCCCCCAAGGGTCTAACAAAAAGGGGAACCATGGGGGAGGAGGATCGTTCAGAGCACCGGCACCGCCACCGAGGGGAAATCCAGGCATGAGTGGGCAAAATTCGGGGTCGCAGGTCTCGGTGACACCTCGGTGCAGAAATTGCGAGAGGAACCACACGGATAAATGCCGTGATCCCCCATGATGCTACCAGTGCGGGGAGGCAGGACATTTGAGAGCAAACTGCCCACAACTGGGGCGAGCTATGGGTGCAGGACCAAGTAGCGGTACTACGGCAAGTAGAAACCAAACGGGAGCCCCTCATGAGAGCATGGGGAATGGCAGACCAAGTACGAGCAATGCACCCTCCGTGAACAAAGGCAAGGCTCAAGCTAGGGTCTATGCGTTGACGGAGGCAGATGCTCAAGCTAACCCGAACTCTGCTGCAGGTATAACCACTTAATTACTCGTATCTTATCCGTGGTTCATCCATAAATTGAGGTTATAAGCACTAGGGGTCAATTACAAATAGCCTCAGGATCAAACAGGGCCAATTCGGGCGAATTCAGTCTGATTTTTTCCCAAACACGCTGTGTGCAGCTTGCACGCACTCATGTGTCCCTCCGTGCGTCCCTCCGTGTGTGGGTGGTAGTAGCCATCCGAGGAAAAAAATGCATGCACGCACGCCGTGCGTAGCTGCACGCACGTCGTGCGTAGCTGCACGCATGCGTGCGTCCCTCCGTGCGTGAGGGGCAGTAGCTCCCCATGAGAATTCCAGCTCGCACGCCGTGCGTGGCACCCAGGCTTCCCAATGATGAGTTTTTGCTCCGTTTTGCAATCGTTAAGACCTCTCATTGATCCCAAACATGTGTGTGAACATAATAAACCTCTATAAATGTATAGAGGTGGTACGAAAGGTATCTTACATGACTTATAAGATAGGAACACTAAGGATTAATGGGAAAGATGCACGAATCCTTATCGATACCGGGGCACAACGTTCATTCATGAGTGAGATGTTTGTCGAGGGTTTGGAAATACAATCATTACCGTTGACGCAAATCCTAGTGGTATCAACACCACTAGGAGATGACGTTGAGAGGACTTGTTACTATCCATCTTGTGAGGTGGAAGTCGATGGCCAAACCTTGACGTGTGATTTCGTACCGCTGAGCATGATTGATTTTGATGCGATCCTAGGGATGGATTGGCTAGAAAAGCATCATGAGAGGGTAGATTGCTACACAAAGGTTCTGGAACTCGAATTCAATGATGGGATAACCCTACGCTTCGAGGGTGATCGAGGCAAATCAAATAGTTGCATCATATCCGCCGTGAGAGCAAGGAGTATGATTAGAAAGGGATGCCATGCATATCTAGCATACATGGTTGACAAAACTAAGGAGGAACCGAACATCGACGATGTAAGGGTGGTTTGTAAGTACCCGGATGTCTTCCCTAAAGACCTACCAGGGCTTCCACCTGATAGAGAGATCTAATTTGTGATCGAGATTGAGCCCGACACCAAACCGATCTCTATACCGCCATACAGAATGGCACCTGTTGAACATAATGAGTTGAAAATCCAATTGCAAGAGCTATTGGATAACGGATCCATTAGACCGAGCTATTCACCGTGGGGAGCACCGGTTCTTTTTGTGAAAAAGAAAGACGGGACCCTATGAATGTGTATTGACTACCGCCAACTGAACAAAGTCACAATCAAGAATAGGTATCCTTTACCTAGGATTGATGACTTGTTTGATCAGCTCCGAGGAGCAACACTGTTTTCAAAGATTGACTTGAGGTCGGGGTACCATCGATTGAGGATTAAGGAGGATGACATACCAAAGAGTGCTTTCCGCACAAGGTATGGTCACATTGAATTCCTAGTCATGTCGTTTGGGCTAACCAACACCCCGACGGCATTCATGGACTTGATGAATCGGGTATTTCATAAATACTTGGATCGGTTTGTGATTGTGTTCATAGATGATATCTTGATTTACTCAAAGAATGAAGAACAGCATGAGGATCACTTAGTACTCGTTCTTGAGACACTACGGGAGAAACAACTCTATGCTAAATTTTCCAAGTGTGAGTTTTGGCTAAGGGAGATTGGCTTTCTTGGGCATGTACTTTCGGGATCGGGGAATTGCAGTTGACAACAAGAAGATTGAGGCCATTACCGAATGGGAGAGGCCAAAGAACGTGAAGAAAATTCGTAGTTTCCTTGGATTCGCAGGATACTATAGGAAATTCGTGGAGAAGTTCTCAGTTTTGGAATCACCATTGTCAAAGCTCACACGAAAAGGGGCTAGGTTTGTATGGGATGATCGATGTGAGCAGGGATTCCTTGAACTGAAGAAGAGATTGACCGAGGCACCGGTATTTGCATTACCCAAACAGGGTATGGGGTACGATGTTTACAGTAATGCAAGCATTCAAGGGCTTGGATGTGTGTTGATGCAGAATGGGAGAGTAATTGCCTATGCTTCACGACAACTGAAGAAGCATGAGGTAAATTATCCTACTCATGATCTAGAGGTTGGGGCAGTGGTATTTGCACTGAAGATTTGGAGACATGATCTCTACGGGGAGACATGTCACATATAAACTGACCATAAGAGCTTGAAGTACGTGTTCACTCAGAAAGAGTTGAACATGAGACAGAGACGATGGATGGAGTTAATAAAAGACTATCATCTAATTATTAAATACCACCCGGTAAAGCCAACGTGGTAGTGGATGCCTTGAGCCGGAACAACTCATCGGGAGCGTTGTTAACTAGCCTGAGGGCATTGAGAGCTCAATTGGAGGTATCTAGCGATGGTGCCTTATTGGCAAGATTTGAGGTGAGACCTACTTTACTTGATGAGATAAAGAAGGGTCAAGAACCCGACGAAGAACTTACGAAGGTCCAAGAACGCATGCTAGAAGGATCAGTTAAGGATTTCAGGGAAAGAGACGATGGTCTCCTATTACTTCGTGACCGAGTGTGTGTACCATCAGATGGTGAGCTCCGAAAGTCCATCTTAGAGGAGGCTCATTCATCGGCGTATGCCATGCACCCGGGGGGAACGAAAATGTTCCGTGATTTAAAGGAAAGTTACTGGTGATCCGGTGTGAAGAGGGAAAATGCCTTAGATGTCAATAACTTAAGGCAGAACATAAGCATCCAGCTAGATTATTACAGCCACTTTCCATTCCTGAATGGAAATGGGAGAATGTGACTATGGATTTTGTGGTAGGATTACCACGGACGGTTAAGAACTATGACGTTGTATGGGTTGTGGTGGATAGGCTCACGAACAGTGCACATTTTCTACCTATCAACGCCACGTATGCATGGGAGAGGCTAGCCAAATTGTATGTGGATGAAATCGTGAGGCTACATGGGGTTCCAATAACCATTGTGTTCGATAGAGATCCACGATTCACATCACGATTTTGGCCGAAGTTCCAAGAGTCTATGGGAACAAAACTGAAGTTTAACACTGCTTTCCATCCACATACAGATGGCTAATCTGAGCGGGTTATATAGATATTGGAAGACATGTTGAGGGCTTGTGCATTGGAGTTCCAAGGAAGTTGGGACAACCATTTAGCACTCGTGGAGCTTGCCTATAACAACAGTTATCAGGCGAGTATCGGCCTGACTCCATACGAGGCATTGTATGGGAGGAGATGTCGTACACCGTTGTGTTGGGATGAGGTTGGCATGGTCAAACTTGAAAGTACAGAGTTGGTGGAAATAACTAAAGCAAAGGTAAAGATGATTCGTGAGAGGCTTAAGATGGCCCAGGATAGACAGAAGAGCTATGCCGATAAGCGCCGAAGAGCCTTAGAGTTTAAGGTGGGAGATGAGGTGTTCTTGAAAGTTTCACCTTAGAAGGGATTCATCCGATTTCAGAGCCGAGGGAAACTTAACCCACGATACATAGGGCCATTTGTAATTCTTGAGAGAATTGGGGCCGTAGCATACCGATTACAGTTGACTCCAGAGTTGGAGAAGATACATAACGTGTTTCACGTGTCTATGCTTAAGAAGTATATGCCGGATCCATCTCATGTATTGGAGAACCCCCCATGGAAATACGGGAAGACTTGAACTACACCATACAACCGGTGAAGATACTTGATAGACAAGTAAAGAAGTTGAGGAGCAAGAAAGTTCCAATGGTGAAGATCCTTTGGAAAAGTGACCAAGTTGAAGAAGAAACATGGAAAACGGAAGCCTTGATGAAGGAACAATATGCATTTCTGTTTGAATAAGCATTGTGAATTTCAGGGACGAAATTCCCGATAAGGGGGGGTGAACTTGTAACAACATCCCCAAGCATATTTACTTTTTAGTAAATCATGTAATAAACCTTGAAGAATGAATTATGAATTTGTGAGATTGTAAATATTTGTCATTACTTTTGCGTGAATAGTGAATAGTGAATTGCACGCGGGGCCCACACCGGGAGCGGGGACCACCGTATATTTCCAAGACCACATATTATATTCATCTTGGTCTAGATAATATGTACACGATGATGGATATCCTAGTTGGGCCATAACAAAGGCATAGGATCGATCGGTTGGTCAAACAGACCCAATTACCAGTTTTAGTAATTTATCAGATAACAGTCCAAAATGAATTTCGAAGACTTCTAAATATAAGTTGGGAAATGTACATCCATTCTAAAGGCCTTTAACGATTTGGAACATGTGTTATATTTTATTTGACCCGATAAAATAAAATATAAATAAAACAGTCCTCGAAATACAAATTTCGGGGCCGATTGTAAACTTCTGGACTCAAAGGGGTGACCTCTCACTTATGTGGGGGCCAACCCACGTTTTCTAGTCTTGCATTTAGCAAGGAGGAGCCGCACAAGCCACTGGATGCATGAAAGAAAATTAATTGAGAGACCAAGCATTAAAGGAGGTAGGACTCCTTTTATGTATGATTGAGAGAAATGCCAAAAAGGCATTCTCAATCACCCCCCACCCCATATGCTCGACCAAAGCTCATCGAGAGGGGAAGAAAACCTCTGCAAATTACTTCCTCCATAGCCAAGAACATAGATCAAGCAAAGTTGGTCCAAGGAAGAAGAGAAAAGAAGGAAAAAGTTAGGAAAAATGTGAAGGATTTAGGTAATAACCTTATAATAACTTTTCCTCTACTTCTTATTTATCTTATGTAACGACCATCCCCAAACGACCATTACCATACTCAACATAAACAAGACTCAATATACAAAGAGGAATATTAAAGATACCAAGTCTCGTCATGAAACTTTATTTCTTATATGCATAAGTAAACTTCATAACTAAAATGTCAAAAGACCAACAACAACCACGCTTAAAACAAAGTCATCACATCTGATCAGGATTTTTAAAACAAAACATGAAACAACTCATAAAAGTATCATGGTACAACAACAACAAAACATGAGACACAGCCAGGTCGTTTCCTTTAACCCATCCACAGCCTCGCCACCCGGCCCGACCATTCTCTCAGGCTTCCATTCTTCATTCATTACCTATACATGAGAACACTCCATTTCGTGCTAGAGGCTTCCTCTAGTCACTCTACATTATGCTAGAGGCTTCCTCTAGTCATTTCCCGTCGTGCTAGAGGCTCCCTATAGTCACTCTCCGTTATGTTATAGGCTTCCTCTAGTCATCTTACGTTATGCTAGAGGCTTCCTCTAGTCACCATTCAATATGCTAGAGGCTCCCTCTAGTCATATTATCAAATTCCTAAGCAACTTCTATGCCTAGGATCACTTCATATTGAGTAGCCTTTAAGGCCCACCCCTAGCTTAACTTAGCATTTACACATTCCTACCTTAAAGTATCTCATAAGACTACTTAAGGTATATCTTTCACAATCCAAGCCCTTAGGATTTATTTTATCATTTTTCATGCTAACATTCCAACTAGTTTTTCAATACTAGTAAAGTAATCTTATAACAACAAGGTTCTTAATTCATAGTCATATTGCTCATCTCTATTGATTTTCCAATCCGAATATGATTTAACCCCAATATAAAAAATATCACTTTTATCCATTCATGATTTCTTTACATGAAGTAAAAGTATATTTTATCACAATATTTCAAAATTAATTTCATTATCATGCTATCATATTCATAATACACAATCATACACAATCTCCTCTAAATTTGTATATCATGCTTCATTTACTCATATGCAATAGTATTTTCATTTAGGCATTATTTATCATTAATAATCCATGAAAATCACATTCAATACTTTAGGTAATCTTATGAAATTAACTCACTAATTATAAGCAATATAATTGGTCATCCTCACCTCGAATGAGCTTTAAGAAGTTCTACCCTTCTCGGTTGAACTCCGGCGATACTCCAACGATACTCCGGCGAAACTCCGGTGACAGTTAGGAACACTTTAGTCAAGCTCCTAACAAGGTTTTATCATCACAAAACCCATATCAACACAAATAACCTCTAAAAGGTTTATTTACGGCGAACCGGTCATTCGGCTTCTAAGTCCATTCTTGGACTTAGGACTACCTTCCAACCCCTTGTTCTACACTTCTAAACATGTGAACAATCCTAGGGATACTCAATATGATATATAAGTCACATGAAGAATAAAAAGTAAAGGAAAAGTTATTATAAGGTCACTACCTTAATCCTTCACACTTTTCCCTAGCTTTTTCCTTCTTAAATCTTCCTCCTTGGACCTCTATTGTTTGAGCTCGAATTTGCAACTATGGAGGAGGATTTTTTATCTTCTCTATCACTTCTTGGATAGATGGGTCGAGCTAGGTGATTGGAGGGGAGAGGAGATGCTCACTTTTGTCTCAAATGACAAATGAGTGAGGGTGGGGGGGTCCTCCATGGTACTTTTGATGCCAAATGCATCTCCTCCACATTTACTTAGTCAACACCAGCCCCCTCACATTAATTTGAACACACAAAAACGTGGGGTGGCCCCCACTCATGTGGGAGGTCATCCCTTTGTGTCCCAAACTGTACAATCTGTTCTGAAAGTTGTATTTTTCGGATTGTTTTAATTATATTTTATTTATAATTATATTTTATTTTATTTAATCATCCCTTTATGCCATCGGTCCCGCTAGCATGCGTTCACGGATCTTCATAACCTCTTCGTTAGTCTCTTAAGCCTTCTTGATCTCATCAAGTAATGTAGTTCTCACCTCAAATCTAGCTAACAAAGCACCATCGCTAGATACCTCCAATTGGGCTCTCAATGCCCTCAAACTAGTCAACAATGCCCCATACGAACTCTTTCGACTCAAGGCATCCGCTACCACGTTGGTTTTACCGGGGTGGTACTCAATAACTAGATGGTAGTCTTTTATCAACTCCATCCACCGTCTCTGTCTCATGTTTAACTCTTTCTGAGTAAACACATACTTCAAGCTTTTGTGGTCAGTGTAGATGTGACATGTCTCCCCGTAGAGATAATGTCTCCAAATCTGCAGTGCAAATACAACTGCCCCCAACTCTAGATCATGAGTAGGATAATTTACCTCATGCTTCTTCAACTGTCGTGAAGCATAGGCAATCACCCTCCCATTTTGCATCAACACACATTCAAGCCCTTGGATGCTTGCATCGCTGTAGACATCATACCCCATACCGTGTTTGGGAAGTGCAAGTACCGGTGCCTCGGTCAATCTCTTCTTCAGTTTTAGGAATCCCTTCTCACATCGGTCATCCCATACAAACTTAGCCCCTTTTTGAGTTAGATTTGTCAACGGTGATGCCAAAACTAAGAACTTCTCCATGAATTTCCTATAGTATCCTGCCAATCCAAGGAAACTACGAATTTCCTTGACGTTCTTTGGCCTCTCCCATTTGGTAATGGCCTCAATCTTCTTGTTGTCAACTGCAATTCCCGCTCCCGAAACTACATGACCGAGAAAGCCAATCTCTCTTAGCCAAAACTCACACTTGGAAAATTTAGCATAGAGTTGCTTCTCCCGTAGTGTCTCAAGAACAAGTACTAAGTGCTCCTCATGCTCTTCTTCACTCTTTGAGTGAATCAAGATGTCGTCTATGAACACAATCACAAACTTATCCAAGTATTTATGAAATACTCAATTCATCAAGTCCATAAATGCCACCGGGGCGTTTGTTAGCCCAAACGACATAACTAGGAACTCAAAGTGACCATATCTTGTGTGGAAAGCGCTCTTCGGTATGTCATCCTCCTTTATCTTCAATTGATGGTACTCCGACCTCAAGTCAATCTTCGAAAACACCGTTGCTCCTTGGAGCTGATCAAATAAGTCATCAATCCTAGGTAAAGGATACCTATTCTTGATTGTGACCTTGTTCAATTGATGATAGTCAATACACATTCGAAGCGTCTCGTCTTTCTTTTTCACAAACAGCACCGGTGCTCCCCACAGGGAGTATCTTGGCCTTATGAAACCGTTATCCAACAACTCTTGCAATTGGGTCTTCAACTCATTAAGTTCGGCGGGTGTCATTCGGTATTGCGGTATAGAGATTGGTTTGGTGCCGGGCTTAACCTCGATCACGAGCTCAATCTCTCTATCCGGTGGAAGTCCTGGTAAGTCTTTTTGGGAAGACATCCGGATACTTACACACTACCCTTACATCGTTGATGTCTACCTCTTCTTTGGTTTTATCCACCACATATGCTAGATATGCGTGGCATCCCTTTCTCATCATATTCCTTGCTCTCACAACGGATATGATGCAACTGTTTGATTTGCCTCTATCACCCTCAAAGCGTAAGGTCGATCCTTCACCGCTTTCGAATTCAAGAACCTTCATGTAGCAATTGACCCTAGCATGATGCTTCTCAAGCCAATCCATTCCGAAGATCGCATCGAACTCAATCATACTCAGCGGTACCAAATCACACGTCAAGATTTAGCCCTCCACTTCCACCTCACATGATGGATAATGGCTATTTCTTTCAATATCATCCCCCAAAGGTGTGGATACCAATAGGGTTTGAGTCATCAGTACAAGTGGTACGTTGAATCCCCCGACGAACGCCTCACTCACAAATGATCGTTGTGCCCCGGTATCGATAAGGATTCTCGCACTTCTCCCATTAATCTTTAGCGTTCCTACATTTATAAGCCATGTAAGATACCTCTCTAACATACCGGATCTACTTTTTATTCTTATAAGCAACAAATTGCAAAGAAGGTGGAAGGGATCACTTTTAAGGCTACTTTTGCTATGTTTTTGGAACTTCGTACAACCCGTATTCGTATTTTTATCATTTCTTTGTGTATGATGGTCCAATAATACTCATGAGAGTTCCATTATATCTAACCATAACATACCAACAACTCTTATGAGAACATAATTCGAAATTATGTCGTTATAGTGGACATATTGCTCAATGATGGTTGACGTACGCAGTTGAGATATAAATTGGCACCGTCTCACCGTTTTGATCATATCTCTTCACATACTTAACCAAATCATTCGATTCAAATTCCATAATTTATAGAATGAACATATCTACAATTTTCATGAAGACAACGTTTCTATTTGACGAACACATCGAGGTGTACCCGGTCGGGTAACTTACCATACCCGGTCGGGTATGTGTTCCAGTGGGTAATCTCCCACTCTACCCGGCCTGGTAGCACGTTGGGCATATATTTCCATCATACCCGGTCGGGTATATCACTATACCCAGTCGGGTATGTGTTCTAATGGGTAATCTCCTACTCTACCCGGCCTGGTATTTTAGGCGGGTTTTGTTTCTAGTTAGAATTTTATTATTATACTCGGTCGGGTAACTTGATATACCCGGTCGGGTACTCTGTTCTAGAAGGTTACCAGGCCAAAAATTCCCCATAGCCGGTCGGGTAGCCTCTTATACCCGGTTGGGTATCAGCCTGTTCCTTCCCGATTTCCCCCAGTTTGATCCTAAGTCTGTTCCCAACTGATCCCTAGGCTTTATAACTTCAAACTATGGATGAGGAATGGATAAAACACGAGAAGTTAAGCGGTTATACCTGCAACCGAATTTGGGTTAACTCGGGCATCCGCCTCCGTCATTGCATAGACCCTAGCTTGGGTCCTTCCTTGGTTCACGGAGGGTGCGTTGCTTGTACTTGCCCCGCCGTGACCCACGCTTGCATTTGGTGCCTCGGTTCGGTTCCTACTCACCGTTGTCCCACTACTTGGCCCGGTTCCCATGGTTCATCCGATTTGTGGGCAACTCACCTTCAAATGCCCAACCTCCCCGCATTGATAATATCTCGGGGGGTCATGACACTTGCCTATGTGGTTCTTCTTACATTTGCTACACCTCTTCATGCCCGAGCCTTGTGACACTGAGTTTTGCCCGCTTGGGCCTTGATTTCCCCTCGCCGGTGGTGCAGGGGTTCTAAAAGATCCACCTCCCCCGTGGTTCCCCTTCTTGTTAGACCCTTGAGGGCCATGGTTCTCCCATTTTCTTTTCTTTGCCTCCTCGGTATTTCTTCGCTTTCTTTCCTCCCACTCTTTCTCTCCCTTCAAGCCTTGTTCAACCACTTGACTAAACGTCATATTAGGAAATTGTGTTGCCCTCTCACGTATGTCAAGGTCCAAGGCATCCCAGAAGTGGTTCACCATCCGGTTATCATCACATATGTACACCGGTGTGAACTCGGCAAGTTTTCTGAACTTTTGCTCAAGTTCCTTCACCGTGCGTGCACCTCCTTGGGTCAAGTTTGTATACTCCCTCCTCTTCATGTTCACCTCGAAGTCGGAGTAGTATTGGCTGACGAACTCCTGCCGAAAATTCTCCCAAGTGACGGTCTCGTCGTACTTTCCTTTAACTTCGTCCCACCATGTGGACGCCATGCCTTCAAGCAATCTTGTTGCCACTCTCATCTTCATGTTGGGTGGCAGCTGCATATCAAGGGCCGCTTCATTGAATCTATTGATCCATTCGGCCGCAATGGAGATGTCTCTCGTTCCATCAAACGGTTTACATCCCAAATCTCTTGCCTCTTTGAGGTACTTCGAGATCCTTATTATAGGAACCTCGGCACCTCGTTCTCCTCGGGGTTCTACGCTTTCCCTAGGACTCGCACGACTTCCTCTCCTTGAAACCCCTCCCAAGGCACGCCTTGCCCGGCGCCTTTGGCGATCTTGTTGGTATTGCCGAAGCAATTCCTAAATCCTTTCGAGAGCGTCATTATCGTCTCTTTCTTCACTAATGTCAACATCTTCCCCATCATATGGGGTTTCAACCGGCTCAGTTCCCGGTCGGTAAGTTGAATCCTCCTCGGACTCATAATGCCCCCGACTCCCGCGTTGGGATCCTCCTAGTGCCTGGCCAGTCGGGTTCCGCCGAGTAACTTTCCCAGTACGTTCCATTTCTGAAAGAAATTGAGAATGAGTCATTAGACTCATATCCAATGTCAATTGACGGATAGGCACTTAAAGACATCCTTTGACTCAAATCACCGCCATACCAATTGTTAAGGGTGCCATCTTAACAATTAGAGACTTTGCAACTCAAGTACCAAAAGTTCCATAGGTAGAAAACTTGTTATGCTAATGGGTTTCAAATTCATTTTCAAAAAGGAATTTTGAAGCTTCATTATGATGTTTACGGACTAAGACTCTGATACCAATTAAATTGTCACGCCCCGGACCCACCCGGACACGTCAACAATCCGTCGTACAGTACGAATAGTCAACCGCAGTTCAACACATCCATACTATACAAGGCGTCGGGAATATCATTCACACATAGTACATCCATAAACAAACATAATGTAAAACATTCATTCAAGCCACACTTGGCAAACTTAGGCATACAAGCCCTCAAATAATTATTCAAAAATAATATCCATGAGCATTATTCATATTGTTTTCAAAACAGAAACGGAAGAAGCACGAACCAAGTCTTCTTCCTTTGATCTTCCCGAAGCAACGGGCGGTGGTAGCAACCTTCAAGTTCTACCTGAAACTGTGAGGTGGCCTCCCCCATGAAGGGAACGTCAGTACTTTGAAGCATTTGAAAAGTACAATGACAACTACACTGTATATAATCAATGTTTCAATTTCTAAGACCCTCAATCTAGGGTGATACTGTATTATAGGCCGTAACCCTCGGTTACCCTATTTAAAACCTACTTACCTTATATATAAGGTCAAGTAGTCGGCCCGTGGGCCCATGCTTACCTTATCACGTCTTTTCACCATGGTAGAGTCACACTAACCGATATCATTCCGTCGTGCTAGAGGCTGACTGTAGTCACTCCATTTCGTGCTAGAGGCTTCCTCTAGTCAATCTATATTGTGCTAAAGGCTTCCTCTAGTCATTTCCTGTCGTGCTAGAGGCTCCCTCTCGTCAATCTCCGTTATGCTAGAGGCTTCCTCTAGTCATCTTATGTTATGCTAAAGGCTTCCTCTAGTCACCATTCAATATTCTAGAGGCTCCCTCTAGTCATATTATCAAATTCCTAAGCAACTTCTATGTCTAAGATCACTTCATATTGAGTAGCCTTTAAGGTCCACCTCTAGCTTAACTTAGCATTTACACATTCCTACCTTAAAGTATCTCATAAGGCTACTTAAGGTATATCTTTCACAATCCAAGCCCTTAGGATTTATTCTATCATTTTTCATGCTAACATTCCAACTAGTTTTTCAATACTAGTCAAGTAATCTTAGAACAACAAAGTTCTTAAACATAGTCATATTGCTCATCTCAATTGATTTTCCAATCCAAATATGATTTAAACCTAATATCAAAAATATCACTTTTATCCATTCATGATTTCTTTACATGAAGTAAAAGTATATTTTATCACAATATTTCACAATTAATTTCATTATCATGCTATCATATTCATAATACACAATCATACACAATCTCTTTTAAATTTGTATATCATGCTTCATTTACTCATATGCAACAGTATTTTCATTTAGTCATTATTAATCATTAATAATCCATGAAAATCACATTTAATACTTTAGGTAATCTTATGAAATTAACTCACTAATTATAAGCAATATAGTCGATCATCCTCACCTTGAATGAGCTTTAAGAAGTTATACCCTTCTCGGTTGAACTCCGGCGATACTCCGGCGAACTCCGGCGATACTCCGGCGATACTCCGGCGACAGTTAGGAACACTTTAGTCAAGCTCCTAACAAGGTTTTATCATCACAAAACCCATATCAACACAAATAACCTCTAAAAGGTTATTTTCCGGCGAACCGGTCTTTCGGCTTCTAAGTCCATTATTAGACTTAGAACTACCTTCCAATCCTTTGTTCTACACTTCTAAACATGTAGAACAATCCTAGGGGTCCTAAATATGATATATAAGTCATATGAAGAATAAAATGTAAAGGAAAAGACATTATAAGGTCATTACCTTAATCCTTCACACTTTTCCCTAACTTTTTCCTTCTCAAATCTTCCTCTTGGACCTCTATTGCTTGAGCTCGAATTTGCAGCTATGGAGGAGAATATTTTGAGCTTCTCTCTCACTTCTTCGATGGCTGGGTCGAGCTAGGTGATTGGAGGGGAGAGGAGATGCTCACTTTTGTCTCGAATGACAAATGAGTGAGGGTGGGAGGTCCTCCATGGTACTTTAGATGCCAAATGCATCTCCTCCATATTTACTTAGTCAACACCAGCCCGGCAGCCCTCTCACATTAATTTGAACACACAAAAACGTGGGGTGCCCCCCACTCATGTGGGAGGTCATCCCTTTGTGTCCCAAACTGTACAATCGGTCTCGAAAGTTGTATTTTTCGGACTGTTTTAATTATATTTTATTTTATCGGGTCAAATAAAATATAACACATGTTCCAAATAATTAAAGGCCTATAGAATGGATGTACATTCCCCAACTTATATTTAAAAGTCTCCGAAATTTTTCGGGCTGTTATCCGATAAATTACCAATACCGGTAATTGGGCCTCGTTTGACCAACAGGTCAACTCTATGCCCTTTTTATGGCCCAACTAAAATATCCACCACCATATACATCATATCTATATCAAGATGATTATAATATGTGGTTCTGGAATTATCAGGTGGTCCCAGTTCCCGATGCGGGCCTCGCGTGCGATTCACTATTCACGCAAAAAGAAATAACAAAATTTTACAACTTCGCAAATTCATAATTCATTCTTCAAGGTTTATTACATGATTTACTGAAAAGTAAAATATGTTTGGGAACGGTGTTACACATAATTACATACATAAGCTAGAATGCTCCATACACACAGCATATTCACACACATATTCATATCATGTAAAACACAACATCGTGTAACGAAATCTAAAAGATTTCCTCATTCATCATTCTTTCTTCTTATCTTATTACTTGACTTTATGGGACCGTAGCTCGTGTCCTGACCCCTCGCTAATGACCTTGGGTAGCTAGCCCACAACCATCAGAAGTAATTCCAGGACTCCCCGCGGAAGGAGATCTCGCTCCGTTCAGCTCAGGTGATTACTTGGGGGAACGACTACCTTAGAACATTTCTTATCATTCATTAGATATCATTACCATCACAACTTTCATTCATTGGTGGAGTCCATATAAATCCAACCTAACATAAACCATAGAACTTGGATACCTTACATTGATAACTCAATAAGTTCTCAATCAACATCACCTATAAATATATACACATTACAGGGCATTCACATAATCTCATACCATACAAATTCAAACATTCAAGCAACCTATCCAATTCATAGGTAGCTAGACTTCCATATTTCATTTCAAACTATCATGTATAGGTGGTGATGACTTACCTGATTCACGTGGAGTATTTACCCGGTGTGTGCTTGTAGAACTTTCACGGGCAACGGTTCTTCGATGAGAAACTATATACATTATTTACATTTGATCAACATAATCTCATGTTTTTAACCAAAACCTTAAGACTTAGAAATGAAGGGAGATTCTACATAATCAGTCCCCTAGAAGTGAGAAAACTCTCAACTTCCTTCAATCAACCGACATAGCTCCGGGGTAGCTAAAACCCAATTGTATCTTAAACCCAAGAATCAACAACAATTAAGAAAAAACCATATTATCAAGAGTTCTAAGTATCTATTTAGAATCAACCTATACATAGTAAGAATTTTCCCCAAATTCTTTCATCAGCTTGGTAAAAATTCCGGATAATTAGTTATTTAAGAACAAATTGAGGTTTGTTAAATCCAAGCTAAACAACAACTTCAAATCAACCTTACTATCAAGAAAATCCATTAATTTTGCTAGAATCAACCTTAATTCAATTAACCCTAGCCAAATCCACAATCAAAACCATAGATACAAATATAGTAGAAAAACTTCATATAAAGTATAAAATCTTACATGTTGGTGATCTTTGATGAAGGGACATGTTTAATTTAGCCTTGAATCACCTTTGTTTGGGTGGAAAATTTAAATAGATCCAGTTCTTGTAAATTTGAAATTCAGTAACCAAGATAAAACTTTTTGTAGTAAAATGCGTGTAATTTTTCTTTGAAATGGGCATAAAAATTAATTAAAAAGTCCAATGGTTTAATATGAAGTCCAGTATCACACATAGAAGTTTTTTGTGCATTGTATTTAATATCTTGTTAGACACACATAAAGATCAACTAAAGAAGCCCAATGGTTGAAAATTCGAAGTTCACTATCAAGGAGTAACGATTTGCTTATACATTGCATTAAATGCTTTTTAAGAAGAATTGAAACAACTTTTAAAGACTTAATCATCTTGAACATACCCGACCGGCCGACCCGACCCATATCATCAAACCACATTTTTTGGATAGAAAAATTAAAGAAACTCAATTCTTGTAAATTCGAAATTCATTAAGGAAGATAAAAGTATTTGTAAGACATGTATGTAATATTCCTTTTACATAGAGATAAAAATAAATTAAAGAAGCCCAATGGTTGTAACATACTGTAACATCGTCCCCAAATATATTTACTTTTATGTAAATCATGTAATGAACCTCATGAAATGGTTACTGAATTAACGAGGTTCTAAATTTTTGTTATTACTTTTACGTGAATAGTGGATTGCACGTGGGGCCCACATCGGGAGCGGGAACAACCCTATGTTTCCGAGACCACATATTATATTCATCTTGGTCTAGATAATATATATATGGTGGTGGATATTCTAGTTGGGCCATGGAAAGGGCTTAAGGTTGACCGGTTGGTCAAATGAGGCCCAATTATCGGTATTGGTAATTTATCGGATAACAGTCCGAAACGAATTTCGGAGACTTCTAATTTAAAGTTGGGTGATGTATATTCACTCTAAAGGCCCATAGTGGTTTAGAATGTGTGATATATTTTATTTTTTTCGATAAAATATAATTAAAATAGTCCGAGAAATACAACTTTTGGGGCCGAATGTACACATCGGGATATAATGGGATGACTTCCCACAAAAGTGGGGGCCACCCCACGTTTTTTAGTCTCAAAATAGACATGAATTGTCCGCAAAATATGTAGAGGTGAGGGTTGATGTTGAAGAGATTGGTATCAAATGTGGAGTAGACCTCACTCCCTCTCATTATTGTCAAGTAAGACAAAGAAAGAAACATCCTACAACTTACACCCATAATTTCGACCAATTGCACAAGAGAGGAGATAAGAGCTCTGCAAATACGAGCTGAAGCTCAAAGAGGTTCAAGAAGAAGGTTTAAGGAAGAAAAAGGGAGGAAAAAGTGTGGTGATTAAGGTAATGACCTTATAACAACTTTTTCTTTATTTATCTAACTACCATATGACATATATAGCATATAGAGGACCCCTAGGATTGTTCTGTATGTTTAGAAATGTAGAATGAGGGGTTGGAAGGTAGTTCTAAGTCCAAGAACAGACTTAGAAGCAAAAGTTTTCGATTCGCCGGAAAATAACCTTTTAAAGGTTATTTGTGTTAATATAGGTTTTGTAATGATAAAACCTTGTTAGGAACTTGTCTAAAGAGTTCCTAGAGCTTTCACGGATTTGAAAGGGTCGCCGGAGTTCTTCTGGGAAGGGTAGAACTTCTTAAAGCTCATTCAAAGTGAGTGGACGGCTTAATGTCTTGTAACTCTTGGGTTAAGTATAAGATTACCTACAGAAATGTTATAGGTATTCATAATGATTTTTAAAGGAGTTTAAGCATGTGATTAGCCAGGGTAATTAGGCTTATACGAATGATACTACATGATTATGCATGTTAAAAGTATAAAATATGTATAAAAACATGTGTGATGTTTTGGATGGTTAAAATGGTATATAATGGTTGTTTAAGACCTAATATATGTTGTATAAAAGTTTCGGACCGATCGGAGATTATCTGGCGGGTCAACAGACCGCCGCCGTTGGATAGACAGTGAATCGATGCCGGTCGTAGGGCTTAACCGGCGCCGGTTTTGCTACTGCCTGGCTGGTCTGGGGAATTTGACACATGACCGGTGCCGGTTATAGGGTATAACCGGTGCCGGTTAAGCTACTGCCACCGAGTTCCGATATCGCCAAAAATGCGGCTTGGGCCCAGTTCGAAGGGGGTATTTACTCCAACCATCCTATATATGTGTGTTATGCATGGAATTGCATGGAATATGATATTTAAATGTCAAGGTTTGATATCTAATGATTTAATTCTAAGACTTGGTTTAGTCTTTAATAATATGATATAGACCCTATCTAGTGTGATATTTGGTAAGTCATAGGTCGGGTGAAGTACCCATGGATCGGACGTGTATGCTCAAAACTCAGTATATGAACGGTGGACACCCAGGGACGATGGTACTGTCCTCAAACCTCAAAAGTATAAACGGTGGAGACCCAGGGACGACAGTACTGTCCTCAAACCTCAAATGTATAAACGGTGGAGTCCCAGGGGCGACGGTACTGTCCTCAAACCTCAAATGTATAAACGGTGGAGACCCAGGGACAACTGTACGGTCCTCAAACTTCAAGTGTATAAACGGCAGAGACCTAGGAACAACGGTACTGTCCTCAAACCTCAAATGTATAAACGGTGGAGACCCATGGACGATGGTACTGTCCTCAAACCTCAAATGTACAAACGGTGGAGACCCAAGGACGACGGTACTGTCCTCAAACCTCAAATGCATAAACGGTGGAGACCCACAGACGACGATACTATCCTCAAACCTCGACATATAAATGGTGGAGACCCAAGGACGACGATACTGTCCTCAAAACTCATAGGTATAAATGGTAGAGAATCTAAGGACGACGGTACTGTCCTCAAACTCGTATGTATAAATTGATTTGGAACATGAGGAGTCCTATACACTCATATGATATGGTTGGGTTGGGATTTAAGTCAGGGATATTGACTACTATGATTTTTCCCAAATAAACAATGACCTACGGGTCGGGTATTTCCAAGTGTATAGATACTGATATGTATTTCATAACTTGGGGGAAAGGACTATACGTGTATGTATCACCCTATGTTTGGGTCTTATACTTGAAACGTTAGTTATGCTATATTTAGCTTGCTACTTGCTCGGTACTTGTACTGACCCCTTCGCCCCCCCCCCCCACCATTTTCAGGTTGAAGCTTGGGCTTGTTACTTTCACCTTCTTACGGGTGAAGTCAACTCAAGGAAGACGTGGTTCATGCTTCCTTATTTAATTTCAAACTACCAAACACTTGCTCATGGATATTTGATTTACTATAAACTATTTTGGGCCTGTGAGCCCATGTTTTGGCTGGTTGTGGCTCATGCTTTACCGTTGAATATTTCCGCTACTCATTGGTTTAAATGTGATGTTGTTATGTATGTTTACTACTGAGTATGGATGGATTATGTTCATGGACGCTTTGTATGATTAAGTCACGTTGACTTGCGAGTGACGTCACTTAGTCATATAACAGTTGTACACGCGCTTAAATGCAGTATGAGGCGTGACAATTAAGTGGTATCAGAGCCATCTCAGTTCTAAACTATGTAATCAACCTCTCACACGAGATTTTACAAAAGAGTTTTACCGAAAACCATGAGCATTGTATTTTGACGTTTATAGGACTATTGTTGCCTAGGTTGCGAGGTCTCTAGTTGTTAAGATGGTACCCTTAACAATTGGTATGTCAATGACTTGGGCCAATATGTGTCTATAACGTTTTCCGTCAATTGACATTGATTGGAGTCTAATGACTTGTTCGAATTCCTTTATAGAAATGGAGGGTAAATGCATGGCAACGAGAAATCACCCTAGGGGTCAAGCATCGGCAGCTTACCTTAAGGCTAGCCAGGACGTGTCACGAGCCTCTGGGGGGGAGAGGAATAGGTCATGGGGGCCGTGAGAGCCGCCAAGACCAAGAGGCAAGTGATGGTCGCGTGGACTCGGTGTGTAACATGAACACCTGGAGGAATGATGGGACTAGTGTCCAAGATACGGGACGCGAGAAGATCCCATACGACAAGGGATATTTTCATCAATGACGGGAAGAAAGATGCCCGTTTTGACCGAATTGTGGGAGTATATGAACGTTACAAAAAGGGGTGGCAGAGAAAAGAACGTAGGCGTCAGGCTAGGCACGATCGGGCCACCTGCCAACATGATATGACTGTCAGTTAATCCCATCCTTGGGAAAGAGACCAAGGGGGAGGAAGTACTTTTAGGGGACCGGCATCACCGGTGAAAAAGAAAAAGAACTCAAAGTGGCATACGTCCTGGATTTACACTTCGGGACCATCCAAATGTTCGAATTGCTCTAAGAAACACTTTGGGAAGTGCAATGAGCCCCCGATGTGTTTCAAATGTAGGAGCACGACCCATATGCAATTAAACTGCCCATGGAGGACACAACGAGAGGCATCGAAAGCCGAGGAAGGACTCACCGCAGAAAGAAACCATGCAGGGCCAACGACAAGCAATGCTACGCCCGTCAACGAAGGCGGGACCTAGGCAAGGGTCTACGCGATGACCAAGGCCGATGCTCGGGTCAACCCCAACTTCTTCGCAGGTAATCCCTTGTTTACACTTGTATTTTTCATGTACATAAGTATTAAAAACTTTATGGAGCATGTACGGGCTGACCGATTGCATTTTCGGCTCGTTTTCGAGCGAAAAACAAAGTTAATGTTGGGCAAACCGGCGCCGGTCTGGGCTTGAACCGACACCGGTCTAGTGTAATTTGGTGCAAAACTGGGATGACAATAGCTTAGCCGGCGCCGGCCAAGGGGTTAAACCGGCGCCGGCCCGGTGAGACAATTCCGAATTATGCAGCCTAGGGATAAACCAACGCTAGTCTAGGCCTGAACCGGCGCCATTCCAGTTAGTTTTTTTGGGATTTTCGGTTCCAGTAGCTTAACCGGCGCCGGTCTAGGCCTGAACCGGTGCCGGTACAGTGTATTTTTGGCCTAAAAATTTCCGTTTAGCCCTAATTCGATTCGGTACGTTGGGTAGTGTGTTTTACATGACTTATAAGTGTAGGAACACTAAAGAAAAATGGTAGAAACACAAGAATTCTCATTGATACTGGGGCACAACGTTCATTTGTGAGTGAAGCGTTTGCCGAAAGTCTTGACGTGCCATTGACACCGATGACACAACCCTTTTTAGTCTCCACACCGTTGGGAGATGACGTTGAGAGGAATCATTACTACCCATCATGTGAGGTGGAAGTTACATGTCAACCTTTGACTTGTGATTTCATACCTCTAAGTATGTTGGAGTTCGATGCAATCCTAGGAATGAATTGGCTTGAGAAGCATCATGCTCGAGTTGATTGCTACACAAAAGTTTTGGAACTCAAGGATGATGAGGGAAATGCCTTATGTTTTGAGGGAGATCTGGAAAATCTCATGGTTGTATCATATCCGTGATGAGAGCACGGAAGATGATGAAAAAAGGATGACATGCGTACCTTGCTTACGTGGTGGATAAGATAAAGAAAGAAGTTTACATCAACGATGTACGTGTCGTGTGCAAGTACCCAGACTTCTTCCCCAGAGACTTACCAGGGCTTCCACCCGATAGAGACATCGAATTCGTGATCGAAGTAGAGCCGGGGACCAAACCCATTTCGATTCCTCCTTATCGAATAGAACCGGCAGAACTTCAAGATTTGAAGGTTCAGTTGCAAGAGCTACTGGACAATGGGTTCATTAGACCCAGTCATTCACCTTGGGGAGCACTGGTACTCTTCGTGAAGAAGAAAGAATGTGTACAGATTACCGACACTAAGAATGTGTATAGATTACCGACAGTTGAACAAAGTCACAATCAAGAATAGGTATCCTTTACCGAGGATCGATGACTTGTTTGATCAACTTTGAGGGGTGATAGTGTTCTCAAAGTTTGATTTGAGATCGGGTTATCATCAGCTGAAGATCAAAGAGAGTGACATACCTAAGAGTGCATTTCGCACTAGATATGGTCACTATGTGTTTCTTGGGATGTCATTTGGTTTAACCAATGCACCAGCGGCATTCATGGAGTTGATGAACCGTGTGTTTAGTGAGTACTTAGATCAGTTTGTGATTGTATTCATTGATGACATCTTGTTATACTCAAAGAACGAAGAAGAAAATGAGCACCACTTGAGGCTCGTGCTTGAAAAGCTAAGAGAGAAGCAAGTCTTTGCCAAGTTCTCTAAATGTGAATTTTGGCTTAAAGAGATTGGCTTTCTCGGGCATGTCATATCTGGATCGGGCATTGCGGTGGACAATGCAAAGATAGAAGCTATCATGGATTGGGAACAACTCAAAAATGTGAAAGAGATACGTCGTTTCCTTAGCTTAGCAGGTTACTATCGTAAATTTGTTGAGAAATTCTCCATGTTGGTGTCTCCACTTATGAAGCTCACGAAGAAGGGGGCTAAGTTTGTATGGGACGAAAAATGTGAGAAAAGGTTTCTTGAGCTAAAGAAACGACTTACCGAGGCACCAGTTCTTGCTCTACCCATACAAGGTATATGGTATGATATCCATAGTGATTCTAGCATCCAAGGGCTTGGATATGTATTGATGCAAAATGGTAAGATGATTGCCTATGCTTCTAAGCAATTGAGGAAACATGAGGTGAACTACCCTACCCATGACCTAGAGTTGGGGGCGGTAGTGTATGCACTAAAGATTTGGAGGCATTATCTCTACGGGGAAACATGTCACACCTACACCGATCATAAGAGCTTGAAGTATGTATTCACTCAGAAACAGCTGAATATGAGGCAAAGGAGATGAATGGAGTTGATCAAGGACTATGACTTGATCATTGATTATCATCCCAGTAAGGACAATGTAGTGGCCGATGCACTGAGGAGGAAGAGTACGTCGGAGATGCTACTCACGTGTCTACATGCATTGAGGGCGTGCATGAAAGTATCCACGAGCGGGGCCCTCATAGCAAGGTTCGAGGTTAGACCTAACTTGCTTGATGAGATCAGCAGATATCAGGCGATCGACGAGGAATGTCAGAAGATCAGTGAACGGATCCTTGTGGGGCCCGTTGAGGATTTCAAGTACGAGAAGATGGTCTCTTATTGTTTAGAGATCGTGCATGTATACCGAAGAATGAAGAGCTCCAAAAGTCCATACTTGAGGAGGCTCATTCTTCAGCCTATGCTATGCATCCAGGGGGTACAAAGATGTATCGAGACCTGAAGGAAAGTTATTGGTGGTCAGGTATGAAGAAGGACATCGCAGAGTATGTGAGTCGATGCCTTACTTGTCAGCAAGTTAAGGCTAAGCATCAGCACCCGGTAGGGCTTTTGCAGCCACTTACCATTCCAGAATGGAAGTGGGAATATGTGACCATGGACTTCGTGGTATGGTTACCACGAACCTTGAACAATTACGATGCAATATGGGTGGTGGTTGATAGGCTTACCAAGAGTGAACATTTCTTGCCTATCAACATTACTTATCCTCTTGAAAGATTGGCCAAGTTATACACTGAAGAGATTATGAGATTGCATGGAGTTCCGATATCCATTGTGTCGGATAGAGATCCACGATTCACATCTAGATTTTGGCCAAAGTTTAAAGCATCTTTGGGAACTAAACAAAAGTTTAACACAACATTTCACCCACAGACGAATGGACAATCCGAGCAGGTGATACAGATTTTGGAAGACATGTTTAGGGCATGTGCTTTGGAGTTCCAAAGGAGTTGGGACAAACATTTGGCTCTAGTAGAGTTTGCCTATAACAACAGTTATCAGGCAAGTATTGGCATGCCTCCATACGAGGCATTGTATTGGAGGAAATGCAGGACACCGTTGTGTTGGGACGAGGTTGGCGAGGCCAAGCTCGAGGGTATAGAACTTGTTGAAATCACCAAGGCTAAGGTGAAGATTATTCGGGATAGACATAAAGCTTCCCAAGATCGGCAGAAGAGCTATGCGGATAAACGGCGTAGACCATTAGAGTTTGAAGTTGGTGATGAGGTGTTTCTAAGGATTTCTCCTTGGAAAGGTATTATCCGTTTCATATCGAGGGGTAAGCTTAACCGCCGGTACATTGGTCTGTTTGAGATTCTTGAAAGGATTGGAGCCGTGGCTCACCGTCTCAAGTTGAAACCTGAACATGAGAAGATACACGACGTGTTTCATGTATCCATGCTCAAGAAATATGTACGAGATCCGTCTCATATTCTTGAAAAACCATCGGTAGAGATCCGTGAGGACTTGCAATATGCAGTAAAACCAGTGAACATAGTGGGTCAATAGGTATAGAAACTTAGGAACAAGGAGATTCCTATGGTAAAGGTACTTTGGAGGAGTGATCGAGTCGAAGAAGAAACATGGGAGACCGAGATCTCAATGAGGGAGCAATACCCGTTTCTTTTTTACTAGACACGTTGATTTCGGGGACGAAATCCCAAATAGGGGGGTGAACTTGTAACACCGTCCCCAAATATATTTACTTTTATGTAAATCATGTATTGAACCTCATGAAATGGTTAATGAATTTACGAGGTTGTACATTTTGGTTATTACTTTTGCGTGAATAGTGGATTGCACGTGGGGCCCACATCAGGAGCGGGGACCACCCTATGTTTCTGAGACCACATATTATATTCATCTTGGTCTAGATAATATGTATATGGTGGTGGATATTCTAGTTGAGCCATGGAAAGGGCTTAAGGTTGACCGGTTGGTCAAACGAGGGCCAATTACCGGTATTGGTAATTTATCGGATAACAGTCTAAAACGAATTTTAGAGACTTCTAAATTAAAGTTGGGGAATATATATATATTCACTCTAAAGTCCCATAGTGGTTTAGAATGTGTGATACATTTTATTTGATCCGATAAAATAAAATATAATTAAAACAGTCTGAGAAATACAACTTTCGAGGCCGAATGTACATATCGGGGCATAATGTGATGACTTCCCACAAGAGTGGGGGCCACCCCATTGTTTTTGAGTCTCAAAATAGACATGAAGTGGCCGCATAACATGTAGAGGGGTGGGTTGATGTTGAAGGGATTGGTATCAAATGAGGAGTGGACCTCACTCCCTCTCATTATTGTCAAGTAAGACAAAGAAGGAAACATCCCTACCACTTACACCCATAATTTCGACCAAGTGCACAAAAGAGGAGAGAAGAGATCTGAAAATTTCATCTCCATAGCTGCAAATACGAGCTCAAGCTCAAGGAGGTCCAAGAAGAAGGTTTAAGGAAGAAAAAGCGAGGAAAAGTGTGGTGATTAAGGTAATGACATTACAACAACTTTTTCTTTATTTCTCTAAGTGCCGTATGACTTGTATATCATATGGAGGACCCCTAGAATTGTTCTATATGTTTATAAATGTAGAATGAGGGGTTGGAAGGTAGTTCTAAGTCCAAGAACGGACTTAGAAGCAAAAATGACCGGTTCGCCAGAAAATAACCTTTTAGAGGTTATTTGTGTTAATATGGGTTTTGTAATGATAAAAACTTGTTAGGATCTTGTCTAAGGAGTTCCTAGAGCTTTCACGGGGTTGAAAGGGTCACCGGAGTTGTCGCCAGAGTTCTTCAAAGTTCACCGGAGTTTTGTCGGAGTTCAACCGGGAAGGGTAGAACTTCTTAAAGCTCATTCAAGGTGAGTGGATGGCTTAATGTCTTGTAACTCTTGGGTTAAGTATAAGATTACCTAAATAAATGTTATAAGTATTAATAATGATGTTTAAAGGAATGTTATAAGTATTCATAAGTATAAAAACATGTGTGATGTTTTGGATGGTTAAAATGGTATATAATGGTTGTTTAAGACCTAATATATGTTGTATAAAAGTTTCGGACCGATCGGAGATCATCCGAGGGGGTCAACGGACTGCCGCCGTTGGACACATAACCGGCGCCGGTTATAGAGTATAACCATTGCCGGTTAAGCTGCTGCCACCGAGTTCCGATTTCGCCAAAAATGCGGCTCGGGCCCGGTTCGAATGGGGTATTTACTCTACCCATCCTATATATGTGTATTATGCATGGAATTGCATGCAATATGATATTTAAATGTCAAGGTTTGATATCTAATGATTTAATTCTAAGACTTGGTCTAGTCTTTAATAATGTGATATAGACCATATCTAGTGTGATATTTGGGAAGTCATAGGTCGGGTGGAGTACCCAAGGATCGGACGTATATCCTCAAAACTCGGTATATAATCGGTGGAGACCCAGGGACGACGGTACTCTCCTCAAACCTCAAAAGTATAAACGGTGGATACCCAGGGACGACGGTACTGTCCTCAAACCTCAAATGTATAAACGGTGGAGACCCAGGGACGACGGTACTGTCTGTTGGTCCCGTTTGTAATAGGAACAGTCTAGAGGGGGGGGGGGTGAATAGACTGTTCAGGAATTTAAACTTTTCTCCAAGTCAAGTCTGACTTAAAAGAGATGGTCGAAATCTGGTGACAGAGATGGTCAAGTTCTGATGGCAGAACTAGACCAGGCAGCGGATAAGTTTCTGTCCGGGTAGCCTCTAGAAGAAAGCTAAGGCAAAATGCCTTTCTGATAACTCTGAAGGAAGATCTGCTGGACACAGATTCCAACCTAAAGAGTTAGTCAGTAGAATCTTAAGTGCAGAATGTAAAAGCTGAAAGTAAATGACACCGGGGTTTTTATAGTGGTTCAAGGAACAATTCGTTCCTCTAGTCCACTGTTCCACTAAGCTTGCAAAAACGACAGTTTACAACGCCTTAGTCCCTAGAACTTAAGAAGCACTCCTCGTCTTCTTCAAGTCTAGTTGCCACCCGGGATGCAGTCCTGCTTCCTGATGGCTGGTCTCGTTTCACTGAGTCTCTTGAAGTATCTCCACTTCACTTACTCCAGCTAATTTGAGACGTCCCTTCTTTTTCAAGAAGTGTTTGATATAGAATCAGTTTTCTCCAACGTTGGTTCTTCACAAAAGATGAGTATATGAAGCTCTCGAAGTGTTGAAGAACTGAGTAACTTTGCCTTTGCTAGTTGGATGAGGGATAGGAATGTTTATCTTCCAACTGTGGCCTTTTCTTGTTAGAAATGGAGTTTTGATCTCAAGAAAGTTGTTCACGCAAATCTATCTTGGCAAAAGTTATGGCAAAGTTATCTTCTTAGTTCTTCAGAGTGTATCTTATATACTTGGAGCGGTCTTCCCGTTGGAGTGTAGAAGACAGCTTCATTAAATGCATGTACTGTTGACTTGACCGTTTGGTCCTCCGACTTGCTATTTTGGGGGCGTAAAGATATTCGCATGGTCAATCATCAGCTTTAAGTATCTCTTCGTACGTACAGCATTAAATGTGCATTTAATGCGTGTACAGTGCCATGCTTCCGTTGAAAGGTTCGTAACCGTTAGGGGATTTCCCGTTAGTTTAACGACCGTTGGAAGGGCTTCCGAAATCTGATGATACTTAGCAGAGTCTCAAGAGGTTCTCTGGTCCAGTCTCTGAAGTCCGTCTCTGGTGCCAACTCTGGTATCTTTCTGATAACCAGTTTCTGATAGCTTCTCTGGTGAGCAACTCTGGGAGCAACTCTGGTAGAAGCAAGATGGAACTCTGGCAGGCAGACTAAGCTAAAACTTACAAAAGAAATTCTAATACACAATTTCTAATGGGGTACTTTCAAATTCTAATTAATCCTAGCATCATCAAAATCTAAATACATTTATTCCTTACAATTTCCCCCTTTTTGATGATGCCAAAACCCTTTAACTATTTCCAGAGAAGTGCCTCTCACCATAAAAAAATAAAGTTAAAAACTTTTCATTAGAATCTTGGTGGGCAACTTAGCATAGGAAAATAGTAAGAGTACAATACATTCAGATAGCAATAATCAAGTATGATAACAGAAAATACACAAGAAAGTAAATAAGAACAAATATTTGAAAAAGAGCCAATCAAACAGAGAGGCAGAGATGGTATCTTATTAAACTGATAGAGAAAGTAAAGAATTACAGAGTTAGATAAAGAGAGTTAGAGATCTTCTTCATCTACCTGTGGTCCTGCTCTGTCAATCCTTTCAAGTTCAGCATTTACCTTCGCTCTGATTGAGGCTAAATCCCTAGGATTCTGATAGTCAGCCCAATGAGGTGCAAGTTTGCAATCCAGATAGTTTCTGACAGCTTCTGCAGAATTTTTGCCATTCAGAATTTTCATTCCGTACCACATCTCAGCTTCTTCTATCGAACCACCATGGTTGATCTAGACAAGTCCATCACTGTCCATGAACAGATTCTCTCTTTGAAGAGGGGTCATCAATTTTCTCATTTGTTCAAACTGAACTCTGTCTGGCCTTGACAGACCACTCTTCATCCAATCAGTGAATGAAAAGGATGAAGACTTCTTCTTTGAGCTTCTGGGAGGAGGAGGAGGAGGTCTGGTGCCTGTAGCAGCTAGCCTTTTCTTTCTGGTAGCATCAAAATAAGGAGCAGGATTAACAGAGGAGGGTTCTCTGATAGAAAGGGTTCTGGTGCTGGTGCCTTCTCCTTCTCTAGTATCTTCCCCCTTTTTGGCATCACAAAGATCACCAAGGAGAAGTTCAATCTTGGAAAACTCAGAGGCTTGAGCATCTCTGATTTCATCAAGGGTTTCTGGCAGTGTCTGAGTGACAGAGGCAAGACCTTCAATCAGGCTTTGTTGCTTGTCTACTGCAGATTGGAGATCTCTGGTGCTGACCTCTAGAAGCACCATCTTCTGGTACCTTTCTCTGTCAGATTTGAGAAGCGCTAGGCCTTGCTCTTGATGTTCCTTGCAGAGAGAATGTAAGATGTTGAGTTTCTGGGAGGAGCTATCAGCAGATTTCTGAAGATTGTGAACAGATTCTGAGATCCTGTTGATTGTCTGATTCTGGGCAAGCAGAGCTTGAGAGTGAGAGTGGAGAACAGAGTTGAGTCCACTAACATCTCTGGAGACAGAATCAATCCTTGAGTTAGAGGAATGCATGAAGGTGTGCAGATTTTCTGTGAGAGCAGCAACTTTATCTGACAGGTGTTGAAAACCTATAGTGATTTGCAGATTGGTATGGGTGAGTTCCTCATGTTGTTTGTCATTTAATTCAATAATCTTTCTCAGATCTTGAACCAATATTCCACCAAAAGCTTCAGCAGACTTCACAAACTGGGTGAAGGGGATTTTGGATTCTTCAGGTGTAAAATCAGGCGTTTCCAATCCTCTGCCTTTTGGTAAGGGAGGAGCTCTGTTGGAAGGTGGAGGGGAAGGAACTCTGGGGGGTGTCCTTCTCCTCTTGAAGGTTTCATCAGCAGCAATGGAGGAGGTGAGGAATCCATCATTGTCACTAGATGAGGAGGGAACCCTGAAGATAGGTTTCTTTTTGGGTGTAGATGCTGCAGAATGATGTGAGGATCTCTGAGGTGAGGCAGACTTGGATGCAGATGAGTTGTTCTGGTGCTGAGGTGGAGAGTGAATAGGTGTGGCATCCTGTTGAGGAGGGGATGGTGGAGGTGAGGGTGACCGGTTTCTGAAAGGGACAATTGCTCTGCAGGGAGATGCAATTTTTTGTTTGGGTGAAGAAGGTCTTGAGTTGGGTTTCTGGTGAGATGGTGTTCTGGTGGAAGGTGAGGTTTTCTGTTCTGGTGAGGGGGTTTTCTGGTGAAGTGGGGATGAAGGTTTAGATGGAGATTTGGAGGGTGAGGGTAGAGTAATAGGAGATTGGGGAGGGGAAGGAGGAGGTGTAGGAATTACCTCAAGTACAATTTCGGAGTACACAGATTCTCTCCATTCCTTGATCAGCTGCTCCATGGTGATAGCCATGTCATTCGCAGTGGATGGCTCTCCTTCCTCAAGAGCACTATGGCGAAATTTGATCAATGATTCTTTCCTTTTCTTCTCCATCAGCCAAGCATCAAAAGTTTCCATTTCTTCTTCTTCCAAGGCTCTGACATGCTTTTCTGGAGATAGGTCAGATGTTGGAGCTTTACCTTGATATCTGTCTTTCTTCTTTTGTAGCACAGAAATCAGAAAAGTAAGGTTGAAGCATTTTGACACATCATCTGTGCCTACCCAGTGAAGAACAGCAGCTTCTTCTTCTTCATAGGCATCAAAGAATTGGATGATTTGTTGAAGAGGACCCATTCTCCATCTTCTCCAAGCTAGAACTCTGTCAAACTGCTTTTGCAGAATGATGTTGAAGTCTGTTTCTTGGTCCATTTCTGATGAGGCTTCACGCTCTGGTGAGAGAGCAGAGTTGGGCAACTCTGGTGCAGAATCTTGGTGAGTTTCTGGTAGAGTGCCAGATTCTGGTGCAAGTTCCCCCTGAACTGCTGAATCTTGGGCAGGTGAGACTACTTTAGTCTTCCTCTTCTTCTGCCTTGGTTTAGAGCTAGAGTTGTCAGAATCACCACTTAGCACAACCATCTTTCTTCTCCTCTTCTGCTTCAGTTTTCTGGTAGCAGATTTCTTGGTTGCCTTTGGGGAGGGCATCTCTGGTGCAGCCTCCTCTGCTGTTTCCTTCTCTGGTAGTGACAGAGTGTCACTTTTCTTCTTCTGTCTAACCTCCCTTACAACCTGTGACTGCTCAGATTGTTTGGGCTTTTTGACAACTTTCTTGGCAGGTTTGGCCTTAGCAGCCTGTTCTTCCCTTTTCTTTTCCAGTCTTTCCTCTCTCCTAAGTTCAGAAGAGATGGCAATGTTGAATTTTGGAGAGGCTGTGAGGAAGATGGTCTTGGTGTGGTCAACTGGGATAGGATCCCTGAGTTGAACTCCTTTTGCAGCAAGGATGGCAGAGATAAGAAGGCCATGTCCCATCTTAGTTGAGAAAAGACCTGTTTCAGAGTCTTTCTTCTTGATGAACTCAGTTATAGAGCCAAAAGTTACCTCTCCCCAGTTGATATTCATGCCATGGTGCACTGCAAAGATTGCCTTGGCATTGCTTGTGTTCATCTCATCAGTTGAGGCAGTTTTGCACCACAAGCAACGGTGCAGAATGGTGACAAGCTTCTCATAGTCCTTCTTGAGTTGAAATTTCTTCATGTAGAGTTTATCCAGTCCGGCAGCCTCCGGACGGCAGTAAGTCTGGACAAAACCTTCAGTGGAGACTTCCACTGAGTCAAGAGCAATGAGATTGCTGGATTCTGGGTCTTGGGAGTCAAGTTGAACTCCAAAGAATTCATTCAGTGCATCTGCATTCAAGAAGATGCGTTGACCCTGTACGGATGAGTGAACTCCGGTCCTGGAGATGGTGGCGTTGAGGTAGAACTCAGCCACATCTTTGATGCTGAAATGCTCATAGGGATGAGCAGCAACCTTAGATAACTGTGAATCAGTCATCCCTTGGATGATCTTCGTCATCCTCTTTTGATTTTCTGCCAGGAAGGGTAGGGAGGACATGTCAACTTTCATGCCTGAAACAACGTTGGCGATGAGAGTTTTTGCTTCTTCCTTAGAAAGGTCGTTGATGCTCAGGAAGTTCATCTTGAGTGACGGTTAAGAAAATTTCTGGGTATTGGAAAGTTTTTGGGATCTGAAAGCTTTGAATGCTAGAGCAGTTTAAGAGAGATGAAGTTGCAGTAGGGATTTGGGTCGAAGACGGTGGATATAAAGGAGTTAGGAATAGTGGACGTTTGGTATATTGGCAATTTCGAGGCAGCATTTAAAGAAATGCGGGCGGAAACGTTTCCGTTAGAAGAGTAACGATCAGGGGTATTTTGGTAAAAGACCGTTTCAAATAATTAGGTCTAGCCCGTACCTCGAAATATTGTTAAGTCCACTTCCGTATTTGTTGTCTTCGGTTGAGGAACTCTGGTCAGAGAAGGGGAGGTTCTCTGATGTGAGATTCTGATGATCAGAGATAGTGGTTCTCTGATCCAAGTTTCTGGTGCAGAAGAAGGGAGTTCTGGTTTAGTGAATCTCTAGTTCATGCATCTCTGGGAAGATCATCCATCATTCCCAATTCTTCCCTAAGCTTGTTAAACCTTGCCTCAGGTAAAGGCTTGGTTAGAATGTCTGCAAGTTGATCTTCTGTAGGTACATGCTCCATACATATATGCTTCTTTTCAACATGATCTCTGATGAAGTGATGTCTGATCTCAATGTGCTTTGTCCTGGAGTGAAGAACTGGATTCTGGGTGATAGCAATGGCACTAGTGTTGTCACACAACAGCTTGATCTCCTTTGCTTGAATTCCATAGTCCTTCAGTTGTTGCTTCATCCAGAGTAGCTGAGCACAGCAACTCCCAGCTGCAATGTATTCAGCCTCAGCTGTACTTGTCGAGATGGAGTTCTGCTTCTTGCTAAACCAGGAAACAAGCCTTCCTCCCAGCAATTGGCAGTGACCAGAGGTGCTCTTTCTGTCTAGTCTGCAACCTGCAAAATCTGAGTCAGAATAACCAATTAGTTCAAAGTTACCTCCTTTGGGATACCATAAGCCTGCATTTGGATTTCCTTTGATGTATCTGATGATTCTCTTTGCAGCACTTAGATGGCTTTCCTTGGGCTTTGACTGGTATCTGGCACAGATTCCAACAGAGAATGAGATATCTGGTCTGCTTGCAGTTAGATACAACAGAGATCCAATGATCCCTCTGTATGTTGTTGCATCCACATCTTTTCCTTCATCATCTGGACCAATCCCTTGTGACGTGTTCATGGGAATCTTTACAGATGATTTGCCTTCCACTCCAAACTTCTTGATCAGATCTCTGGTGTACTTCCCTTGATTGATAAAGATCCCTTCTGGAACTTGTTTGACTTGAAGTCCTAGGAAGTAACTGAGTTCTCCCATCATACTCATTTCAAATTGACTCTGCATCACTTGAGAAAATTTCTTGCACAGTTCTGGATTAGTACTACCAAATATAATGTCATCAACATATATTTGTACTAACAGAATATGATTAGCAACAGAGATTTGAAATAGAGTTCTGTCAACCTTTCCTTTAGTAAACCCATGGTTCACTAGGAAAAGAGACAATGTGTCATACCAGGCTCTGGGAGCTTGCTTAAGACCATAGAGGGCCTTTTTAAGCTTGTAGACACAAGAAGATTGAGTAGGAATGACAAAACCTGGTGGTTGTTCCACATAAACCTCTTCTTCAAGATCTCCATTTAGAAATGCACTCTTGACATCCATCTGGTAGACCTTGATGTTGTTGTAGGCAGCATAGGCTAGAAAGATTCTGATGGCTTCAAGTCTGGCAACTGGTGCAAAGGTCTCATCAAAATCTATTCCTTCTTCTTGGCAGTATCCTTTAGCCACTAGCCTTGCTTTGTTCCTTACAATGTTGCCGTCTTCATCTGCTTTGTTCTTGAATACCCATTTGGTTCCAATGACATTCTGGTGCCTTGGCCTAGGAACAAGTTCCCACACTTTGTTCCTTTCAAACTGAGTGAGCTCTTCTTGCATAGCATTGATCCAATCTGAGTCTGCAAGAGCTTCTTCAACTGTCATAGGTTCCATCTGAGATATATAGCAGGCAAGCATTGCTTCTCTCCTTGATGTGGATCTGGTTTGGACTCCACTTCTGATTTGTCCAATTACTTGATTAGGAGGATGATCTCTTAACCAAGTTAGATCAGGTTCTGATAGGGGTTGCCTTGGATTCTCTTGTTCTTCTTCTGATTCTTCATCACTATCCTTGCTTTGCAGGATGGGATTCTGATGATTCATTGGTATGGCAGAGTTAGTCAGCAACTTTGGTGTATCCGTCTCTGGTGGATCCAGTTCTGGAGATTCTTTGAGATTCGTTTTCTCCAAGTTTTCAGTTATGCTCTCAACAGAGTTGAGATCATCAAACTTGACATGAATCGATTCTTCAACAAGTAAAGTTCTCTTGTTGAGTATTCTATAGGCTTTGCTGGTTCCAGAGTAGCCTAAGAATGTTCCTTCATCAGCTTTTTCTTGAAACACCTTGAGGTGATCCTTCCCATTGTTGAGTATATAGCATTTGCATCCAAATGCATGAAAGTAGCTGATGTTGGGTTTTCGTCCTCTCCACAATTCATAAGGAGTTTTCTGATGAGTCTTGTGAATCATGCTCCTGTTCTGGGTGTAGCATGCAGTATTGATTGCTTCAGCCCAGTATCTGTAGGGTAGACTTGATTCAGCAATCATGGTCCGTGTAGCTTCCTTTAATGTTCTATTTCTTCTTTCTGCAACTCCATTCTGTTGGGGAGTTCTGGCTGCAGAGAGTTGATGCATTGTACCATTCTGGTCACAGAAATCCTGAATGACCTTGTTGACGAACTCTGTTCCTCTGTCTGATCTGATGGCTTTGACTTTCTGATTCTGCTCATTCTGTAATAGCTTTAGCAGAGATGGTAGTTTCTGCAGAGTTTCATTTTTCTTGGTCAGAAAAATAGTCCATGTGAATCTGGAGTAGTCATCCACCATGACTAAGGTGTATCTCTTGCCACCAACACTTGGAGTTTCCACTGGTCCAAATAAATCCATGTGAATTAGATTCAAGGGACCAGTAGATAGGTTTCCAGCAATGGGTTTGAAGGAATTCTTCACTTGTTTTCCTTTCTGACATGCACTGCATAGATTCTCCTTTTTGTATACAAGGTTGGGTAGACCTTCAACAATGTGATCCCTTGCCAGTTTGTTGATTATTTTGAAATTCAAGTGACTCAGTTTCTTGTGCCATTCCCAACTGAGTTTTGAATCTCCTTTGGCTATCAGGCAAATTCCATCTTTTGCAGTTGACCAATCAACCACATAGATGTTTTTCTTTCTTGTTGCTGTTAGAACCACTTCTTTAGTTGTCTCATGCTTGACAGAACATCCTTCTTTGGAGAATTCAACTGTGTAGCCTTTGTCACAGAATTGGCTAGCACTCAGCAAGTTGAATTTCAATCCCTTGACATAAGAGACATCATCAATGATTATCTGGTTCTTTATCAGCTTCCCTCTTCCTTTTGTCTGGCCATCTTTATCATTACCTCCAAAGGTAACTCTGGGCCCTTTGACTTTCTGGAACTCTGTTAGGCAACTCTTGTCACCTGTCATGTGCCTGGAGCATCCACTATCAATGTACCAATCTTGCTCAGAGATGGCTCCAGCACACAGTTCCTACAAAATTAAAAGGAAGATTTAGGTACCCAAGCAATGTTGGGTCCTAGGGGGTTATGCAGTCTTGGCAGCCGGTACCACTTTGGTCTCATCAAGTGAAACCTTGGTGGGTGGTACCCATTGTCCACCTGGTAGTCATAGTAAACGGAAGTGTGATTCACTTTGGGCAGATGCTTGTGAGGATCATGCTTCCGGTTTACATACTTCTGCATAGCCTTTTTAGTTGGGTAGAAGTCCCATATACTATCAAGATCAGAGGAGCGGTTAACTTTGGGCTTCTTAAGTTGACCAGCCAACCTTTTCTGCCTAAAGTTAATTTTCTCCTTATATCTGCCTTTCTGGTGATCATCTCTGACACGATTATCATGAGTTTGTCTGTTATGGTTCTGTCTTTGATTTTTGGTATTCTGAAAATCTTTCCTGTTGTTAGTTCTTCTGCCAGGTTCATTAACTTTTAAAATGGGTTTCTGTTGAACCTTTATTTTTTCTTTTTCTGGTCTGACATTCTCATGAATAACCTTGGTGCCAGATACACCAGCCTGACAAATGGGGCTAGAAATCAGTGGCACTATGACCTTGTCTGCCTTAGCAACTCTGGTGCTAGGCATTACAGAAGGCTCACCTAATTCTGTTGAGCCATAACCAAGACCAAAACCAGTGCCAATTTGTTGGTCAAGTACAATCTTTTCCATTGAAGACTGGGCCTTCTGGTAAGCTTTGTACTTAATCTCAAGAGGCTCTATCTCTCTTATTTTCTTTAGAAGAGAAACATTTTCAGCTTCCAGCTGATCTCTTTCCTCAATCAGAAGATTGATTTTAATCTCAACCTCCTTTCTTAAGTCAAGGATCTCAGCCTTAAGCTTACTGTTTTCTTCTTTAACAGAAGAATAAGTGGTTTGTATGGCTTGAAACTCTTCCCAAAATTCTGACATTGAATCAGAATCAAAGGCTCTGCCTACCAAAGAAAAACTAGAGTTGGAAGTAGAAGATACCTCATCATCAGATTGACCCATAAGACATAGGTCTTCAGTTTCTGTGTCCAGGCAACAGAATGCTTCATCAGATTCTGATTCCGAGCTGGACTCTGTCTGCAGTTGTAGCAGAGAAGCTCTCCACTACTTTCTGATGGTTTGGACTTCTGGTGTGGCTTTCTGCTAGAGTGTGGACTTCTGCTATCCTTTGGCTTCAGAAATTTCCTGAACTTCCTAGCAAAAGCCGCCATATATTCGTCAGTTAAAAGAATAGAAGGGTCAAAATTATTTACCTGAGAGGTGCTGGCAGTGAGGGCAGTAGTTGTTCTGTCCTCAACTTCTTCTTTCTCTTCTTCATTCATCTCAAACTCATAGGACTTGAGATCAGAGATGAGTTTCTCAGTGCTGTAGGTTCTGAGGTCCTTGCTATCTCTCATGGCAGTGACCTTCATCTTCCATGGTGAAGGTAAACCTCTGAGAACCTTCAGATTAATTTCCTTGGGAGTAAGCTCCTTCCCAAGTTCTGATATCTCAGCAGTGAGGGTGAGCAAGCGTGCATACATCTCAGCTATGCATTCTTTGGGTAGAAGTTTGAAATCTTCAAACTTCTTCATGACAATAGTAAGTTTGTTGTCCTTTTCTTGCTCATCTCCAGCTCCTATCAGGGTGAGAGTATCCCAGATTTCCTTGGCAGATTTGCACTTCTTGATCCTGGTGAAGTACTTGTCATCAATGGCCTTGTAGAGGATATCCTTGGCAATGTTGTCAAGGTTGTACTTTCTCCTTTCTTCATTAGACCATTCATGGCGCAATTTGGTGATCATCTGGGGTTGACCACTACCAGTGATGTATTCAGGGTTGACCTTGGTGAACTCTGTGAAAGGTCCTGCATCAAGTACTTCCCACATTTCGTCATGGAGTGCGCAGAGGTGAGCTTTCATGCGGATCCTCCAGTCATCAAACTTTGTTACTGAGAACATAAGATTCTTTGAAAGAGTGTTATCCATAATATGAGATTAAAGAGGCTAAAACAAGTGGATCTCTTGTTTAGTAAGTAACCTAAAAGATTACAAGAACAAGGAGGCTCTGATACCACTTGTTGGTCCCGTTTGTAATAGGAACAGTCTAGAGGGGGGGGGTGAATAGACTGTTCAGGAATTTAAACTTTTCTCCAAGTCAAGTCTGACTTAACAGAGATGGTCGAAATCTGGTGACAGAGATGGTCAAGTTCTGATGGCAGAACTAGACCAGGCAGCGGATAAGTTTCTGTCCGGGTAGCCTCTAGAAGAAAGCTAAGGCAAAATGCCTTTCTGATAACTCTGAAGGAAGATCTGCTGGACACAGATTCCAACCTAAAGAGTTAGTCAGTAGAATCTTAAGTGCAGAAAGTAAAAGCTGAAAGTAAATGACACCGGGGTTTTTATAGTGGTTCAAGGAACAATTCGTTCCTCTAGTCCACTGTTCCACTAAGCTTGCAAAAACGACAGTTTACAACGCCTTAGTCCCTAGAACTTAAGAAGCACTCCTCGTCTTCTTCAAGTCTAGTTGCCACCCGGGATGCAGTCCTGCTTCCTGATGGCTGGTCTCGTTTCACTGAGTCTCTTGAAGTATCTCCACTTCACTTACTCCAGCTAATTTGAGACGTCCCTTCTTTTTCAAGAAGTGTTTGATATAGAATCAGTTTTCTCCAACGTTGCTTCTTCACAAAAGATGAGTATATGAAGCTCTCGAAGTGTTGAAGAACTGAGTAACTTTGCCTTTGCTAGTTGGATGAGGGATATGAATGTTTATCTTCCAACTGTGGCCTTTTCTTGTTAGAAATGGAGTTTTGATCTCAAGAAAGTTGTTCACGCAAATCTATCTTGGCAAAAGTTATGGCAAAGTTATCTTCTTAGTTCTTCAGAGTGTATCTTATATACTGGGAGCGGTCTTCCCGTTGGAGTGTAGAAGACAGCTTCATTAAATGCATGTACTGTTGACTTGACCGTTTGGTCCTCCGACTTGCTATTTTGGGGGCGTAAAGATATTCGCATGGTCAATCATCAGCTTTAAGTATCTCTTCGTACGTACAGCATTAAATGTGCATTTAATGCGTGTACAATGCCATGCTTCCGTTGAAAGGTTCGTAACCGTTAGGGGATTTCCCGTTAGTTTAACGACCGTTGGAAGGGCTTCCGGAATCTGATGATACTTAGCAGAGTCTCAAGAGGTTCTCTGGTCCAGTCTCTGAAGTCCGTCTCTGGTGCCAACTCTGGTATCTTTCTGATAACCAGTTTCTGATAGCTTCTCTGGTGAGCAACTCTGGGAGCAACTCTGGTAGAAGCAAGATGGAACTCTGGCAGGCAGACTAAGCTAAAACTTACAAAAGAAATTCTAATACACAATTTCTAATGGGGTACTTTCAAATTCTAATTAATCCTAGCATCATCAAAATCTAAATACATTTATTCCTTACACTGTCCTCAAACCTCAAATGTGTAAACGGTGGAGACCCAGGGATGACTGTACGGTCCTCAAACCTTAAGTGTATAAACGGTGGGGACCCAGGGACAACGGTACTGTCCTCAAACCTCAAATGTATAAACGGTGGAGACCCAGAGACGACGATACTGTCCTCAAACCTCAAATGTATAAACCGTAGAGACCCAGGGACGACGGTACTGTCCTCAAACCTCAAATGCATAAACGGTGGAGACCCAGGGACGACGATACTGTCCTCAAACCTCGGCATATAAATGGTGGAGACCCAAGGACGATGGCACTGTCCTCAAAACTCATATGTATAAATGGTAGAAAATCTAAGGATGATGGTATTGTCCTCAAACTCGTATGTATAAATTGATTTGGACAAGGAGGAGTCCTATACACTGATATGATATGGGTGAGTTGGGATTTAAGTCAGGGATATTGACTACTATGATTTTTCCCAAATAAACAATGACCTACGGGTCGGGTATTTCCAAGTGTATATATACTGATATGTATTTCATAACTTGGGGAAAAAGACTATACGTGTATGTATCATCCTATGTTGGGGTCTTATACTTGAAAAGTTAGTTATGCTACATTTAGCTTGCTACTCGCTCGATGCTTGTACTTGCCCCTTCGGGGGGCCACCATTTTCAGGTTGAAGCTACGGATTGCTACTTGCACCTTCTTACGGGTGAAGTCAACTCAAGGAAGACATGGTTCGTGCTTCCTTATTTCCTTTCAAACTACCAAACACTTGCTCATGGATATTTGATTTACTATAAACTATTTTGGGCCTGTGAGTCCATGTTTTGGCCGGTTGTGGCCCACGCTTAACCTTTGAATATTTCCGCTATTCATTGGTTTAAATGTGATGTTGTTATGTATGTTTACTACTGAGTATGGATGGATTAAGTTCATGGACGCTTTGTATGATTAAGTCACGTTGACTTGTGAGTGACGTCACTTAGTGAGACGGCGGTTGTACACGCGCATAGATGCGGTCTCGGCGTGACACACACGAACTCCAATATCCAGTTCTTGTAAATTTAAAATTCATTAACCAAGATAAATGTTTTGTAGTAAAATGCATGTAATTTTTTTCAACAGGGACATAAAAATTAATTAAAAACGTCTAATGGTTGTAATATATGAAGTCCAATATCACAGATAGAAGTTTTTTGGTGCAATGCATTTAAAGCTTTGTGAGACACACAAAAAGTCGATTAAAGAAGCCCAATGGTTGAAAATTCGAGGTTCACTATCAAGGAGTAAAGATTTGTTTATACGTTACATTAAATGCTCCTTAAGAAGAACTGAAACAACTTCTGAAGACTGAATCATCCTAAACATACCTGACCCGACCCATATCATCGAACCACACTGTTTCGAAGGAAACATTAAAGAAACTCATTTCTTGTATATTTGAAATTCATCAAGGAAGATACAAGTATTTGTAATACAATGCATGTAATATTCCTTTGACATAGAGATAATAATTAATTAAAGAAGCCCAATGGTTGTAACATTCGAACTCCAGTATCACACATAGAAGATTTTGTAGTACAATGCATTTAATGCTCTTGTGAGACACACACAAAGATCAATTAAAGAAGTCATATGATTGAACATTCGAAATGAATTATCGAGGAGTAAAGATTTGTTTATACAATGCATTAAATGCTCCTTAAGAAGATCTGAAGGAGCTTTTGAAGATTTAACAAACCTAAACATACCCGACCCATATCATCGAACCGTATTGTTTGGGCGGGAAAATTAAATAAACCCATATCATGTAAATTCAAAAATCAATAACTAGTATAAAAGTTTTTGTAGTGGTACAATGCATGTTTATTCCTTTGACATAGGTATAAAAACTAATAAAAAGGCCCAATGGTTGTAACAAACGAAGTCGAGTATCACACATAGAAGATTTCCTAGTATAAAACATTTAATGCTTTTTGAGACACGCATAAAAATCAATCAAAGAAGTCCAATGGTTGAAAATTCGAAGTGCACTATCCATGAGTAAAGATTTGTTTATGCAAAGCATTAAATGCTCCTTAAGAATAACTAAAGCAGCTTCTGCAGACTGAAACATCCTAAACATACTTGACCCGACCCATATCTTCGGACCATATTATTTGGGCGGGAATATTAAAGAAATCCAGATCCTGTAGATTCGAAATTCAGTAACCAAGATAAAAGTTTTCGTAGTACAATGCATGTAATGTTTCTTTGACATAGACATAAAATGAATTATAGAAGCCCAATGGTTGTAACATACGAAGTCCAGTATCACACATAGAAGATTTTGTAGTACAATAAATTTAATGTTCTTGTGAGACACACATTAAGATCACTTAAATAATCCCAATGGTTGAAAGTTTGAAGTGCACTATTTAGGAGTAAGATTTGTTTATAAAAAATGCATTAAATGCTCCTTAAAAAGAACTGAAGCAACTTTTGAAGACTGAACCATCCCAACTGTACCCGACACCCATACCATCGAACCATAATTTTTGGGCGGAAAAATTAAATAAATCAAGTTCTTGGAAATTTGAAATTCAGTAATCAATATAAAAGTTATTGTTGTAAAATGCTTGTAATTTTTCTTTGACACGACATAAAAATCTTACTATATACAAACTGAAGTGGAAAATGAGGTGGTTTTCCCGCCCAAAAGTGTCACATCAACATGATAAATAAAAATGAAGAAAATAGAGGAAGCTACGTTCAAATCATGTTCAAACATGTCAATTCAAAAAGTAAAAATGTGGCGTGTTGAGACTCACATGCTTGAAACAACTTTAATTAAATGTTGGGCTGACCGTATGTTTGCATATATTGCCAACCTTATTGATTGACGTCACTTCATTTAAGCTACAAATGAGATTGGCTGATTAAATTTTGAGATCTTTAATTTTGGATTTTTAACCGAATAAAATCTTGCTTTCATCGATTCCAATGTGCACTATACGAAATCTGGTAGGTTGTTTAGTCTAGCCAATTCAAATTAAATGAAAACGTGCTAGAGTTGGTGGTTGGACCTTGGATATTGTATTCTGCATTTATTGTCCTCGAGTTCGATGAAAATTGATTCGTGATTTTGTCCAATGGATATAGCATCTGGTAAATGAGCAAACTCAGTGCACACCCACTATAAATATGGATGACTTTGGAGAGTAAGAGCACATAGCAAAACGCAACACTGTCAGCCAATGCAAATATAGAATTGGTATATGACGATCATTACAGATATATAGCATTGAGGTGCTCAATGTTCTTATGGTGGAGTGGGTTACGATATAGCTAATGAGTTACCAGCCACCTTTAACAGGCAAGAGGTTGGAATGACCTTCCAGAATGAGGTATCAATGCTGAAAAACTTTTAAGATTTGGATTTCCAAAATTCTTATTAATATCATTAATCATTAAATTTTGGAACTATTATTATATACTACTACGTATTTTTAAATCATATTTGGCATATGAGATATAACGCAATGTTTACGTATGCAGTTAACACTCACAATGAACAAATGTCCAAGTTCTTATTCACCATGTCACCATAGTACGTATCTGTCACATGCTTGAAGAACCGCAGTAAGAATGTTTTCAAAATAATATACATGGTTCAAGAAATTTCTTCTAACTATTTTGGGGTCAAATTTCAGGAATATGGTTCAAAAAATTTCATCTAACTATTTCGGGGTCAAACTTCAGGAAGGAGTCTATTGAACGCTTCATGGAGAGTGCTTTCTAAGATGGAAAACGGTGTTGTATTGTTTTTTATAAAAACAAGATTGGTAATTTTATATTTCAAAACTATAAGACTTGGACTGTTTTCATATCATGTGTGTAACACTTTCTTAAAATAACTCATAGAGTCCTGAATTCTTTGTAGTTATCTACGTTCAAAATTCACTAAAACTAAGATATTTACATTTTCATTACGTTTT
Source organism: Cuscuta europaea (assembly GCA_945859875.1). NCBI lineage: Eukaryota > Viridiplantae > Streptophyta > Magnoliopsida > Solanales > Convolvulaceae > Cuscuta > Cuscuta europaea. Next base: position 4,138,553 of record CAMAPE010000061.1, read on the forward strand.
CTAAAACAGTAGGATGAATTAGTTTAAACATTACACATTCAGAAAATTATTTTAGAAACTATTTGTATTTGATGGTATTGCAATCAGAAAAGTAAGCCTTAAAAACTAATTAGGGGATGTGGTGTACCAAATCACAAGTAGAACATTCTTTTCATTTTAGGTCAAAACTAAAATTGAATTTAGGAAATAACCGTAGCTATACTCCATACCAATAAAGGCCAAGTCAATTTTCAATAAAAAAAATCATTTTTAAATTTAACATAAATACATACATATGTATGTATGTATACATACATATACATATATATATATACATATATATATATATACATATACATATATATATATATACATATATATGTATATATATATATATGTATATATATATGTATATGTATATATATATATATATATATATATATATATATATATATATACATACATACATACATACATACATATGTATGTATTTATGTTAAATTTTAAAAATGATTTTAAAAGTGTATATATATGTATATATATATATAAGTGTATATATATGTATTTTAAAAGTGTATATATATATATATATATATATACATACATACATACATACATACATACATACATACATTGTTTGCTTTTTTGGAGAGGTTTTGACCTAGTCCCCCTCTTCAATTGTAATCCCGCTCTTTAATAAAACTCGGCAAATGTCCTCCGGCATTTGCCCCACTGATTTTGGTGGTTGACCTTCCGGAGGAAAATATATATATATTTGCCGAGTTTTATTAAAGAGCGGGATTACAATTGAAGAGGGGGACTAGGTCAAAACCTCTCCAAAAAAGCAAACAATGGCAAAAAAATGCAAACAAATAAATCCAAATCCAATTTGGGGGGCTAGGCCTGACCAAAATGGAAAAAAATACAAACACACCAATTAACGGGCAACACGAATCGAAGGAATCCCAAAGAAGTCCATAAAGTATGCATTTCGGGCTTGAGCAGGTAAGTCCTGGGCCTGAGCGAAATTATTGGGCTGGATTCACAGGAGGCTTTATCTTTTCTGCAAAACGGAGGAAATGGAAGATGGAGGGGTGAGGTTAGACATTTGTTGGATCTGTCTGAACGCAGAGAGGTTTCCTTTTCCGCTACTCTGCGTGAAGGGAACTGGGTCGCCCACTTCTTGGCATATATATATATATATATATATATATATATATATATATATATATATATATATATAGGGAAGAGTTCAAATAAAAAGACCTCTTTCCGTGTAAAGTGCGAAGATATGCACTTTTGCATGTTTCGCTTTCACTTTTGCGTGTTTCTATTGCACTTTTTCGCGGGTAACGAAAAAGTGCAACATATTTACGAAATTGCCACTGCGATTTTGGTCGAATTTTGTGCATTTTTGGCTCATTTTGAGCCATTAGATGTGGAAATGAATGCACAAGATTCATTCTCACTTTGCATGGGAAGAGGTCTTTGTATTTGGGGTCAAATTATATATATATATATATATATATATATATATATATATATATATATATATATATATATATATATATATATAAAATGAAAAAATGAACTCTAGAGGGAGAAGCTCTAGGTTGCCTCCACCTTTCCAGCAGGCCATCGGCCATGCCTCCTCCCTCAGCCGCCACCCCACCTCCTCCACCTCCGGCCACCTCCGCTTCCCCCCACCCAAACCTACCTATGCTTCGGTCCTCTCCAATCCCCCTCCTCCTCCCTGCAACTCCCCCAGAAAATATGGCACTCAAGTTGATCTTTCCTTTAACCCCCCTCCTGTCAGCATCTTTCCCAGAGCCTACAGCACGCATGAGGGCATGCCTTCCGTTTCTTTTGCTCCTGAAGAAGTCTCACAGCTCGTAGATAGGCTGCAATGGTCCCTTATTGGTACCTTCGAAAAGAACAGGCCTGCACTCAACCTCATAAGAAGCTGGTTTGCTAAACTTGGCTTCAACCAGAAGTTACAGGTTTCCCCTTTTGATTCTAGAATCATTTTTATCCATCTTTCCTCTGAAGAAGACTACCTAAGACTGTTCTATAGGCAAAAATGGTTCGTTTATGGCTCCAACATGAGGATATCCAAGTGGACACCTCAATTCTCTCCCTATATTGAAGCCCCGGTTTTCCCAGTTTGGGTTAGCCTACCCGGGCTTCCTGTGCACTTTCACGCTAAGTCCTCCTTGTTTGCTATTGGCCAATGCATTGGCAAACCCCTCAGACTCGACACAGCCACATTATCCTTATCCCGACCCTCTTCAGCTAGGATGTGCATTGAACTTAGATTGGACTCTCCCAATCCTAGTTCACTGTGGATCCATTCAGGGGACTCCGGATTCATGCAAACAGTTCATTACGAGCACCCACCGGCCTACTGTAACTCTTGTTTCAACATAGGTCACAACTCCCCGGCATGTCCTATTCAAATTAACAATAATAGACTTCTAGCTCCTCTGCCCATTGCAGACAAAACCCATGCACCAAAACAAAACAGTGGAGCCCAGTCCACCACATCCCTGCTTGGCAAAGGCCCCTTGGCACTACAAATTTTACCTCCTGCACATGGCTCTGCAGGACCTTATTCCAGTACCTGCACAGATACCCCAAACCAAGATAATAAAAACAAACCCTCTACCCAACCCAACTCCTCCTTAATCTCACCACCCAAACCCTCACCTCACAAACCAAACCAATCCATATACGACTCACTGAAAGCTCACACCCCTTTCTCTCCAACCAGCCCCCCAAATCTCCCCCCACCACCTTTTCCCCCCTCTCTAACCTCTCAACCACCTCCCCCCTCCCCCTCCTCCCCCTCCCCCTCCCCTCCTCTCCTCTAAAACATCCCCTACCCCACCCCTCAACTCCTCTCAACCTCTACCTACACCTCCACTCATTCCTTTATCCGTTAACCTCATACCCTCTACCCTCATCACTTCCCACCCCAAAGATGACTCTTGTATCCCCTCGTCACCTCTATCCCCCCACACCTACACGGCCTTCTCATCTACAAACAACTCCCCTATTGTCCTCCGAGCACATCCAGAATTGGCTACCTCTTTACCAGCTCTCACCATCCCCAAAGATGCTTCCTCCGATCTCAACTCCCCTGAGGACTCTCCCTCTTCTTCGGATTCCATCCCAGACAGTCAAGACCTGTTCATTGACAAAGATTTTACAGAGGTCAGACATAAGAAGAGCAAAGGTAAGAAAAACTCCAGGGACTTTACAATTACTACTAGACTCTCAGCCCAAAAGCTGTCATTAGCTAAAAAACCAATCTCTAAATGAACTGCTTAGCATGGAATCTAAGAGGACTAATTTCAGCTGGTCCGAGACTTACCTCCCTTGTTCAAAGCTGGAAAATTCACCTTCTTCTCATCATTGAACCTATCATCGATTCCTCTAATAGTGATCTTATTAGAAGACAACTTGGTTTTCACAAAGTATTTGTTAATCCTTTTAGCAAACATTGGATTTTCTGGAATGAAGACATTCTTTCCGTATCTAACATCTCACCTTTCCCTCAATGCACCCATCTGAAAATCGTTCTAGACTCCCACTCCTTCTGGTTCACTGCTATATATGGAAAGTTTACAATTGCTGAGAGAAATGAGCTGTGGAATCACCTTAAGACTTGGTCTAACTCCTGCTCGGACCCATGGTTCTTAGGTGGCGATTTCAACGCAATCTCAGGCCATGAGGAACACAAAGGCCTCTCCACCCCGGACCTACAGAGCATTGAAGACTTCAGGGAGTGTATTGCCTCTTGCAACCTCTCCGATATCCCTTTCCAGGGTAACCCTTTCACTTGGACTGGCAATAGATCCAATGGGAAAATTTGGAGGAGACTAGACAGATTCTTGTTCAACGACTCCTTCCTTGACACTTTCGGCACAATACACATTCAACACCTCCACAGAGCTCCCTCAGACCACTCCCCCTCCTCCTCTAATGCAAATACCCCCATCCACCTGGCCCCAAACCCTTCCGTTTTCTGAACATGTGGTGCCTGCACCCCTCTTTCACAGATTTGGTCCAAAAAAGATGGAACTCATCCTCTAACGGGGGAGGAATGAGGGGCCTATTTGACAAACTTCATCGACTTAAAAGAGACCTTAAGGAGTGGAATAAAAGCATATTCGGGGACATCTTCGATCAAGTAATACTGGCAGAAAGTAACCTCCAGAAAGCTGAACTTTCATATGACCTTGACCCCTCAGAAGACAACAGAACCCTCTGGTCCAAAGCAGTGGCTCTCCATCAATGCAAACTTAAGCAGGAAAGAAGCTTCTGGAAACAAAAATCTCACATTAGATGGCTTAAAGAGGGAGAGGCAAACACTAAATTCTTCCATTCTTTTGTTAAAGGGAGAAGAAAGCACTTACACGTTCACTCCCTTCTTGACTCCAGTGGCCTTCCTTGCACTGACCCACTCCTTTTGGGAGAAATGGCCTCTAAATTCTACAGTGATCTCTACTCTTGCCCTCCTCCAAACCCCCTCTCCTCCTCTTCCAGAGTTGATATCCTGCAACACATTCCCAACCTTATTCAGGATGCTGATAACCTCTTCCTCTCCAAGCTGCCTGATCTTGGCGAGGTCAAAAATGCTATTTGGGCTCTTAATAAGAACGGTTCTGCTGGTCCAGATGGCTATAATGGATATTTCTTCAGAAAATGTTGGGGCATCATCCAAGAAGACATCCTGAGAGCTGCCCAAGATTTCTTTTTGGGTAATCACATACCTAAGGCCATGTCTAGCACTCTCATAATCCCCATACCTAAGAAAGCTAACCCGGAATCTCTCTCCCACTTCAGACCGATCAGTCTCTCCACCTTTTTAGCAAAGTGTGTACAAAAATTCTCACTGACAGGCTCTCCCTTATTCTGCCGAAAATCATCTCTCAAGAGCAAGGTGGATTTATGAGAAACAAAGATATTTCAGATCACATTTTGCTAGCCCAAGAAATGGTTCACTCATTAAAAAAGAAGGTCAGAGGCTCTAATATTTTGATTAAATTAGACATGACAAAAGCCTTTGACCTCCTCTCTTGGGACTTTCTGCAGCTCGTCATGCTCAAATTTGGCTTCTCCTCCTCCTTCACAAACCTCATTTTAAGCAACCTTAAAGCCACCTTCATATCTGTCCTTCTCAATGGAAGATATTTTGGCTTCTTTCAACCCCATAGAGGTGTTAAGCAAGGCGATCCCCTCTCCCCCTTTCTTTACATCATTGCCTCAGAAGCATTCTCTAGAGGACTGAATCACTTGGTGGAACGCGGTTCTATCAAGCCCTATTGGACTGTCAGAGGGGCACCTATCATCACCCACCTCGCTTTTGCTGATGACCTGCTCATATTTATCAATGGGAGTGCTAGGTCTCTCTCATCCTTCCATTCCTTGCTGCTTTCCTATCAAGCTGCATCAGGCCAGGCCATCAACTTCTCTAAAAGCACTTTCATCCTCGGGTCTTCCTCGCCCGGCAGAATCCTTGCCACTGAGGCTTTACTGGATATGCAGAAAGGCTCCCTCCCTCTCCTTTATCTCGGGGTCAACCTGCATCAAGGCATCAACAGACTAAGTTATTGCAAGAAAATCATTCATCATTTTCAATCCAAATTGAGCCCTTGGTTTCAAAAGAACCTTTCCCAGGGAGGAAAGCTCATTCTCATTAAGCACGTTCTCTCCTCCATTCCTATCCATACCCTTGCTTGCGATGTTCTGCCCAAAAGCGTCACTCTCATCCTTCATAAAACCATGGCTAACTTTTTTTGGGGCGGTATAGGAAAAAGACATTGGATTAACTGGTCATCCTTGTGTTTCCCTGCAAATGAGGGAGGGCTACAAATTAGATCACTTACAGAAGTGAAAAAAGCCTTCACATTGAAGTTGTGGTGGAAATGGAAGTCTAATACCTCCCTTTGGTCTACCTTCATGAACAAATCTTACAACAGAAACGACATGAATCCCAGGCTATATGATTCACACGTTTGGAAAAGAATCTGCTCTATTCACCTGACAGCCAATCCCCTCACCTCACTGGATAGCAATCACCATCTCTGCTGGTCTCCCTCCAATGATGGGTTGTTCACCATCAAATCTGCCTTTCAGCTCATTAGATCCAAACGCCCCTCTACATTCTCCCTCAATCTGATATGGCACAAAAAACAATACATGAAGATTAAATTGTTCCTTTGGAAGCTTTTTAACTCAATTCTCCCTATCCCTGATTCCTTAACTAAGCTGAACTACTGCCTCTATCCTTCCATATGCCCTTTTTGTAAAAAACAGTCCGCCTTCACAAACCACATTTTCTTTCACTGCCAGGTTATCAAGCCTATTTGGATCCACTACATGAGCCTCTTTTCAATTCCGATCCCCACATATCACTGCACCTTTAACAAAATTTGCATCTCTTGGTGGCTATCAAGAGACAATAGCCCTAAACACAGTCTTACAAAAATTCTTCCAGGTATTATCCTATGGCATATTTGGAAAAAATTTGCAGAACTATCCTGGGATATCTCCCCTACCCCTTTCTCCCTCCCAAGAACCTTCTCCTCCATTAACCTCTATACCCACCTTTGGTCCCTTACCGTTCCCAAACTCCAACCCGTCCCTACCTTCCTGTTCTCTGACCTCATTCACCCTCTCCTTCATCCCAAACCCTCTAAACCTCGACTCATTTTATGGACCAAACCTTTGTCTTCCCTTAAACTCAACACTGATGCCTCTTTTTTCAACAACTCGTCTAAAGGAGGGGCTGTTTTAAGAGATTACCATGGGAATCTGATTGCAGCGTTGTCCTTTGAGCAGAATGCGTCCTCTGTCCTAGATGCTGAACTTCAGGCGATCCATACCGCAGTCAATTGGTGTATCGAGCAAGGGTACTCTGCTTTCCGAGTTGAATCAGACTCCACGGCGGCAATTGCATTGGTGCGTAAAGGCGCACAAGAGAACAGATGGACTGGGCTGACGGGTCACCTCCAACGGGCCTCGATTGACCGTTGCCTCGTCTACTGTCACACCCTAAGAGAGGCAAATGGGGTTGCTCACCAACTGGCCCATTTAGATTTAGAGAATGATTCCTTCAAATGCTTTCTCTCCTTAAATGAACTACCTTTATCTGTCAAAAGGGCCTTTTTAGATGATTTGTCAAGAATTCCTTTCATTAGACTGTAATTTTTTGCCTTGTTTTCTCGCGGGTTAGGTTTGGTTTGGTCCCCCTACACCGCTTTGTACTTTCTTCTACGGGTAATAAATTTTGGTAAACGCCTCATGGCGTTTGCCTCTTTTCTTAAATATATATATATATATATATATATATATATATATATATATATGATTTGAGCAGGATTGACAATAGGCCTTATTTATCCAGACCTTGGTTAAGTTCTCTGTCATGTAACCAGGATTATAAGCAAGTCTTAATCAGATTTTTTATTTATATACTCCCTCCGGTCCTTAATTAACTTTACATTTTTTCTTTTTCGGTTGTCCCATATTAAACTTTACACTTCCTTATTTGCCTTATTTGGCAAACAAATCTACATCAAACAGTGCAAAACAGTGTCAAACAGTGCAAAACAGTGTCAAACAGTGTACTCTACAGTAAAGACAAATTTATTTCCTTAATATGTGTGAAGTCAAAGTGTAAACATCATTAAGGACCGGAGGGAGTACAATGATAGTTACAGATATTAGTTAAATAAACTAGGAAGTTCATGGATTAATGTAAGGTTATAAAAGAAAGCATATTTGAAATTGGCTTTCAAATCATTTGGCACAGTTTAAATGGCAATAGTAGTTGTAACCTATTAGGCTTGATTAAAAAGCTCTCAAAAAATGTTAAAAAAGTATGATGGTTAATTTACCTTTCAAAATGAAATCCGATAAAATTAGGATTTGGATTTACGTAGGCAATGCAAGTATCACAAGCCAGCTAAATCCACATGCTTTCTAAAACATTTATTATATTGATAAGAATAATAGGCAACAACCAATTAGCTTCAACATGACACTGTCCAAAATTAATATTATTTAGTAGTTATTAATAGCTTAGGCTTAAAAATACAATAACAAGGCTACTATAGAGTTTTTAAAACCTGGAACCAAAGTTACTCCTTACACTCGAGTACTCGACTACTAAGTCTGCATCTCAAGCTATTTTATTCAAATATGTTGCCTTGAATATAAAATGTTAAAAATGACGAGCAGCAACAGATTTAACCGAAAATTAGCAACAAACCTTTTCAAAATTGGCATACGTAACCAGTAAAACAGATTTAAACAGAATTGCGAAACGTATGATAAATCCTAAAAGAGGTAATGAAGCGCCATAACAGATGTAACTTGCAAAATGTTATCAATTAACATGCATATATGTCAACGAAGACAACTTCTTAAATAAAATTGTGGACGTTCCCGTGATATGATATATATATATAGAGAAGATCATGTGAGAAGTCCCCCTTAGGCTGAGAAGATGAGAAGTCTAACTTATAAGCTCAAAACACGAACTTTTAACTAATAAATCATAATTTATAGACCCCCTCCAAAAAAATTACAAAAATGCCACCGCGTCAAAATAACTTCAGAAACCTGAATCTTTTTTTGCAGAAAGTTCGTGTTTTTGAGGGGGTCTATAAGTTATGTTTTTTTGGTTTTTTTTTTACCCCGGAAGGCCAACCACCAAAATCAGTGGGGTAAATGCCGGGGGACATTTACCGAATTTTATTAAAAAATAATATAGCTTTTTACAAATAAAATCCGGGGGGACCACACCTGACCCAGATAAAACTTAAAATCTAAAAGTCGGAATGCCAAAAAAGTCCATCCAAAACGATCTACGAACAAAAATTGGAAGCTGATCCATATCGGAATAATGAATTGAACGATCCACCGGGCCCTTAGCCAAATGGTGCGCAGCCCAATTGCCTTCACGCCTCGTAAGCCCAAAAATTACTCCTTTCCTAAAAGCCGTCTGTAGAGTTTCCTGAAGTTCCACCTTCCACCTCCTCGACTTCCTCCCCTGAAAAAAATCCAACGCCAAAGAAGAATCCATTTCCACCTGAAATTGCTCGTATCCTGCCGCAATAGCCCACCAGAATCCAACGAAGACTGCTCGGATCTCAGCCTCTAGAGGAGAAGAGGCTTCGATCGGGAAGGTTATAGAAGCGGCGAAAGCTCCCTTTCTCCCTCGCATGATGGCTCCTCCTGCTGCCCATTCAGATAAGTAACTGGCGTCGATGTTTAATTTCCATTCTAGCTTCGGCCTTCTCCACCTTACGATCTGAAACCATACTCTTTGTAGACGAAAGTTTTTAGTAATCAGATTTTCTTCAAATAAAATGCTCCCAATGTTATGCAGTTTATTTTTTGTCAAGCTAAAAGCCCACTGCTGAGTGTAGATTTTAATTTGATGTATGAACTGCTCCAGAGTAGGTATAGAGCCCCCAGATCCCCAAATTTGACCCGTGTATAATTTCCAAATGTGCCAACATATGATTCCAGGTAAATTGTGCTTAAAGGTCAAAACCAAACTTTTCTTTTTAGAACTTGACCACCAATCTCTAAAGGAACTGTTAATCGAGCTATTCCTGTTGTATATACCCATAATTCCCTGAAAGTATCTCCAAACTTGTTGAATCATAGAACATTGGAAGAATAGGTGCTGCATAGAGTCAGAATTTTGTTTACACAATGGACATATAGAGGGTTGAAGGACTCTATTGAATCTGGCCAAGTTATCCACAGTAGGAATAATTCCTTTATGCAATTTCCAGAGTAGTAGTTTCATTTTCAACTCCAATTGAGAGTCCCATATATGCTGATAAGTGTCAGAACTGAAACCTAACTCCCTTACTTCTTCAAATGCAGATTTAAAGGAGAAGTTTCCATCAATTTCCTCAGACCATATCAGGTTACCATTCTAATCTTCAGTACAGAGACTCATAGCATGATCATGGACAGAACAAATCCTCTTCCATACTGCAGAATCTGTAAGTCTAGGTATCATACTGCCATTTCTTTCATATTTAGAATTCATAAAATTGGCCCATGTAGACTGTCCTACCTTCCACTTCCACCACAGTTTAAGAGAGAAAGTCTTTTGAATATCTACAATAGATCTGATGCCCAGACCACCTTCAATAGTAGGAAAGCATAATTTTGACCATTTAATCCAGTGATACTTGTTCTTATAGTCAGATGATCCCCAAAAAAAGGATGCCATCTTGCTATTAAGAACTTTAATCACTTTCTTGGGTAAGTTGTCAACAGCCAAGAGATGTAAAGGGATAGAATTAAGTACATACTTGATTAGAATAAGCCTTCCTCCCTGAGATAGGTTTTTTTGCTTCCATGGAGTAAGCTTATTCTCAAATTGATTGATGATACTCCCACAAAACTGGAATCTATTTATACCTTTGTGTAGATTAACTCCAAGGTATTTCAAAGGCAGCTCCCCTAGTTTCATTCCCAACAGATCTCTAATCTTTGTTTTCCTTGCAGGTGATGTTTTGCCACATAACACTGAGCTCTTTGCAAAATTGACAGCTTGACCTGAAGCCTCCTGGTAAGAATCCAGAAAAGCTTTAAAATTTTTTATAGACCTGGCATTCCCATTTAAGAAAACCAACAGATCATCTGCAAAACCCAGATGAGAAATAGTTGTACCAGCAGGTCCCCCATAAAACTGTTTGACCCTTCCTTCCTCCACCGACCTTTTTAATCCTCTGGTAAAAGCTTCAGAGGTGATAATGAATAAAAAAGGGGATAGAGGGCCCCCCTGCTTTACCCCCCTAAAAGGCTTGAAAAAACCATGTGGTGAGCCATTAATCATAACTGAGAAGAAGGTAGCCTTAAGATTGTTCATAACCAGGTGTACAAAATGAATAGAGAAAAACCAAATTTGATAAGAATTTCAGAAAGAAATTTCCAAGAAACCCTATCAAATGCCTTTGCCATATCCAATTTAACAACCAAATTAGTACCCCTGACTTTGTGATCAATGCTATGAACCATCTCTTGAGCTAGCAGAATTTGATCAGCCATGTCTCTATCTGCCATGAAACCAGCCTACTCAGGGGATATGATTTTAGGTAGAATATCTTTCACCCTAGTTGCCATGACCTTAGTACAGACTTTACAAATGAAATTTGAAAGACAGATTGGCCTAAAATCACTGAAAGTAGAAGGTCTATCAGTTTTAGGAATGAGAACAAACAAGGAACTGGACATTCCTTTAGGAATTGGATGTCCAAGAAAGAAATCCTGAACTGCTCTAACCACATCTTCTCCCACAATATCCCAACACTTTCTAAAGAACTTACCATTGAATCCATCAGGACCTGCTGCACTGTTTTGATTTAGATCCCACACATCCCTTTTCACCTCTTCTAGTTCTGGCAACTTTGATAGAAGGTAATTATCATCATCAGTTAACAGAGTTGGAATGTATTGTAGAAAAGAAATGTTATTGTTTACAGGTTGATCTTCTGAGTAAAGAGAGGAAAAGAAGTCCACTGCAGCATTCCCAATCTGAGTGGGGGATTCAATAACCTGACCTTCTTGATTTTTGATAGAGGTAATGGTCTGTTTTCTCCTCCTAATCTGCACAAAAGAGTGATAAAAACCAGTATTGTTGTCCCCTTCTTTAATCCAGCTAATGTGTGCCTTTTGTTTCCAGAATTTCTTTTCAAGTTTGTGCTTTTGAATGAGAATCCCCTTTTAAAGTTCCAGTCCTCCCTTTTAGTTTCAGTAGGATTGTCCTCAAAGGCTTTTTCTGCATTTAAAACCTCCAATTCACACTGTTTAATGCTATCAAAATTGTTTCCAAAGACATCTTTATTCCAACCAGACAAATCCTTCTTGAGATGTTGCAATTTAGTTACAATACCTCTCATGCCGCCCCCTGTTTTAACCAAACTCCACCTTGATTTCACAAAATCCATAAAAGAATCATGTTTAACCCACATGTTTTGAAACCTGAAGGCTTTAGGAGAAGAAAAACCCAAATTTCTACCTCTCATGAGGATAGGGTTATGATCAGAAGGTGTTTTGTTAAGTAGAGTAATTTTTATATCATCAAAAGTGTCAAGAAACTGGTTGTTGACCAAAACTCTATCCAATCTCCTCCATACTCTACCATTTGCTCTATTCCCTGTCCAGGTATATTGAGGCCTCTCATATGGAAGATCAACCAATCTACATTCAGCCAAACAATCAGTGAAGTCATTTACTCCCCTTAGAAGAGGTAATGAATTGCCCTTGTGTTCACTATAATTAGCAATCTCATTGAAGTCTCCCCCTATCATCCAGGGGTTGTCTAGATTGGACGCAATAGAAGTCATCCCAGCCCACAGATCTCTTCTAATAATATAGTTATGCCCACCATAGATGCCAGTAACCCAACCCTTAAAGAAATTACTCAGAACTTTAAAATGTACAAACTGGGCTTGCCAGTTGAAATTAGAAACCTCCATTATAGAGGAATCCCAAAACACCCAAATTTTATTCACATCAGAACATGCAGCTTGGGTAAAACCAAAATCAAGTTTGTACCTTTCCAACTTATTTTTATTCACCATAGGCTCAATAATTATCATCAGACTAATCCTCCACTGTTGGACTAGGGAACTAAGTCTGGAACTGGAGGATTCCAGACCCCTAGTATTCCAAAAAAGACAATTCATTGAGAAACTCTAGGAATCTCAGCCTGCCCCCTAGCTGTACTTCTAGTTGTCCTTGAAGATTGTGTCTCTTTTCCCTGGTTCTTTTTGGATTTTCTATGAAATTTAGTGAACCCTTCCTCTTCCTCCTCCTGATGACCAGTACCATGTATGCCAGTCCCAGTAGATGCATCTGTATGAACATCCTCATTTGCTGTAGCTGCATTTTGTATTTGGGCTTTAGTATGTTGCGTAACAATATTATTAACTTTGAGACAGATATCATTCCAACTCTATAACAAGTTTTCATGATCCACTTCCAGATCATTTTCTCCATCTGAATGGCATTCCCTAGGCGCTACTAGAGAATCTTCAAAAGCTTTGTGCATGTTGTTAAGAAAAACATCGTCTTGGATCCCTTTTATATCTTTAGGATCAGAGCATATCAATCCTGCAAATTGTTTCGAGACCAACTCCTTTATGATGTGTCTATCTTCTTCTGCAGGTGGATCCAAAGGGTCAAGAAAAACCTCCTCCACATCTGTGTCAACATCAGAGTGAATCTCCTGAGTCTTTACATTGGAAGTAGACTGAAAATTAGCATTTGTAACTTTAGCTTTCCCTTTTTCCTCCCTTGTGTACTTTGTAGTCTTTTTTCCCTTCTGTATCCATGTATCCTTATTGATTGCAATTTGTTTGGGCTGTTCCACTTGCTTCTTTGGACATTTACCTAACGAGTGACCCAAATGAAGACAAGCAGTGCAGTATTCAGGCCTATTTTCATAGGCCACTGATTGAGAGAAACCAAACTTTCCACTATTTATCCAGATCTTATGGGGCATCTCCTTGGTGAGATCAAGCTCAACATAGATTCTGGCTAGAGCAGGCCTAGTTAGCTTAGTTGTAGCTTCATCCAATTTTAAGGGTTTTCCAACCACACTCGCAATACTAAATAATGCTTCTTTGTCCTGAAGGTGCAAAGGTAACCCTTCCAAAGCTATCCACACTGGGACCACCGGTGATTCAACATTAGGCTTGAATTCCGGTGTCCATTTAGTGACCCGCATCATAACACCTTGAATAGACCAAATCCTAAGTTAGACTTCTCAGCTTCTCAGTCTAAGGGCACTTCTCAGCTGATCCGCTCCCTGTATATATATATATACAATGTGTGTACCCATTGGCGTTCCTGTGGTCAGCTTACCAGTTGGCCACCGTTGTTTAACTCCGTACACAAACGATCAAGGTAAAGAAAGGAAGCGTGGGACAAAAGAACCAAGGATGAAGCGCTGCACATAAGAAGAGACGGAGGAGCAAGGACGAAGTTTAAGGAGACGAAGGGGCGGAGGGTTCCAGAGAGCATCAGTTTAACCGATGACTCTTCCGGAACTGATGGTATGAGTTGGGTGTCGCGGGCCTTTTTTTACTTTATATAGTATGACGCTTAGGGATGGGTTGGTTATTAAATGGGTAGAATTAAACATCGTGGATGGTCTCGATTGACTGAGTTTTGAGTTGATTTGGGCTTTATCTTATTTACTTACTCCTATTAGAAAAGACTAATGAATATGTAGTTGTATTGTTTTTATTCAGAGCATCTCCATTCATGCTCCTAAAATTTACGGTTTTTTATGATTTTTTATTGCCACATCACCGCCACATAAAAAATCTCAAAACCTATAAACTTCTCCTCAACCATAATCTCTATTCATCCAGATTTTTATGAGACATACTTAATATTTCATTTAATGCATTCACAATTCACACATTGATGCACGTACACTCTCACACACTCAATATATATTTGTCTCACACTTAATATATATTTGTATATATGTAAACCATAGAGACACTCAGACACATAAATAAATAAAATACACTCACATGTTTTTTAATATACTCAATCACAATACATAGTCACTACAATAACATACTCCGTATACACTTACGTTAATCTCTTAATGATTAATGAAAAACTTATTACAAAAACTATATTAATATTATATACCTTGTGTTTGTGTGTGTAAAATATGCGCAGTATATTTTAACTTTTTTTAATTTATAACATTAATGTAGTTAATTAATTTATAACATTAATTTGTTTTAGTTAAGAGACATGCTACGTATATATTTGCAGCCATAATTTTCTTTCTTTAATTGTATACAGCTTTCCTATCTTTAAAACATAAATCCGTACGGTTATGTACATAGGTTGAAGAACTCAGGAGTCGGCAAAATAAAATCAAGCTAACTATGTTTCCAAGATCGAGAAACAACCTAAAAGTATGTGAATAATCTCAAAATAATCCAGCTTTAGAATTTGATACTAGATTATTTTATCAAATAATCTCATAAAATAATCTCAACTCCTCATCCATGATCCCAAAAAAATCTTCCACATCATCAAAATGATCCCCAAAATAATCTATGGATGGAGATGCCCTTAAAAAACGTGTAATTGTATTGTATAATTATCTTTGAATATTTTTGAATGGATAGCAAATTACCCAAACATCTTCACGCGAATTTGGGTAAAAATGATTAAGGTTGAAGTTATTGTAGAGTACCATTTCATGAGAATCGATTCAATCAATAATTTGTATGGAGTATTATTTTGAAAATATTGATTTGCGGTAAAGAAAGGGAAAATCAAGAGAGAATTTTGCACTGCACTGTTTTTCAGGCTTGAATGTTGTTGTTGTTGTTGTTCTCTGTTTTTCTGGCGATATTAGACCTTGCACCCAAACTTAAACCCGATTTGATTAGTTAAAAACTTGGAAGTGGCTAAAAACCGGAAAACTCCGGTCTCGATCCGTAGTCTAAAAACCCGGCAAACTCGAAAAGACCCTGTTTTGATGATTTTTCCAATTTTTAAGAATTTTTAAACCAATAAAATTGCAATTTCAATACTCTAAAAAATAGGAAACATATTTATATATTTATTTTAATAGGACCTGTTAGGAATATTTTATGGTGTCCAATCTAATTAAATATCTTTGTATTTGTGTAGTTATTAATTAAACGTGTAATACGGGTCACAAATGTGTATCTGCCTGGGGGCTTCCTTGTAACCCGTAAGTTAGCCAACTTCTCCTATAAAAGGAGGCTAACTTACGAGAACCCTAACGATCAATAGAGGCTTGAGAGACGCTGAGGCGAGATAGAGAGAGTAGGGTTTCCGCTGCTCTCCTTCTCGAGGGAGAGCAGCGGGGTTTTATACGGTATACCAGATTTGGTTTTAATCTTCTCGATATCTTTCTATCTGCTTTTTTTAACTGCTTAGATTGTGAAACAGGTTGAATCTATCTGCGATTTTTTGGATCTAACGAAGAACTGCTCTGCTTTTCTTCTGTTTTTCTTTGGTGTAGAGATTTGCTCCTGTAATCTTGTTTGTGAACGAAATTTTGTAAAAATCAGACTGTTGGACTCGCCTTTCAAAACCGATCCAGCAGCATACCTTTTTTTTCGTTTTCTGCACTTTTTATATTTCGAAGATCTCTACATTGAGATCTCGAAATCCTTATTTTTCACTGCTGCAGAAACGTTTTTGACTTGTAACTGATACAGGAGAATCTCGAGTTTCAGGGCTATTCAGAACATGTTTCAGATTTTCAAAAATCGAAGTTTTCATTTTGCGGGATCTCGACATTTAGGGACTCGATTTCCTCATCTCGACTTTTGACATCTCGAGTTTTGTCATCTCGACATTTGACATCTTGAGTTTTGTCATCTCGACTTTTGACATCTCGAGTTTTGTCATCTCGACATTTGACATCTCGAGTTTTGTCATCTCAACTTTTGACATCTCGAGTTTTGTCATCTCGAGTTTTGACATCTCGAGTTTTGAAACCTCGAGTTTTGAAATCTCGAGTTTTGAAACCTCGAGTTTTGGAATTTCGAGTTTTGGGATTTCGACATTTGGGATCTCGATGTTTTGGATCTTGACATTCTGAAGATTTCGAGATTTTCAAAATTTCTCGATGTTTTGAATCTTTCAAAGTTTGCAGTTTCTTGGAACTCATAATTCGAATCTTAACATCCTTTGCAGTTCATCGAAGCTTTACATTATAGGATTTCTGAATGATTCCCTGCTTATAAATGTTTCAGGAGTTTTCGATGTTCTGATGTTTTTCAAACAGAAAGTTTTCGAGATTATGAGGTTTTCGAAACTCCAAAGTTTTCGATGTTCCAAACATTTTGAAATTCTGCAGATTTCGATATTCTGAGGTTTGTTTTGCAGGTGGATTTCGCCATTATTCTTCAAGGCAAACTCGAGATTAAGATCTCGAGATTTAAAACTCGAGGTTAAGATCTCGAGATTTAAAACTCGAGGTTAAGATCTTGACATTTAAAACTCGAGATTGTAATCTCTAGATTTAAATCTAGAGATTGTAATCTCGGGATTTAAAACTCGAGATTGTAATCTCGAGATTTAAACCTCGAGATTGTAATCTCGAGATTTAAACTCGAGATTGTAATCTCGAGATTTAAACCTCGAGATTGTAATTTCGAGATTTAAACCTCGAGATTCGGATTTCGAGATTTAAATCTCGAGATACGGATTTCGAGGTATTGCCTTAGAATTTTGTTTAAAATCCACCTGCTCTCGATATTCAACATCGAGAACCTCAACTTCGAAGAAATTCCTCAAAAACTCAAAATTAGAGATTTTCTGCGACACCGCACTGTTTTGGCCATAACTTTTGACTCGGTGATCCGATTTGAGCAAACTTTTTTTTGTTAAAAAGCTAACGAAAAGATCTACATTAATTCTCGGACTATGCCCCAGAACCCTTTATCACGCACCCTCACTAGAAGTCTTTGAGGGTCAAAACGTTAGTTTTCCGACAAACATTGTAAATCACCGATGTCGAGGTCAAAACTTAGGCAAATCTGTTCAAATTCTTTCAAAGTCAACCCTGAGGTCAAACATTTTCTAAACCTAACTGTAAAGGTCCGAAAGTCGTGGATAATTCAATGAACCTTGCGTCAACGGTCACCTTACAACAATCAACAATCAACCACTGAAGCCTCCTCTGACTCATCAACATTATGTGATCATCAATATGCTGAAATTCTACATGATGAGCTCAGGGAAACCGTCATGTGTGGTACTTGTTTAGATTGCCCCACACACATGGCGGGCGGGTATGACGAGCTGTGAGCAATCAAACCTTGCACATTCTGAGGGGGAGTTTCAGTTAATTCCTCCTGGCGCCATTCACCGTCAAAGCAAGGAATCTCTCAACGGATGCAACATTTTAGGGGGAGTGTTCAATGCTATCCTCCCCGGTGCCTAACAATGACAAAGCATACCGGGTGCTCCAGTTGAGGGGGAGTACAGAGAGAAAATGAAGAAAGTAATGAGAGAAAATGTCCCTATGGCTTAGTAAACCCAACTAAGCCTACCCAACAGACAAAGCCGAGCGTAAGTGAGTGAGTGAGCGAGTGAGTGAGTGAACATTATGAGCGTTAGGAAGCAGAAGGCTCAAGTGAGAAGAAAAACAATAATCAATGATGAGTCTGCTACCTCAACTACCTATTATCCATTGAACTTTTACTCCTAGCCACTCAAATACTCTGGACAATTCCCAAATAGGTTCAGGACTGATTTAATCAGATCCCGGGTAGAAGTCACTGCATCTTGTCCAACAGTGCATGTTGAACCCTATCCAAGACCACTCACTTGTGTCCCAACAGACAGGTGTTTAATCATACTTCACGGGGAACCGCATCTCTCATTATTGTCTCCTTCTGAGGCAAGTAATACTGACTACAGTGGCCTCAACCCCGTGCCACTGAACTTTCATTGATCACGTCGTGTCTAGTTACTCACTCCCAAATGTTTTGAAAATTTCTAGGACACAAACGCACTTTTAAAGTCAGATGCAGGTCTACATGACCCGCGAGAACTTCCATAGGGCTCATCTATTACAGATGTAGACCAATAATTGGAAGGAAGTCCTGCTGTTGCAACATAAGAATCACCAACATTTTCAGGCCATTGCTTTAGAGTTTATCTCTATAGTGATGAAAAACGGGTGTCTACACGACCCCGGGGGGCTTTTATCATTTACTCTTTCTGTTCGTTTCCTGTTTTATTTCCGCAGAATAAAAGAATAAAAGCATGACGTCCCGATTCATCGGATCGTCATGAGGGGGAGAGTGGTCCACATGCTGTTAACACTGAACAAATCATTCTGGGACACTTCACTCCTCCATCACAAAAATCAACACCTTCTCTGCTATCTCTTCAACTCAAATCAAATGGTCAGCTACACTCACAAATCAACAATCATTATGTTCCGTTGTGCCACCGACAAGTTCTCCTCAAATGCATTCATTCCACATATTCAAAAAGACTACATTGTGGAGGAGACAGAGGTCAAATTCTCGTGTCCTGAAGATGAATTCCATGTGCGTCTCCTATTCTCCAAATAATATTCATTGTAGAGGCGTCACCGGACTTCAGCCAAGCTGATCAAGAGCAACTTCTGGAAGGCATGGACTACATGCAAGATATTAAAGATTCCTCAACCCCCGGCATCAAAGATCAAATTTTCAAGAAGACATCAAAGGGGAGATTGCAAGGATTTCTTCAGATAGCCTTCCTCAGAAGTCAAGTTCAAAGACAAAGGAAGCTCAATAACAACAAAGACAAAGATATCTGCGCTGCAATGCTGATTCAACACGATTGAACACCAAGGGGGAGATTGTTAGGAATATTTTATGGTGTCCAATCTAATTAAATATATTTGTATTTGTGTAGTTATTAATTAAACGTGTAATACGGGCCACAAATGTGTATCTGCCCGGGGGCTTCCTTGTAACCCGTAAGTTAGCCAACTTCTCCTATAAAAGGAGGCTAACTTACGGGAACCCTAACGATCGATAGAGGCTTTAGAGAGGAAGAGGCGGGATAGAGAGAAGGGTTTCCGCTGCTCTCCTTCTCCAGGGAGAGCAGCGGGGTTTCACACGGTATACCAGATTCGTGTATAATATTGACATATCTTTCTATCTGCATCTTCTTCACTGCTATGGTTGTTTGATTGTTAAATTCTGGGTTTATCATGATCAGTTTTTTTTAGAATATTATGAGATTGATTTAAATGTTTATTAAGTATTATCATTAGTTCACTATTATAAATAATAATAACTACTTTTCATTATAATTTTATGTATAATTATATACAGTACTTATTATCATATGGTTGTATAATTATTGGCCAGTTTTCCGGCGTTGACCAACCGGGATCGGATTGACCTGTGACATAATCATGTGATTGGGTCGCTTCCCGGTTTGGTTTTTTAAACATAGGTGTAAAGACAAATTGTACCAAAAAACAATTGTACTACCAATAAGTTAAGGAAGTGCTTCAAAATATTTAGTCTACAGGAATATTATTATTGCAATATTTATTTTTCCTACTTATTTCAAAAAATAATTAATACCAAAGAGTCATAAGTATATTTTCATTAATTCATTCAAAACAAGTATCTTTTCCTTAAGTATAATTCTTTGAATTACATCTATACCCTTTACTTTGCGTTCATTTACACATTACCGAATTATTTTTAAAAATGATAATTAGACTTAAATATACTAGACCAGATGACTCTTGCATAGTTATAATATACTTAGAGACCAAACATTTACCAGATCATATTTAAACAGACCATACCAACAGATTTCAATCCAAGTAAGAACATCTCAAATACTATGATAGACGGAGTAACTATTATTTCATATATGTCCCGTGCATCGCACGTGTGAGAATCTAGTTAATCAAAAAAGCCCAATGGTTTAATATACAAAGTGCAGTATCACACATAGAAGATTTTGTAGTACAATGCATTTTATATCTTGTGAGACACGCATAAAGATCAATTAAAGAAGCCCAATGGCTGAAAAATCGAAATTCACTATCAAGGAGTAAAGATTTGCTTATACATTGCATTAAATGCTTTTTAAGAAGAACCGAAACATCTTTTAAAGACTTAATAATCTTGAACATACCCGACCCGACCCATATCATCGAATCATATTGTTTGGATAGAAAAATTAAAGAAAATCAAATCTTGTAAATTCGAAATTGATTGAGCAAGATAAAAGTTTTGTAATACAATGCGTGTTATATTCCTTTTGACATAGAGATAGAAATTAATTAAAGAAACCCAATGGTTGTATCATATGAACTGTAGTATCACACATAGCCGATTTTGTAGTACAATGCATTTAATGCTCTTGTGAGACACGCACAAAGATCAATCAAAGAAGCCATATGTATGGTTGAAAATTCGAATTGCATTATTGAGGTGTAAAGATTTGTTTATACAATGCATCAAATGCTCATTAAGAAAAACTAAACGAGCATTTGAAAATTGAACAATCTTAATCATACCTGACCCATATCATCGAACCATATTGTTTGGACGAGAAAATTAAAGAAACACATGTCATGTAAATTCAAAATTCATCAACCACTATAAAGTTTTTGTAGTACAATACATGTTTGTTCCTTTGACATAGATATAAAAATTAATAAAAAGTCCCAATGGTTGTAACATACGAAGTTCAATATCACACATAGAAGACTTTGTAGTACAATACATTTCATGCATACTAGCTTAGTTGGTTGTGGAGTCACCCGGTTATCCTGGAGGTCTGGAGTTCAATTCCCGCCAGGAGCAATTTGAGCTCTTATATTCCCTCCCCCCGGAACCTCTAACACCCTCCTCCGACCGCCAGCCCCCCCCCCCCCCCCCCCCCCCAAAGAAGAAGAAGTACAATGGTTGAAAATTTGAAGTGCACTATCAACAAGTAAATATTTGTTTGTACTATGCCTTAAATGCTCCCTAAGAATAACTAAAGAAGGTTTTGCAAACTGAATCATCCTAAACATACTTGACCTGACCCATATGATCGAACCACATTGTTTGGATGGGAAAATTAACGAAAGTCAATTCCTGTAAATTCGAAATTCATTATGGAAGTTAAAAGTTTTTGTAATACAATGCATGTAATATTCCTTTGACATAGAGATAAAACTTAATTAAAGAACCCCAATGGTTGTAACATACGAACTCCAGTATCACACATATAAGATTTTGTAGTACAATGCATTTAATGCTCTTGTGAGACACACACACACACAAAGATCAATTAAAGAAGCCATATGGTTGAAAATTCGAAATGAATTATCGAGGAGTAAAGATTTGTTTATACAATGCATTAAATGCTCCTTAAGAAGAACTGAAAGAGCTTTTGAAGATTGAACAAACATAAACATACCTGACCTATATCATCAAACCATTTTTTTTGGGCGGCAAAATTGAAGAAACCCATATCATGTATATTCAAAATTCAGTAACCAATATAAAAGTTTTTGTAGTACAATGCATGTTTGTTCATTTGACATAGATATAAAAATTAATGAAAAAGGCTCAATGGTTATTGTGACACCGCACCCAGATGTGCTTGAATTTGAAATTCGGTATGTATTTGAATTTCTCTAGTGAATGATTTCGTGTAAAAGAATGATTTATTTAATTAACGAATGATTAATTAAATTATTTATCGGGTCCATAATATCGAGGATGGGCTACTAAATAATTAGTTGAGTCATCATAATAATTATAGAAGCCCAATAAAAATGCCAACTAAGGTTGGAGAAAATGTTTGGACAAACAAGTGTTATTTTGACCCAACCTGTCAGAAATAGCGGGAATAATTGGGAGAGACTTTCTACACCAATTGGGATATTCTACAAACCCCTTGACCTCAAATAAATGAGGAAGGGGACAAGAAGGGGAGCAAGAGGCGTGCAAGACCAGGGGGAAGTCTCCTAGAGACAATTGCCCACACCCCATGTCCCATCCTTAGTGTATTTGTGGCTTGATTGCAAGAGTTGCCTCCTCAATCAATTGCCTCATCCGCACAAGCCAAATTCAAGGGAGAGAAGCTCTAGGAAAAAGGGTCTTCACCAAGCTTTAACTTGGAGGAATCAAGAAGGAAGAAAATCCAAGAAGAAAGGAGCTAAGATTTAGGTAAGCACTCAACTGGTGTTCTTTTAACTAGTTTATGTTGTATGATTTTTAGGAAATCATATGATGGATTAAACATGATGTTATACACGTTTAAAAGTGTAGAATATTGATATAAAATGGTGGTATTTAACTTAGAAGAGTTGTGAAATCAATAGGAGTCGAAACCGCCGGAAAACCGCCATTGTTGGGGACTGTTTTCGAGCTGCAGGCCCGAAAGTTGCCCACCTTTCACGAAAGCCGCCTGGCTTTTACATTCTGCCCAGATTTTTTGTTCTTGATCGGTTCGGAACGGGGGATAACCGAAGGGCTTCGCAAAGGCAGCTAGTTAAGCACATCATAAGGTGAGGATGGCTGACTATGTTGCTTATAATAAGTGAGTTAATTTCATGAGATTACCTAAGGTAATTAAATGTGTTTTTATGAATATATGAATGATTAAAAGTGATATTTTGTATATTGATATAATGATGATATTTTCAATGGATAATCAGTGGGGAATTCTATGAATGACCATGAATAGAGAACTTGGTTTTGTTGGAATTAATTGGACTAGTATTGATATACTAGTTGGACATTAAAATGAAATCTTTCTAAAATCGATCCTAAGGTTGGATTGTGAAGTGTTATGCCTTAAGTAGTCTTAAGAGATGCTTTAAGGTAGGGAAGTATGAACTTTAAGTTATACTAGGGGTAGGCCTTAAGGGGTACCCAAGATAAATTGAATAATAAATTGATCCTAGGTATAGGATTGGCCTACAGGCGTGTTCGGTAGTCCTTGAGGATAGCCGGTTGAATTATGGGAATAAGTAAGGACCATGGCCCTTCCCGACTCTAGAGAGCGGGGTTGGATAGCATGGACTTGCATCGTGATCACGGGTTAGGGTGGTGATGGAGTATATGGCCCAGGGACCCCCGGCCCATAGACTCCTACTACTTTTATCAAGGCCCAATAGGCCCAGGAAACACAACAGGGCCAAATCACAGCGCCCCGAGTACCAAGCAGCCAACAATGCACACTGGGGGTGCCTTCGGCCCTTTGGCCGAAGGCTCCAGATACTCACAGAACGGTTTTTCAGGCATACGAAGACACTGGGAGAAGATAGTAAAAACAGCAGCCCTCGGTAGCTAGGGTGCCCCTGGAAGGAAGAGCCCCCGGGCAATCATCTGGGGCCGAAGGCTTCTCCTCGACAGGATCTCCCACCCACATGCGCTGGATCAACGTACCAAGTACAAACATCACATCCAACCACCGCATTTAATGCGGCCACATGCGAGTGCCAGTGCCACCCCGTTGAGGTGACCCCTCGACCACCAGAATGATGACGCGTGTCCCTATCTGGCATTTATTACTACTATAAATAGCGCCCCTTTTTCCTCATTTGTAATCCAAGGTAAACTCGCTCACTACATTCTCAGCAATATACTCTCTCTCTCTCTCTCTCTCTCTCTCTCTCTTACTTTTGCTCTGAGTTCTCTCTAGTTACTCCCCGCAGTAACCCTTCGGATACATACCCCCGAGTAGACTATCCATCATTTGGTGCTCTCGTTGAGAGGACGAATAATCAAGTAAGAAACCCTTCCCCTCTCCAAACACAAAACGCCTAGCAAAAATGGTGAGACCAACTCGTGCCAACTCCAAGAACGTTGAGGACAGGAACCTGGCCCTCGGCGAAGTCGACGTCCCCGAGGCCTCTAACAGGGCTCCCGGGGGCGGCGTCATCGTCGGGTTGGATCAGACGGCTGTCGACCTGCGCCATCAGATTCAACAAAATGCCCCCGATGCCTGCCTCGGCATCGAGGCCAAAAAGAAGGACCGGAGCGAGAACCAAGTTAGCCCTCCAGTCATCACTATCGACGTACAGTCGGCGTTTTCCGCCTTCATCCAGACGCTTAGTATGATGATGGTGGGGGCATCGGATGAGTATTTGTGCCAATGGTTCCTCTCCACCTTAGAGGGGCCGACTTACGAATGGTTCAATCGATTTCCCGAAGGCTGCATCGACTCATGGCAAGAACTCGCCCAGCGATTCTTGACCCAATTTGCGGGAAGGCGTCGAACAAGAAAACACTTCTCCCACTTGCTGACGGTGAGGCAAAGGAAAGAGGAGACCCTTTGGGACTTCTTGGAGCACTGGAGAACGGAGGCTGATAAAGTTGATGGCGCAGACGACGGGACCCTCCTGGCCCTCCTCCAAACAGTACTCCGCCCCGGATACTTCTCAAGAAGCCTCATCATCGACCCCCCCCCCCCCCCCCGCGATTACATAAGGGCCCTACAGCGGGGGGATAGGTACGCCAAAGCCGAGGAGGTGGAAAAACGCCCTCTGCCAGATGATAAAGGCAACCGGGGGCCGGGGGCTCCCCGTAATCAACCCAAGGATTCGGCACCCCCCGGTGACCGCCCCCGGCACGGCCAAGCCAAGCCCGGGGGAGGTGACAAGGGGAACCCGAGGGCTTGGGCATAGCCTGTTCTCCTGGACCACCCTCGGACACCTTTGACGCACCCCGTCAGCGTCATCCTCGACTTCACTGAGGAGAGGGGCCTGGTGGAGCGAGATTCTCGCGCACCCCCCGGAGGTATATGCCATCAATCCAAACTACCCCTACTGTCGCTTCCACCGGCATCAGGGGCACAAAACCGATGACTGCCATCAGCTGAAGACAGCCATCGAGAGGTTAATACAGGCGGGCCATCTGTCCCAATTTGTCCAAGGCCCTCAGCAATAGGGTCCTCCCTACCAAGGGCCACCCCGAGGGCGCCCGACGAAAGAAAATGCTTGGGTTAACCCAAACACCATCCCCCTCGGCAGGAAGAGGGAGATCGAGAATTTGGAGGAGGAAGAAGAAGAGTACCCCCATGGCCTCGAGAAGAAGCGCCACATCCTCATGATCACCGGTGGCAACACAGGGGGAGACTCCACCAGCCAACGGAAGAAGTGGGCTCAATCGCTATACGTGGGGGAAGTCACTCATATGCCCCCGGTAAAGCGGCTGAGGGAGGAACCCATCACCTTCACTAACGCCGATCTCCCCCCGGTTTCCTCTCCACACAGGGATGCCCTCGTCATCCGCACGGAGATCAATGACACCATCATCCATAGAACTTACGTTGACACGGGCAGTTCCGTCAATGTAATGTTTCTCAGCACCTTCAGAGAGATGCACCTGGAAAGGGGGTCCCTTCGGCCCATCAAGACCCCTCTTGCCGGTTTCACCGGTGATACCATCGATTTTGAGGGGGTCATAACCCTCTCGGTACTATTCGGCGACGGGCTCCATAGAGCCAAGCTCGAAGTGGAGTTCGTCGTCGTCAACATTGATTGCGCCCACAACATCATCCTCGGCCGACCAACCCTCGAGGATCTCGAAGCCATCATCTCCATGAGGCACCTCCGCCTCAAGTTCCCAGCCGAAGGGGGCATCGGCTACTCGAGGGGAAATCAGAAACTTGCCCGCACTTGCTATCTCCAGGTGACAAAGAAGGTTAGCAAAACCGAGTTCCGTGTTGACACCATCACCGGGGCTATTGAAGAGGAGGAGAAGAGGCCGAGGGCTGAACCGGCCGAGGACGTAAAAGACTTTGCGCTCGATCCGGCCAAGCCGGAGAGAGTTGTGAAGATTGGAGCCCAGCTCTCCGAAGACTTGAAGACCGGCATCATCAGCGCCCTCCGCGCCTACTCCATTGTTTTTGCATGGGGGCCGGAGGACATGCCGGGGATCAGCCGAAGGGTCATCACCCACCGCCTCTCGGTGGACCCTTCGGCTAAACCAGTACAACAGCGGAGGAGATCCCTCTCGGCCGAGAGGAGGGAATTTGTGAAGAAGGAGGTCGCCATGCTCCTCTCTATTAAGCACATCAAGGAGGTAAAATACCTCTCATGGCTAGCAAACGTAGTCCTCGCACAAAAGCCTCCCACCTTCCGCATGTGCGTGGACTACACGGATCTCAACAAGGCGTGCCCCATGGACCCCTTCCCTCTACCAAACATTGATCAATTGGTAGATGAGACCGCGGGATGCGAAATCATGTCCTTCCTGGACGCCTTCCGAGGGTATCACCAAATTTTCATGCACGAGGAAGACGCCGAAAAAACAGCCTTCATGACTCCCGAAGGCATCTTCTGCTACCTTGTAATGGCCTTCGGCCTCAAAAACTCAGGCGCCACTTACACCCGGATGGTGGGCAGGGTATTTCAGGCCGTTCTGGGGCGCACCATGGAGGCGTATGTTGATGACATGATCGTCAAAAGCAAACAATCCTCCAGCCATGCTGACGATCTCAGGGAAATCTTCGCCATCATGCATAAGTTCAACCTTCGGCTAAACCCGAAGAAGTGCACCTTCGGCGTGCAAGGAGGCAAATTCTTAGGCTACATGGTGAGCCGAAGGGGTATCGAGGCCAACCCCGAAAAAATCCAGGCCATCAACAACATGGAACCCCCACGCAACGTGAAGGAGGTCCAACGGTTGACGGGCCGCCTGGCAGCCCTCAATCACTTCCTATCAAAATCAGCAGAGAAGTCCTTACCCTTCTTCCAGATCATGAGAAAGACCGCCGGTTTCCGGTGGACGTCAGAGTGTCAGGGGGCCTTCGAGGAACTGAAACGGTACTTATCTTCACCCCCAGTACTCTCTAAACCCAAGGTAGGGGAGACACTATACCTTTACCTTGGTGTTAGCCCGGTGGCCATCAGCTCAGTGCTCATCCGGGAAGAGGATGACGTCTAACATGTCATCTTCTATGTTAGCAAGACCCTCAGGGAAGCGGAACTCCGGTATTCCCCTGTGGAAAAAACAGTGTTGGCTATCGTTTGGACTATCAAGAAGTTGGGCCATTACTTCCAAGCTCACCCGGTCCAGGTCCTCACTCACCATCCCCTCGGCGCTTTGATGAGGAGCCCCACCAGCTCCTCCTGAATGGTGAAATGGGCTGTCTTCCTGAGCCAATACAACATCGACATTCGTCCTAGGCCCGCCATCAAGGGCCAAGCCCTAGCGGACTTCGTGACGGAGTGCACGGCAAGATCAGCCACGGACGAGGAGCCCACGGCCCCCTCGGACGATTGGTGGACCCTCTACACCGACGGCTCCTCCCCTGTCAAAGCATGTGGAGGAGGGGTGGTTCTCATCTCACCCGAAGGCTTCCGGGCCTATTACGCAGTCCGCTTCTCCTTCAAGGTCTCCAACAATGAAGCCGAATACGAGGCCCTCCTCTATGGCCTTCGGCTGGCAGCTAACATGAAGGCCCGACAGATCCACGTCAAGTGCGACTCCAAGTTAGTCGTCGGCCAAATTTTCGGGGAGTACGAAGCCAAGGAAGGAAGAATGAAACAATACAAGGAGGTGGCTAAAGAATTGCTCAAGGTATTTGAGTCACACTTCCTCACTCAAATACCGAGGGCTCAAAACTTTGAGGCCGACATTTTATCGAAGCTCTCGGCTGACTCCCCTGAACATATCTCAAATATTGCCAAAATCGAGGAGCTTAGCCTCTCCAGCATACATGCTAGCCCCATCATGCACATACAACAAAGGCAAGAGGACTGGATCTCAGATATTGTCGCCTTCATCACCACAGGGCAACTGCCCGAGGATGAGGCCCGTGCCAAGCTAGCAACGCTGAGGGCTCCCAGCTACGCTATCGAAGACGGAAGGCTTTATAAAAGATCGTACAACGGGACATTACTTCGGTGCCTTCATCAGGATGAAGCCGAAGTTGCAATGGAGGAAGTGCACAGTGGCACTTGTTCAGCTCACCAGGGACCCTTCTCCATGTCCCGAAGGCTCATAATCCAGGGCTACTTTTGGCCTACGATGGCCCGGGATTGTGCGGATCTCGCCCGAAGGTGTACCGCATGCCAACACTTCCAGAAGGCCCCCGGTAGGCCAGCGGTCAACTATGCCCCCATCAGCACCTCCATACCCTTCACTCGATGGGGCATAGACCTTGTGGGCCCTCTACCGAGGGGTACCTCCAACAACAGGTACATCATCATTGCTATTGACTACTTCACCAAATGGGTGGAAGCTGAGCCCCTCGCCAGCATTAATGAGGCCAGGTGCCGTCATTTTGTTCTCAAGAACATCCTCACAAGGTTTGGCGTCCCCCATCAAATCATCTCCGACAATGGGACTCAATTTGAGGCAGCCCCCTTCTGTGCCCTCCTAGAGGCATGGGGCATCAAACACACCTTCTCATCCGTTGCCTACCCTCAAGGCAACGGTCAAGTGGAAAACACCAACCAGGCCTTGCTCGAGGGCCTAAAGAAGAAGCTGGAGGCCGAAGGGGGTGGCTGGGTAGAAGAGCTCCACAACATCTTATAGGCCTACCGCACCACCCCTCAGCGAGCAATAGGCGAGACACCCTTCTCCCTTTGCTACGGATTTGAAGCTAAGGCCCCCACTGAGGTAACTCTTCCGACCCGAAGGGTCACACAATATGATCCCGAGGTCAACGACGCCAATATGGCCCTCGACCTTCACCTTATTTCAGAATGCCGAGAGCAAGCCTTCATACGCGCGGAAAACTATCGAAGGCAAGTGAAGAGTTACATTGACGCCAAAGTCCGCTCCCGGGAATTCCAAGTGGGGGACTATGTCCTCCGAAGAAGGGAAGCTAGCCAACCAACCGAGGGCGGCAAGATGGCACCAAAGTTCGAAGGCCCCTACATTGTGGCGGCCATCATCAAACCAGGAACTTACAAACTTAAACGCCCCAATGGGACCGAGGTCCCTAGACATTGGAATGTACATCACTTAGTTAAATTTTATCAGTAATAGAGAGGCCAAGCCCTCATAACTAGTGAATGTATTACCCTACGGCCCAAGGCCTCCGATTTTGAAGAATGAAGACATATTGAAGACACAAAAACGGAAGACGAGACTATCATGAGTGGCCAAGCCCTCATACGAGCTCCCGGTCCAAGTCCTTTTTGTAACAAGACCCTTCGGCACCAAGTGCCGAGGGAACATATCATCTATTACCTGCAACGAAGGAGGAAAGACACCAAGTGTTTTCTCGGAAGTCCCTTCGACACCAAGTGACGAGGTTACGCGCTCCTATCAACCTTCAACAAATGAAGAAAAACACCAGTGTTTTCAAAGAAGACCCCTCGGTACTAAGTACCGGGGGCCGTTTACCGGAACAAACACCAAGTGTTGTTTCTAAAGTTGTACCCCTCGAGGACGCATATACCGAAGGCGCCACCTATCGGTGCCGGTAGCACGTAGTGCCCCCAGCCATTTGCAACCAGTGTGCAAATGAAAACCCTTCCCTGAAACGCTTTCCGCGTCACTACCCCAAGGGTATGACATGCAAGTAATATGCCCAGGATTCGACTTTCAAAAACGGAACGCTTTCCGCGCCATTTCCCCCAGGGATTGGAAGGCATCTAACATGCCCAGGATTCGACTTCCAAACCGAAACGCTCCTCGCACCACTATGCCAAGGGTGTGGCAGGCCACTGACTATGTCTGGCACCGAGGGGACAACTTTCAAAACTGAGGCGCTTTCCGTGCCATCTCCCAAGAGGAGGCAGGCTACATACCATGTCTTGTGCCTAGGAAACGACCCTCGATCCCCTCGGAACTCGGAAGGTTAACCCGAGGGGGGGGGGGCTAATGGTGTATTCTGTTGCCTCTCGATAGGCCCAGCCTTACCAAGAAACCAAGTTTCTTGAAGCCTTCCCTTCACCACCACCAAAAAAATGGAGGGGTGAAGGGGAGTAGACTCATCGAGACATCAATGAGTACACCACTCCAACAATTCACGACAGAACGCCCTTCGGCATTACAAGACAATACATACTGAGGCCCCCCCACGGGAACACCTCCGGTACCTGAAAGCTCCTAATTACCAAAGATACTATTCAACAAGTATCATCAACAAATGGCTAAGTCCACCTTTCGATTGCCTCCGGCTACATCAAAACTGAAGGCTCAAATCCTACAGAATTTGATAGGTTCACTCAACAACAATTCAAAAACGTCCCCGAAGGCTACTATACAACAAATGCTATCAGATGTTGGCCAAGTCCAAGCAAGAATTACCTTCGGCACCTCACTAGACGTCGAGGGGATACACCCAGGCATTGCCCGAGGGCGTCCGTCTTTTTCATGCTGCACTTGGACTACAAAATTTCCTAAGTCAACACTGTGGAAACATGACAACAGCCGAAGACTTTTGTTGCAGCAGGCCAATCTTGCGAGACAAGGGAAATTATTCTAGGCCCACAAAGTAGGCTGCCCTCGGAGATTGCCACTATGCCGAAGGGTCCCCTCACCGAAGGCCATCAACAGGAAACACTTAGAAAAAACTCCTAAGTCATAAAGTGTGTGGCCCTCGGCAAACTCACATTGCAACGAGGGTCACCCCACTTCATGCAGCAAGAAATGCCCACTGACCGAAGGCTAGGCGGCTAATTCATACTTGGAAAATTTTCTAAGTCATAAACGCTGGCCCTGTGTCAAATTACCACTCAGCCGAAGGCGCACCTACGAGAATGCTCTCACAATCACTCGAAGGCCCCTATCTCATACAACCAAAGGGTCGATGTCTGAATTACACCTAGAAAAAATGCCATGCCCTGGATATTGCCCCCCCCGGTCAACTCGGGACAGCCACAATGGGTCGAGGGAGGACAGCCCTCGGTCAAACCTTCATACATCCAGAGAGAAGCTAACAGCCGAAGGCTACCAGTGGTAAAACTACACTTAGAAACTTTTTCCAAGTCCTAAAGATTGGGCCCTCGTCCTAATCATCATGCAGCTAAGGGACCACGGTAACCGAAGGCTACATGATGTGTTACACTTAGAAAAATGTCTAAGTCCTAAATGCTTGGCCCCCTACAGGCCGAAGTCCTAAATCATCAACCCTCGATCAACAGAGGCTGGCCACACAAGATCAGAAGGAAATACCCAACCGAAAGCTCAGGGCACGACTACACTTGGAAAAATTTCCAAGTCCCAAAAATGGGTCCTCGGCCAAATCATCATACAAACCCACATTCATACACAAAACATAAAGGAAACGAAGGAAAAGCAATCACATAAAGAAAAAGCCCGGAGGCGCCCCATTCATTCAGAGTAAGTATTCAAATACAACAGAAGGAGAGTAATAAAGCATTTGTTACGAACAGGCCGAAGCCGAGGGCTACAGAGTTCCTTACAGCAGATCATTCACAAAAATCCCTAAGTACAAATCTTATCAGCAACTTCGGCAGTGGCGTCCCCCTCGGCAGCTTTGGAGGTGTCCTCTTCCCCGGCAGCATCGTCGGCATCACCATCGCCGGATCCCCCCATCATCATGGAGTCATGGATCATCGGCCTTTCTTCACCCGGGGGAGGGGGTTTCTTACATCCGGTTGCAGAGGAGGAAGGCCATACGCCGAAGGGTCAAATTCCTCGAGGGAGACATTGAAATGTCTAGCGAGTCTCCGATAAATTAGATGTTGGGTGAAGAACTCATCCCCCTGATAGTAGCAGTTGCCTCTCTCGGCCAACCACTCCTTACCAGGGCCTTCAACCCAGACATCTATCCTTTTCTACACCATAGAGGAGACCCATTCTTCCCTCTCGGCAGCCTCCCAGCCTTCGGCAACAAAGGTGTCAACAGCAGCCTTCTCGGCCTTTGCTACCGCCTCGGCCTTAGCACTCTCTGCCTCCTCGACGGCTTTCTTTGCAGCCTCCGCAGTAGCACCCTCGGCCTCTGCCTTCCTCTCGGCCCTGGCCTCAGCCCTGGCGGCCTCTAGCTTCAGCTCCATCTGCCGGAGGGCCTCCTCCAGCTTGCACATCTCCCGGATGGAAGCGTCCTTCTCATGGATGAGCTTCTTCAGTGCCTCATCCTGTTCAGCCTTCTGAAGGCGCCATGCCTCCAACCTCCGGGTTTGCTCGCCGAGGGCTAAGCAAGCCTTTTAAACAACGAACCAGGGATTTAGGCAAGTATTGGGAATATACTAAGTGTTAAGACGAGAACAAAGGAAAAGGAACTCACTGTCAGAGGCGGAACTACACTAGAGCTTGGGGGTGCTTGTGCCCCTGCGGCTCTGCAGATTTCTTTTTATTATATATATAGAGAGAAATTTTCAGGTCCAGCACGTTTCTGTCCGAACACTGCTGTTTGGGGCGGTTCCCGGTGGAATTTTTTGATGAATATTTTTGAGCATGTTCCTAATCAAGTCTAGTTTATCCATACAAAATGTCCGCTTAAAATTCGATCGGGAAGGCAGTAAAATAGTTTTTTGAAGTTAACTGCGTTTTTCTATGTATAATTTGGCGCAGTTAACTTCAACAAACTGTTTGACTGCCTTCGCGATCTAATTTTAAGCTGAAATTTGGTATGGATAAACTAGACTTGATGAAGAACATGATCAAAATATTTCATGAAAAAATTCCACCTGGAACCTCCCCAAACGGTGGTGTTCGGACAACGTTCGGACCGAGGGTTGCTGGATAGGAGAATGACTCTATACATATATATTATACAGGGTGGTCGACAATCAACTTTTGAATGTAAAAATAATTTAGAATCACAATCAAATTTGATATTGATCAATGTTAATGAGGCAGACTGAAAAGAAAATGTAAGAAAATCTTAATAAAACAAAGGGAATAATATATTTATGAGCTAGACTACTAACGTTGAAGCTTGGAGGGTTGATTACATTGAGAGAGTTTCTTTGGAATTCACCGGAATTAGGCCGGAATAAGTGAATAACGCTGGCGACCACTAGGTCTAGCGACTAATCGAGAGCATTATTGTTTTGAGGTGACTGGCGTAGCGGCTTTGCTATTGTGTATTTTGGGCTATAGCCATGTACTGAGCTTGTTATTTGTTGTTGTTGTGGATAGTCAGGCTCAAGTTTGACAAAGAATTCATATGAATCAATTTTGTACACAGATTCCTAAAGGTAGTAAAGAGTCGAGCCTTCTGAGGTAATGTGCCCCTCCAAGATCACGAAGCTGGTTCCGCCACTGCTCACTGTAAGGGAAGACCGGAGAATTTTGTTCTCGAGGGCCTCATCATCAAAGGTCCCGAAGGCTTTCCTATCGAGGTCCGAGGTGATGCTCCCCAGGAAAGCCTCCGGATCAACGGTGCAATACATCACGGTTGTTCCCTTGACGAGGGAGAGTTGCAGGGTCTCCCGAGGGGGATCAGAAGGAGCCGTCAACACTTCTGCAACCGGAGGCTCATCAGAGGACTGATCCTCTATGATTGCCACGGGGATCGCCTTATCGGTGACGTCCCCGGCAGCTTTGTGCCTCTTGACCGGGGGCTCAACCCCCTTGCCGCCTTTCTTCTTCTTCGTGGTCCCCCGGCCACCTGGACGACAACAGCAACGACGGGAGGCTCCACCGGATCCTTCTGAAAGAAGGCATCAACAGGCTGCTGGCCCGAAGGTTCCTTCTCCTTAGCTGGGGCCTTGCCCTTCTTCTTCCTCAGAGCGAATAAGGCATCGGCATTCATGTTAGCACCTGCAAAGCAACAAAAAGTTAGGCCGAGGGGTAGAAAGCATGAACAGACAATCAAAAATGCAAAGAAAATCCTAAGTACAAATTGGGAAGCCCTCGGCTACTACCTCCTGCTCCCTCGAAGGCTCTGTCCAACTCGGGGTACCTCCCGTCCGTCTCACCAAGGAAGCGATATCTCCGGAAGCCGAGGGCATAAAGATCTTTATCGAGGGTGTAGTCTTTGATAGATACATTCTTCGTGCGACCCTCCGAAATCTTGGCTATGATCAAACCATCTTTCTCGAGAGCAGCATTTCCGACCTTCGGATGTCGTCGGAAACGATCCCGTAGCTCCCTCGAGAAGGGGCTCTCATCCACTCTGACGTAACACCATCGCTCCTTCCAGTCTTTATTTGATGAAGGCGCCTCGGTAAACAGCTTCCACCTGGCTATCTGTTGCAGGTTCGCGAAGCCCTCGGCATTCGCGTGACCTCCCCGGCAAAGGTTGAAACTCTGGAAGAACAAATCCAGGCTGGGGGTCACCCCTCGGGACCGGCAAAGGTTCAGGAAGCCTGCCACATATGAGTGGCTATTGGGCGTCAATTGGCAAGGGACCAGACCCACGTACCTGAGATATTCCCGAAGGAATGGGTGCAGTGGGAACCGGAGACCCATGGATACGAACAGAGTATGGACGGCGATGAAACCCTCGGGAGCCCGGAAGAGCACATCATTAGGACCCGGTGCCACCACTACGGCCGAAGGCCCCACATGCAACTGAGTGACGAAAAGATCCTCCCGGTCAGCTTTCGACCCTATCTCGAGGGCAGCGGTATTCAACCAAGAGTACCCCTCGGGCATATCAACAGGTCTTCCTTGATCAGCAACCCTGCCCTTCTTCTTGGGAGCAGCCTTCGTCTTCTCCTGCTTGTTCCCGGGGGCCACCCTTAGAGGCGCCGCGTTCAGAGGCCGAGAGCTCCCTGCTTCACCAGCACCACGAGGGGGGGGGCATGGCGATGGTGACCTTCATACTCTCCTTTTGCTCCTCCTCCTCTGCAACTTGAACGGCGAGGGCCAACTCCTCGTCTTCATTTACTTGCTCAAAATCTTCCGCTTCGGCCTCAGTCACCAGTTCCTTCTGGATCTCCATGGTGAGGGCAGCATCAACGTCCTCTAAGGACTGACTACTTGTAGACCCGATGTGTGAAACGCTCTCCTCCCCAGTCGAGGGCTCCCTCGAGATGTTTTGTGAATCGCTTTGGGACGACATGTTTGTAATTACTACAGTACGAGGGTTCCTTAACCGAAGGCTACCTAGTGGATTCTAACACTCAGCCTAAAGTATATGAACTAAACTCACCAAACAAGCAAGCTGCACTGAGGGCAATGGAGAACAGAAGGAGAACTGAGCTCTGAAAACTGGTTTTGACCGAAGGCTGGAGTTTCTCTCTCTAGAAAATCCGGCAGAGCTTCGCTAGCGATAAAGGATGCGTAAAGGGAGGATGGCCTGGCCTTGGGGTATTTATAGGTGCCTAGATCCGGGCTTGGTCCCAGAAACCGGGCCTCCGGTTACAAAACCATCATTACAAACCGTCAAGTTGCCCAATCGGTGACGCCCGCCCACAGGCAGCCAACGAACGCACGCCACGTGGAGCCCCCCTCCAACGGCTATATTTCCGATGTTACATCTTCCAACAGCTCTATTACAACAGCTATATTCTGGGAACCCGGACTGTCTCCCTCACTCCACTTCATCAAGAGGAGCCCCCGAGTACACTTACCCAGAAGTGCTCCCGGCCAATGCCCCTCATAATACATCACAAGTGCCTTCGGGCTCACTCATTCAGAAGCCCACGACTTCACAACGGGCACACCCCTCGGGGAACACTCAGCCCTCAAACACATTGAGGACCACGTAGCCCCCGAGGAGCACACCTTGTCAAGGAAGCCCCTCGGGGCACCGCAGCCCCCCCCCCCCCCTCTTTTGTCAACAAACATGGGACCCCTCGGCAACAGACCATCTACCACTTACATTCATCATGCCCTCATCCCCATGGATTGAGGGCTCCCCTTCGGCATCTTACCAGGATATCAACAGCGCGCCTTCGGCAAATCAACACACGCACCGTCAGACAAGGGTAGCCTTCGGCAAGAAAACTGCCACACATTTCAGACAAGGGTTTCACCTTTTCGATTCATCATTGGGGGAATTCGGTGCACTCTTTTTCCCTCATTAGAATTTTTCCCACACGGTTTTTTCCAATGAGTTTTTAACGAGGCATCCCCCCCAAAATGAAAAGAAAAGCGTCACCCCTCGGTTTCATTTTGCAGGCAGGCACTACTCTACTCCTTTTCACCACTTTGCAAGTGCCTCAAGGAGTGGGGGACTGGAGGACCCCTTTGGAAAAAATCTCAGAATATAAAAATATCAAAAAAGCTCCCACAACAACAAATATGATCCCTCAAGTCCCGAGATGTGGGTAACTGAGGGACTGCCCTCGGCTGAAACATGCACACAATGAACTACTCACAAACTTTATAAACTACAACAGAACAACGGCAGAAGACAAACACAATTACTCCTTTTCCCTCAAGTACCTTTCGGCAAAAGGAGTGAGGGACTCGTGATGGAGTATATGGCCCAGGGACCCCCGGCCCATAGACTCCTACTACTTTTATCAAGGCCCAATAGGCCCAGGAAACACAACAGGGCCAAATCACAGCGCCCCGAGTACCAAGCAACCAATAATGCACACTGGGGGTGCCTTCGGCCCCTTGGCCGAAAGCTCCAGATACTCATAGAACGGGTTTTTCAGGCATACGAAGACATTGGGAGAAGACAGTAAAAACAGTAGCCCTCGGCAGCTAGGGTGCCCCCGGAAGGAAGAGCCCTCGGGCAATCATCTTGGGCCGAAGGCTTCTCCTCGACAGGATCTCCCACCCACATGCACTGGATCAACGTACCAAGTACAAACGTCACATCCAACCACCGCATTTAATGCGGCCATATGCGAGTGCCAGTGCCACCCCGTTGAGGTGACCCCTCGACCACCAGAATGATGACACATGTCCCTATCTGGCATTTATTACTACTATAAATAGCGCCCATTTTCCCCCATTTGTAATCCAAGCTAAACTCGCTCACTACATTCTCAACAATATACTCTCTCTCTCTCTCTCTTACTTTTGCTCTGACTTCTCTCTAGTTACTCCCCGCAGTAACCCTTCGGATACATACCCCCAGGTAGACTATCCATCAGGTGGAATCCGAATCAGAGACCTAACTAGGCTCCGGTAGCGGTAACACATAAGATAGGACCCCGAAGGGCCTTACCTTCCTACGGGATGATGGGTATGAGTCCAGGGGCGGGATGTTGAAATCCGAACCGGTAGCCTCATGAGGTCTCCGACAGTGGTAGCAAATCCCGTAGAAATAATAAGACCCACGGGTTGGGTTGTACAAATGATAAATGAAAGGAAATATATAAGAAGGGCCATGTGCCGACAAATAAATGAATTTACTTATTATAGAGATAATAAGTGTGAAATATAAATAAATATTTATATTATGATATCACC
Organism: Cuscuta europaea; assembly: GCA_945859875.1. Classification (NCBI taxonomy): domain Eukaryota; kingdom Viridiplantae; phylum Streptophyta; class Magnoliopsida; order Solanales; family Convolvulaceae; genus Cuscuta; species Cuscuta europaea. The sequence goes on from CAMAPE010000061.1 coordinate 4,176,307, forward strand.
CTATTTTAAGGGTCTTAGAAATTAAAGCGTTGATTATACTCGGTATAGTTGTCATTGTACTTGTCAAATGCTTCCAAGTACTGACCTCCCCTTCACGGGGGAGGCCACCTCACACTTTCAGGTAGGAGTTGAGCTGCTACCATCGCCCGTTGCTCCGGGGAAATCAAGGGAAGAAGACGTGGTTCGTGCTTCTCCCGTTCTGTTTTAAAAACACTTATGCAATGCTCATGGATATTATTTTCTGAATAATTATTTTGGGGGCTTGTATGCCTAATTATGCCAAGTGTGGCTTGAACACTTGTATTAAATGATTCCGCTGCTTTAAATGAATATTTTACATTATGTTTGTTTATGGATGTACTATGTTTTAATGGTATTCAAGACACCTTGTATAGTATGGATGAGTTGGACTACAGCTGACTATTCGTACTGTACGGCGGGTTGTTGACGTGTCCAGGTAGGTCCGAAGCGTGACAATTTAATTGGTATCAGAGCCTTAGTTCGTAAACATCATAATGAAGCTTCAAAATTCTTTTTGAAAAATGAATTTGAAAACCATGAGCATAAGAAGTTTTGTACTTATAGAACTTTTGGTACTTAAGTTGCAATGTCTCTAATTGTTAAGATGGTACCCTTAGCAATTGGTATGGCGGTGATTTGAGCCAAGAGATGTCTTTAAGTGCCTATCCGTCAATTGACATTTGATACGAGTCTAATGACTCATTCTCAATTTCTTTCAGAAAGGGAACGTACCGGGAAAGTTACTCGACGGAACCCGACTGGCCAAGCACCGAGAGGATCCCAACGTGGCAGTCGGGGAGCATCGAGGGTGTCTCGGGGACATGGCCGTGCAGGCCACTCATTGACGGTGAGTGACGGTCATGTGGAGACAACTGATGAGCATTACGAGTCCGAGGAGGATTCAACTTACTGACCGGGGACTGAGCCGGTTGAAACCGCATATGATGGGGAGTACGACGATGCTAGTGACGAGAGCGATGATAATGACGCTCTCGAACGGATTGAGGAAATGCTCCGGCAATACCATCAAGATCGCCAAAGGCGCCGGGCAAGGCGTGCTTTGGGAGGGGCTTCAAGAAGAGGAAGCCATGTGACTCCTAGGGAGAGCGTAGAACCCCGAGGAGGTAGAGGTGCCGAGGTTCCTTTTATAAGAATCTAGAAGTACCTCAAGGAGTCAAGGGATTTGGGGTGTAAACCATTTGATGGAATGGGAGACATCTCCGTTGCGGCCGAATGGATCAAAAGATTCAATAAGGCGGCCCTTGATATGCAGCTGCCGCCCAACATGAAGATGAGAGTGGCAACTAGATTGCTAGAAGGCATGGCGTCCACGTGGTGGGACGGAGTTAGAGGTAAGTACGGTGAGGCCGTCACTTGGTAGAATTTCCGGCAGGAATTCTTTAGCCAATACTACTCCGACTTCGAGGTAAACATGAAGAGGAAGGAGTACACAAATTTGACCCAAGGAGGGGAATGCATAGTGAAGAAGCTTGAGCACAAACTCAGGAAGCTTGCTGAGTTCATACCGGAGTACATTTGTGATGAGAACCGAATGGTGAACCACTTGTGGGATGCCTTGGACCTTGACATACGTGAGAGGGCAACACAATTGCCTAATATGACGTTTAGTCAAGTGGTTGAGCAAGGCTTGAAGGGGGAGAAGGAGTGGGAAGAAAGAAAACGAAGAAATGCCGAGGAGGCCAAGAAAAGAAAATGGGAGAACCATGACCCCAAGGTTCTAACAAGAAGGGGAATCACGGGGGAGGGGAGTCTTTCAGAACCCCTGCAGCAGCGGCGAGGGGAAATCAAGGCCCGAGCGGGCAAAACTCAATGTCAAAAGGCTCGGGCATGAAAAGGTGTAGCAACTATAAGAAGAATGACCTAGGCAAGTGTCGTGATCCCCCGAGATGCTATCAATGCGGGGAGGTTGGGCATTTGAAGGTGAGTTGCCCACAACTTGGGCGAGCCATGGGGACCGGGCCAAGTAGTGGAACGACGGCGAGCAGGAATCGAACGGGAGCACCAAATGCTAGTGGTGGGCACGGTGCAGCAAGTGCAAGCAACGCACCATCCGTAAATCAAGGGAAGACCCAAGCTCGGGTCTATGCGATGACGGAGGTGGATGCTCGTAGCAACCCGGACTCCATTGCGGGTAATTCCATAAACTCACGTTTTAATCTATTGTATGCAATAGGAGGGTTGAACTTGTAAATTTGTAACCCCGACGGGTTTGGTCGGGTTTGGAGAGAAAAATGGGAGGAGAATCCTCGCCCTGGGCGAATGCCGCCCGACTTTGACGGAAGCCGCCCGGCTTTCGTCTGAATTAAATTCAGAAAAATACTACGGCACTCGATGCAGGCCAGCTTTCGTAGAAACCGGCCGGCTTTTGTAGAAACCGGCCGGCTTTCGTAAATGATTAATCTGGGAAATTTCTCGCAGCTGAAAACTGGCCGACTTTCGTAGAAACCGGCCGGCATTTGTAATAATAAATCGGAATAAACTACGACGCCAAAACCCGGCCGGCTTTCGTGGAAACCGGTCGGCATTCGTTGGGCCTGGGAAATCCCGCACTGCTGAAACTCGGCCGGGTTTCGTAGAAACCGGCCGGCTTTTGAATTAAATTCTGCGAATAAAACTACGGCGATGAAAACCGGCCGGCTTTCGTGGAAACCCACCAGCTTTCGTAATTAACAATAGTCAGGATTCCTCGCAGCCAAACCCCGGCCGACTTTCGTAGAAACCGGCCGGCTTACGTAACGACTAGTTCAGGGTTGAACGAAAACCGGGCGGCTTTTGCGAAAAGCGGCCGACTTTCCCCTGATGGTGCACTACGTCGGATCTTGAGGGTGAGAACCGGGCGGGTTGTGATGGGAAGTTGAACGACTACCATCTAAACCGTAGTTGGTACACTCTTTAACTAAAGAAGCGAGTCTATACTTAAAAGGTGTGTCCTACATTGCTTATGAATGTAGGAACACTAAAGATAAACGGGAGAGATGCAAGAATCCTTTTTGATACCGGGGCGCAATGATCATTTGTGAGCGAGGCGTTCGCCGGGGGATTCAATGAACCACTTGTACCGATGACTCAAACCCTATTGGTGTCCACACCTCTAGAGGATGATGTCGAAAGAGATAGCCACTATCCATCGTGTGAGGTGGAAATGGAGGGCCAAAACTTGACGTGTGATTTTGTACCGCTGAGTATGATCGAGTTTGATGCAATCCTCGGAATGGATTGGCTTGAGAAACATCATGCTAGGGTCGATTGCTACACGAAGGTTCGCGAACTCGAAAGCGGTGAGGGGCTTACCTTACGCTTTGAGGGAGATAGACGCAAGTCAAACAGTGGTATCATATCTGTCGTGAGAGCGAGGAATATGATGAGAAAGGGATGCCACGCATATCTAGCATACGTGGTGGATAAAGCCAAAGAAGAGATAAACATCAATGATGTGAGCGTAGTGTGCAAGTATCCGGATGTCTTCCCAAAAGACTTGCCGGGACTTCCACCCGATAGGGAGATTGAGTTCGTGATCGAGGTTGAACCCGACACCAAACCAATCTCTATACCCGCTAAACTTAATGAGTTGAAAACTCAACTCCAAGAGCTATTGGATAACGTTTTCATAAGGCCGAATTACTCTCCGTGGGGAGCACCGGTCCTTTTCGTGAAAAAGAAGGATGGGACACTTCGAATGTGCATTGACTACCGTCAACTGAACAAGGTCTGTAAGGATTATTTGTAATTAGATTTTGATGATGCTAGATTAATTAGGACTTTAGAGTACCCCTCTTCAGACTTAATGTATTAGAATTTTCCTTTGTAAAATTTCTTAGTATAATCGACTACCAGAAGACCTCCTGACAGAAGATCCTTGGTTCTCTGCCTAGGAACAGAAGACCTCAGGGTCTCTGTTAGCCTTTACTCTGACAGAAACCCTCCTGGTTCTCTGTTAGTTATATTCTCAACAGAAGTGCTCAAGACCTTCTCTGATCAACTCTCTGCTAAAGACACCAGAAGGCCTGACACTTAGAAGAATTCCACCAAGCCGGGAAACCAACTGAAAGATTCCTTCAACGGCTAGGAGTCTTGAACGGAAAAGCTACAGTGCGCGAATTAAAAGCTCATTTAATGCTCCCCATACTCCGTAGAGTAATTGCAGATGATTGGCCGCAATGTCAGGATTACTTTATCCCAAAATAGTAACCCGCCAACTTTACCGGGTCCTACTGGTCAAGTCAACTGCTCGCTCATTTAATGCAGTTGTCCTCCTTCTCCTCCAACGGGAAGACAACCTCAGTATAAAAGATACACTACGAAGAACAACCGAATAACTTTGCTAACCTTTGCTACAACTCTGCATATACAAGAAATTCAAACGCTACAAAGAAAAAAGCCTCCTTGAGATTAAAAACTTCATCATCTTCTACAAGAGAAGGCAGAAGTTGGAAAAATCCTTATTTCCAACTCAAGCAAAGTTCCAAGTGTTCTTCAACTCTTCAAGCTCATTACTTACAAATCCCTTGTAATGAAGCAAGTTGGAGGAACCCCTGTTCTAAATAGAACCTCTTCTTTCACAAGAAGGACGTCCAAGTACCTGGAGCTGTGAAGTGGTGATACTTCTGGAAAGCTCAGTGAAAGGACCAGTCTTAGGGAAGCCGGAAGTGCATCCAAGAAGACATCTACACTTGAAGAAGACGTGGAGAGCTTCTTAAGTGATAGGGCTAAGGCATTGTAAACGGAAGTTTTTACGAGCTTAGTGGAACAGTGGACTAGAGGAACAAGTTGTTCCTTGAACCACTATAAAAAGCCCTGGTGTCATTTACTTACTGCTTTACATTCATAGTTTTCATTTGTACTGTCTAACTCCAAAGACTTGGTACTTGTGTTCAGCAGAACTGGTCTTGTGAGTTAACAGAAGGCCTACTGCCTTTGCTTCTCTGAGGCTATTAACAGAACTCCCTACCAGAACCCCATCCGCTGCCAGTCTGTTCTGCCAACAGAACAGGCTATTCTGTTAAATCTGGTACTTAGCTTGAAAAAGTTAAAAACCAATACAGTCTATTCACCCCTCTCTAGACTGTATCCAGTACAATCGGGACCAACAAGTGGTATCAGAGCCTCCTTGTTCTAATAATCTCTTATGTTATTTGCTGAACAAAGATCCACTTGTTTTTCTATTTTATCTCATTTTTATCTGATATAATGGATCACTCCTTGTCCAAGAATCTTATGTTTTCAGATCTTAAGTTTGATGACTGGAGGATCCGGATGAAGGCACATCTCTGTGCTCTTCATGATGAGATGTGGGAAGTACTTGACATAGGACCCTTCACAAGCTTCCAGAAGGTCAACCCTGAACATGCTATTGACAACACTAGACCTCAGATGATCAATAAGGACAAATCTGAGTGGACAACTGAAGAAAGAAGGAAGTACAATCTGGACAACATTGCTAAGGACATTCTTTATAAGTCCATCGATGATAGGTACTTCAACAGAATAAAGAAGTGCAAAACAGCAAAGGAAATCTGGGATACTCTTGAGCTCATTGGAGCTGGTGATGAGCAAGAGAAGGACAACAAGCTAACAATAGCCAACAAGAAGTTTGATGACTTCAAACTTCTCCCTGGTGAAAGCATCTCCAAGATGTATGACAGGCTCCTCACTCTGACTGGAGAGATCTCTGAGCTTGGCAAGGAACTCACCATCAAGGAGATCAACCTGAAAGTGTTGAGGGGACTGCCCTCAACATGAAAGATGAAGGTGGTTGCTGTCCAAGCCAGCAAGGATGTGAAGACTTATCCCACTGATAAGCTCATTTCAGATCTCAAAGCTCATGAGTTTGAAATGATTGAAGAAAAAGAAGATGTACCAGAAGAGAGGACCACTACTGCCCTCACAGCCAGCACATCAAAGGTAAATGATTTTGACCCTTCAGTACTTTTATCTGACGAATATATGGCTGATTTTGCTAGGAGATTCAAGAAGTTCATGAAGAATCCAAAAGATGGAAGAAGTCCATCATTCAGCAGAAAGCCATTCCAGAAGGTCAAGACAACAGAAAGCAGTGGTGAGCTTCTCTGTTACAACTGCAGACAACCTGGACATTTCAAAGCAGAATGTCCACATCCAAGAGTGTCCAAGAAACAAGGGCATGATGGAGAAAAGAAGAAGTATGAAGACAACTCCAGAAGGAGAAAAGCTCTTGTGACAGAACAACTCGAGAAAGACCCTCTGTCAGAGACAGAATCCAGTTCTGACTCAGATTCTGATGAGGCCTTCTGTTGCCTTGATACTGAGACAGAAGACCTATGCCTCATGGCTCATTCTGATGATGAGGTAACCTCTACTTCTGCATCTAGTTTTTCTTTGGTAGGCTTAGCTTTTGATTCTGATTCAATGTCAGAATTTTGGGAAGAGTTTAAGGCCATCCAAGCCACTTATTCCTCTGTAACAGAAGAAAACAGTAAGTTGAATCCTGAAATTCTTGACTTGAAAAAGGAGGTTGAGATCAAAATCAATCTTCTAATTAAGGAAAGGGATCAGCTAGAGACTAAAAATGTTTCTCTTCTCAAGAGAATAAGAGAAATAGAGCCTCTCGAGATTAAGTACAAAGCTTACCAGAAGGCCCAGTCTTCCATGGAAAAGATTGTACTTGATCAACAGATTGGCACTGGCTTTGGTCTTGGTTATGGCTCAACAGAATCAGGTGAGCCTTCTGTAATGCCTAGCACCAGTGTTGCTAAGGCAGATAAGGTCATAGTGCCACTGATTTCTAGCCCCATTTGTCAAGCTGGTGTATCTGGCACCAAGGTTGTTCATGAGGAAGTCAGACCAGAAAAAGGAAAGATAAAGGTTCAACAGAAACCCTTTTTGAAAAATAATGAACCTGGCAGAAAACCTAACAACAGAAAAGGTTTTCAAGATAACAAAAATAAGAGACCATTCATTGACAGACAACCTCATGACAATCGTGCCAGAAATGATCACCAGAAGGGCAAATATCAAGAGAGAGTTAAATTTAGGCAGAAGAGGTTGGCTGGTCAACTTCAGAAGCCCAAAGCTAACCGTCCCTCTGCTCTTGATAGTATATGGGACTTCTTTCCAACAAAGAAAGCTATGCAAAAGTATGTAAACAGGAAGCATGACCCTCACAAGCATCTGCCCAAAGTGAATCACACTTCAGTTTACTATAACTACCAGGTGGACAATGTGTACCACACACGAAGGTTTCACCTGATGAGACCAAAATGGTACCAACTACCCAGACTCCATGACCCCCCAGGACCCAGCATTGCTTGGGTACCTAAATCTTTCTTTTAATCTTGCAGGAACTGTGTGCTGGAGCTATCTCAGAGCAAGAATGGTTTATTGATAGTGGATGCTCCAGGCACATGACAGGTGACAGAAGTTGCCTAACTGAGTTCCAGAAATGCAAAGGACCTAGAGTTACCTTTGGAGGTAATGACAAAGAAGGTCAAACAAAAGGAAGAGGAAAGCTGATCAAGAACCAGATAGTCATTGATGATGTCTCATATGTCAAAGGACTGAAGTTCAACTTGCTGAGTGCTAGCCAATTCTGTGACAAAGGCTACACTGTTGAATTCACAAAGGACTTCTGCTATGTGAAGCATGAGACAACAAAAGAAGTGGTTCTTACAGCATCAAGGAAGAAGAACATCTATGTGGTTGATTGGAACACTGCAAAGGATGGAGTTTGCCTGATAGCCCAGGGAGATTCAAAACTAAGCTGGGACTGGCACAAGAAGCTTAGCCATTTGAACTTCAAAACAATCAACAAACTGGCAAGAGAACACATAGTTGATGGACTGCCAGACATAATTTACAAGAAAGAGACCCTCTGCAGTGCATGCCAGAAGGGAAAGCAACAGAAGAACTCCTTCAAACCCATTGCTGGAGATCTTTCTACAAGTCCTTTAAATCTGATCCACATGGATTTATTTGGACCTGTTGAAACTCCAAGCGTTGGTGGCAAGAAATATACCCTAGTCATGGTTGATGACTATTCCAGATATACATGGACTATCTTTCTATCAAAGAAAAATGAAACTCTTCAGAAGTTGCCATCTCTGTTAAAGCAACTTCAGATTGAGAAGAACTTGAAGGTTAAGACAATCAGGTCTGACAGAGAAACTGAATTTGTCAACCAAGTCATAAAGGACTTCTGTGATCAAAATGGAACCTTTCATCAACTCTCTGCCGCCAGAACCCCTCAACAGAATGGCGTAGCAGAAAGGAGGAACAGAACTTTAAAAGAAGCTGCAAGAACAATGATTGCAGAATCTGGTCTACCTATGAGATATTGGGCTGAAGCAATCAACACTACATGCTATACTCAGAACAGAAGCATGATCAACAAGAATCACCAGAAGACCCCTTATGAACTCTGGAAAGGAAGGAAACCCAACATCAGCTACTTTCATGTGTTTGGATGCAAGTGCTACATTCTTAACAATGGAAAGGAGCATCTGAAAGTCTTTCGAGAGAAGGCTGATGAAGGTATCTTTATAGGCTATTCAAACACCAGTAAAGCCTATAGAGTACTCAAAAGAAGGACTCTACATGTTGAAGAATCTATACATGTGAAGTTTGATGAAGCACCTCTGTTAAAGAGGTAACAGAGATCCTCAAGGAAGTCAGCATAGAAGACAAAGCACCAGAACCAACAGAAGAGGTAGCAGACAATCCTGCATTTCCAACACCTGCACCAAACCCCCTTCTGTTGAATGAAGATGAAGACTCAGAAGATGAAGAACAAGAAAGACCCAGACAACAACTGACAGAACCTGATCTGACATGGTTAAGAGACCATCCTCCTAATCAAGTAATTGGGCATATCAGAAGTGGTGTGCAGACCAGATCAGCTTCAACAAGGAGAGAAACAATGCTTGCCTGCTATATATCTCAGATGGAACCCATGACTGTGGAAGAAGCTCTTGCAGACTCAGATTGGATCAATTCAATGCAAGAAAAGCTTACTCAATTTGAAAGGAACAAAGTATGGGAACTTGTTCCTAGGCCAAAGCACCAGAATGTCATTGGAACCAAATGGGTGTTCAAGAATAAAGCAGATGAAGATGGCAACATTGTAAGGAACAAAGCAAGGCTGGTAGCCAAAGGTTATTGCCAAGAAGAAGGAATAGATTTTGATGAGACATTTGCACCAGTTGCCAGACTGGAAGCCATCAGAATATTTCTAGCCTATGCTGCCTACAATAACATCAAGGTCTACCAGATGGATGTCAAAAGTGCATTTCTGAATGGAGATCTTGAAGAAGAAGTTTATGTGGAACAATCACCAGGTTTTGTCATTCCTACTCACTCCTCCTGTGTCTACAAGCTTAAAAAGGCCCTTTATGGTCTTAAGCAAGCTCCCAGAGCATGGTATGACACATTGTCCATTTTCCTAGTGAACCATGGGTTTACTAAAGGAAAGGTTGACAAAACTCTATTTCAAATCTCTGTTGCTAATCATATTCTGTTAGTACAAATATATGTTGATGATATTATATTTGGTAGTACTAATCCAGAACTGTGCAAGAAATTCTCTCAAGTAATGCAGAGTCAATTTGAAATGAGTATGATGGGAGAACTCAGCTACTTCCTAGGACTTCAAGTCAAACAAGTTCCAGAAGGAATCTTTATAAATCAAGGGAAGTATACCAGAGACCTGATCAAGAAGTTTGGAGTGGAAGACAAATCCTCAGTGAATATTCCCATGAACACCTCACAAGGAATTGGTCCAGATGATGAAGGAAAGGATGTCGATGCAACAACATACAGAGGAATCATAGGATCTCTGCTATATCTAACTGCAAGCAGACCAGACATCTCATTCTCTGTTGGAATCTGTGCCAGATACCAATCAAAGCCCAAGGACAGCCATCTTAGTGCTGCAAAGAGAATCATCAGATATATCAAAGGAAATCCAAATGCAGGCCTATGGTATCCAAAGGGAGGTAACTTTGAACTAATTGGTTACTCTGACTCAGATTTTGCAGGTTGCAGATTAGACAGGAAGAGCACCTCTGGTCATTGCCAAATGCTAGGAGCAAGGCTTGTTTCCTGGTTTAGCAAGAAGCAGAAATCAATCTGAACAAGCACAGCAGAAGCTGAGTACATTGCAGCTGGGAGTTGCTGTGCTCAGTTACTCTGGATGAAGCAACAGCTGAAGGATTATGGCATTCAAGCAAAGGAGATCAAATTGCTATGTGACAACACCAGTGCCATTGCCATCACTCAGAATCCAGTTCTTCACTCCAGGACAAAGCACATTGAGATCAGACATCACTTCATCATAGATCATGTTGAAAAGAAGCACATATGCATGGAGCATGTGCCAACAGAAGACCAGCTTGCAGACATTCTGACAAAGCCTCTTCCTGAGGCTAGATTCAACAAACTGAGAGAGGAATTGGGAATGATGGATGAAATCCCAAGGGAAAGTTGAAAAGGAAGGCCCTCTGTTGCAAAATCACTGCTAACAGAATACCTGTTGCAGAACCCCTTCTGTCAACCCCCCCTTCTGTTCTTTATCCCGGCAGAATACCTCAGCAACAAAAACCCTCTCTTCCTTCCTACAGAAAACCCCTTCTTATATTTAACAGAAGGTTGTGGACTTAGAAAATTCTGAAAACCGGGTGATCTAGTAACTTATTAAAGATCTTTTACCCTTTTACCCTTAAAACGGTATCCAGTCGCATAATATATACTGCGCCCCTTTTTACATTTATTAGTACATTGGAACCGTAAATAATCTCAAGCGTCCACTAACTCGAACCCATATATTCCCCTTTCGCAAACCAAAACCGTTACTGCTTTCATTACTCTCAAATTCTCAAATCTCCATAGCTCTCAAGCTCTCTGCAACTTTTCTCTGCTCTAATGGCTTTCATCAACATCAACGACCTCACCAAGGAAGAAATCAACACCCTGGTCACGAACATCTATACCGGGATGAACTGCGACCTCTCCGCACTCCCTGAACTCGCAGCTAATCATGAAACGATGATGAAAATCATCAAGGGAATGGAGGACTCGCAACTGAACAAGGTAGTAGGATATCACTTTGATTCCTACAGCACGAGGGACGTGGCAGAGTTTTATCTCAACGCTACGTACGAAGGGGAGACCATCAGGTCAACTGTCAATGGTGAGAACATAACCCTCACTCCTAAAGTTCTTAACGCCCTGTTTGGTGTAGTGGAGGACCCTCAAGAAGAAGAGACTGAAGGCTTCTTATCTCTGGACAGTGTCAAGGTCAATGTGGACAACTTTGTCCAACTCTACTGCTGACCTGAAGTGGGTAGAGTTCCCAAATTGTACATGAAGAAGAACCTCCTTCAAAGTGACTATGAAAAGCTGGTGAACATCCTCCATAGGTGTGTCTGGAGCAAGAGAACCTCCACTGATGACATGAATGTGCTCAATGCAAAAGCTGTCTTTGCAGTTCATCATGGGATGAACATCAACTGGGACAGGTAATCGTCAAATCTCTAGTTGAATTCATCAAAAAGAAGGACACGGAAACTGGACTGTTCAAAACCCCCATGGGTTATGGCCTCTTAATCTCTGAAACCCTGATCAAGGAAAGGATAGGGCTGAGAAACCCTATTGAGGCAGATTACACCAAACTGCTCTTCCTCAATACCTCTGGTGACCGAAAGGTTGCACTCAAGGCTGAACAGAAGAGGCTGAGGACTCTGGAGTTTAACCGGGAGAAGCTCCAACAGAAGGCCATCAAACCCAAAAAGGCTGTGAAGAAACAGCAGAAACCCTCTACACCTTCAGAATCTGAAGAAGAAGAAGTTCTGATCAGAAAACCTGTGAAGAAGGTTGTTCTGCAGAAGGCTGCCCCAGCCAAGGTTCAGAAGCTGGTGGCTAAGAAATCTGTTTTAAAGAGAAAGGCACCTTCCCCTATCTCTACAGAAAGCACCCCCTCTGCCTCTCCCATTGCAAAGAAGGCAAAGGTTCTGACACCTGCAGCACAGGAGAAGCTGGAGGATTCTGTCACCTCTGCCCCAGCCAACAGAAATGCTTGGCAAGGCAACAGGATTGTTTTTGAGTCTAGTGACTCTGAAGAAGATGTAGCAGTACTGGATGCTATTGTTCAGGGGGAATCTCTCAGATCTCCCTCCGCAACCTTGCCTGATCAACCCATGATATTTACATCATCAGAACATCATCAAGAAGACAGAACCCCTGAGCCCACAGAACCCCAGGAGCATACCCCCTCTGATCTAGACAAAGTATTTATCAGGGTTCTGGCTTGGAGGAAGTGGAGAGTGGGACCTCTCCCAGAACTACTCATATTGCTCCCCAACTTTATCATAGAGGAAGCTGAAGCTCTGAAGTGGGCTGGCACAGAAGATGTTGAGCTATGCCTCAACAAGGACTTTCTTCTATATGTTCTTGCTGAGAAGAAAAAGGGGGAATGCAAAGGCAAGAGCAAGCTCACTCATGTCATAGAAGAAGAGCATGTCAAGGCTCTGACAGAAGATGACATGGCAGCCTTTGATGATTGGCTGATTGAAAAGAAGAGGAAGGAATCTATGATCAAATTTCGACATAGTTCACATGGAGAAGGGGAACCCTCCACTGCTAATGATCTACCCTTGGTCATGGAGAGGCTGGTCAAGGAATGGAGAGATTCACAGTTCACAGAGACTCTACTTGAGGTAATTCCTGAACCTCCACTCTCAGCCAGAATGCCAACTCCCTTTACTAATCCACCCCAATCTCCATCTCAGAAAACCCCTTCTGTACTTATTCCAACAGAACCCCTGATTCCATTATCCCCCTCTGTGCATACACTCACATCCCCCCAACAGAACACCTCCTCACTTCATCAGAAACCCTCCTCTGAACAGAAAACCCCCACACCCCAAAAGCCCTCAATCTCCATCTCCTTCTCCCTGCAAACCGTTCTCTCCCCCAAAGAACAGATCCCCTTCCCCTCCCCCATCTTCTCAAAGACAACTTATTCCATACCAACCCCAACAGATCATCTCATCATCACCACCACCTCAACAGAAATCCCCTTCACCTTCCAAGTCTGAACATCAACTCACTCCACAAGAGTCCCTTCCACCACACCAACCTGCAGCTCAGCTAAAACCTGAATGGTTCCTTAGAGATTCTGATCCTACAACAATCTCCCCCATCTCTGCACCACAAGGTTATTCTAGGCATTCCACTGCCCCCAATCCCTCCCTCCGGAAGAAGAAGAAGGTAATCAGAAACAGAATCCCAATCTACTCCTCTTATGAAGACTCCTCTCACATGGATGGCTTCATGGTCAGCAAGTCCTACAAAGCTACTTCAAAGAGACAGAAGACCCCCCCTCTAACTCAACTTGAGCATGAACTTCTTGTCCAATCTCTCTCCTCTGACCAAGAGCATCACCCTTTGCCTAAGGGAAGAGGTTTAAAGTTGCCTCAATCTGATGGACAAGAGAATCAAATTCCCTTCAACAAGTTTGTTGAAACAGCAGAAGAATTTGGTGGTCAAGTCCTCCAAGGCATGGACAAACTCATCCAGATCAATGACAAGCACTTTGAGCACCTTGCTCATGTGAATGATAATCTCAATTCTGGGATGCAGTTTATCTCAGATCGCTTTGAAAACCTCACAAAATCCCTCCACAACTTCATGGCATCCTCCTCTGCCAGAACAGATGCACTGTCAACTGAAGTAGAAGGTATACATAAACCCTATTCACCTTTCATCAGACTCTGATAGCTCAAGGCAAAGCAATTGAGACCATCTCCACGAATATTGAAGATCTCCAATGGGCTGATACAAAAACAAAAGAACAGCTGTTGGACATAGAGGAACTCTGCAAAGTCCACCGTGATCAAACCTGGACTCTGTTTGCTCAAGACAAAGAGAGATACCAGAAACTGGTTCTTCTTGAAGCAAGTTCCAAGGACATTGCCTCAGCTGTTCATAAACAACAAGGTCTGATAGAAGGTCTCACCTCTGTCACTCAGACCTTACCAGAGGCCCTTGAGCAGATAGCCTCCTCACACGCCTCAGAGTTCCAGAAGATCAGCATGATGCTAGAGGACCTAAATGATGCCAAAAAGGGGGAAGAGGACCCTCAACAGAATAGGCTTCGGTCCACCAGAATTCCTGCTAAAGCATCCTCTTCTGCTGAACCAGTTGTGGATCCCACGCCTTACTTTGAAGCTGCTCTCCAGAAGAAAAGGCTAGCTGGTATCCCTAGACCTCCATCCCCACAGAAGAAAGGAACTAAGAAGAAGAAAGCTCTAAGCTTTAAAGAATGGAGACTGGGAGGATCTCAGGTGATGACTAAAACACAATTTGAGGAAATGAAGCAGAAGATGACCTCCACACAACAACAAAATCTTTATCTGGACCATGATGGTCATGTAAAGGTTAAACATGGTGGATCTCTGGAGGAGGTAGAATTCTGGTTTCACAACAGCATTGTACCAGGAAAAGATATTCATGAAGGTGTTCTAAACTACCTAGACTGCAAACTCTCACCTGTTTGGGCTTCTTATCAGAGAACTGGAAATCTGGTTGGAATCAGAGAAGAGGTGAATGCAGAGCTAAAGATGCTACAAGGACTGGATGAACAAGCAAGAGCTGAAGCTGCAAAGACTATTATGTAATCAGATACTCTTGTAATCCACCTTAATAAAAGAACATCTCTGCCTCACACTTTGTAAGGCAATTCCTCAATCTCTGTCTTTTCTTTGTTTTCTGTTTGTGTTTGTTTGTTTATTATCTGCTATCTGAATGTACTGTACTCTTACTATCTTCCTATGCCAAGTTGCCCACCAAGATTATAATGAAAGTTTTTAAACTTTAAGTCTTTATGGTGAAGGCACTTCTCTGGAAATAGTTAAAGGGTTTTGGCATCATCAAAAAGGGAGAAATTGTAAGGATTATTTGTAATTAGATTTTGATGATGCTAGATTAATTAGGACTTTAGAGTACCCCTCTTCAGACTTAATGTATTAGAATTTTCCTTTGTAAAATTTCTTAGTATAATCGACTACCAGAAGACCTCCTGACAGAAGATCCTTGGTTCTCTGCCTAGGAACAGAAGACCTCAGGGTCTCTGTTAGCCTTTACTCTGACAGAAACCCTCCTGGTTCTCTGTTAGTTATATTCTCAACAGAAGTGCTCAAGACCTTCTCTGATCAACTCTCTGCTAAAGACACCAGAAGGCCTGACACTTAGAAGAATTCCACCAATCCGGGAAACCAACTGAAAGATTCCTTCAACGGCTAGGAGTCTTGAACGGAAAAGCTACAGTGCGCGCATTAAAAGCTCATTTAATGCTCCCCATACTCCATAGAGTAATTGCAGATGATTGGCCGCAATGTCAGGATTACTTTATCCCAAAATAGTAACCCGCCAACTTTACCGGGTCCTACTGGTCAAGTCAACTGCTCGCTCATTTAATGCAGTTGTCCTCCCTCTCCTCCAACGGGAAGACAACCTCAGTATAAAAGATACACTGCGAAGAACAACCGAATAACTTTGCTAACCTTTGCTACAACTCTGCATATACAAGAAATTCAAACGCTACAAAGAAAAAAGCCTCCTTGAGATTAAAAACTTCATCATCTTCTACAAGAGAAGGCAGAAGTTGGAAAAATCCTTATTTCCAACTCAAGCAAAGTTCCAAGTGTTCTTCAACTCTTCAAGCTCATTACTTACAAATCCCTTGTAACGAAGCAAGTTGGAGGAACCCCTGTTCTAAATAGAACCTCTTCTTACACAAGAAGGACGTCCAAGTACCTGGAGCTGTGAAGTGGTGATGCTTCTGGAAAGCTCAGTGAAAGGACCAGTCTTAGGGAAGCCGGAAGTGCATCCAAGAAGACATCTACACTTGAAGAAGACGTGGAGAGCTTCTTAAGTGATATGGCTAAGGCATTGTAAACGGAAGTTTTTACGAGCTTAGTGGAACAGTGGACTAGAGGAACAAGTTGTTCCTTGAACCACTATAAAAAGCCCTGGTGTCATTTACTTACTGCTTTACATTCATAGTTTTCATTTGTACTGTCTAACTCCAAAGACTTGGTACCTGTGTTCAGCAGAACTGGTCTTGTGAGTTAACAGAAGGTGATGGAGTATATGGGTCTGCGCCCCAGGACCCACATACTCGGAAGAACAGAAAGCACAAGACAACAGAGTGGCGCCCTCGTCGGCCAAGACGCCCCCGTCGGCCGAAAAGGAGCCAACTCGGATTATGGTCCTGAGTCCAAGGAACCCGGGTGCCCTCGTCGGTCGTGCCCTCATCGGCCGTGCCCTCGTCGGCCACGCCCTCGTCGGCCACGAAGACCTCCCAGAATCGGATTTTACACTTACTCATCTGTACAGCCCATTAGTGGCTTTGTATTCGGCCCAGTAGCGGTCCAGTTGTAAATGGGCCTCCCAAGCCCAAGGCTTGGGAGCCCAACCCTAATTTTCTCTATAAATACTCCCTTTGGGAGTAGTTATAGGGGTGACAAAATCATTCTATTGAAGCATATTATTGCACTTCTCTCTAGATATACTCTATCATTTGGTGCTCTCGTTGAGAGCTAGAACAATCAAGTTAGCACCCTTCGTCGCTACCAAGCACAGCTAACCACTGATCATGGGGAGAACTAAGTCAAACCGCAACCTCGTCAGCAAAGTCATCCCTGAGGACCAAGAGCCCAGGGAGCACGATGAGGACGCCACGGCCGACCAGGTCGGCGGAGGGGACCTCTTCCAGGAGGCCTTCAACCTCACGACGGACCTCCGCAACCAACTCAACGGCGGAGTCCCCGACGCCCGCCTCGGCCTGGAAAAGAAACGAGCTGAGAAAGCGGAACACGCGCCGGCCCAGCCTATAGTCGCGGCCTCTCCGTCCGTAGATCCTCAGGTCCAGGCCGCACTATCGGCTATCATCGCCAGCTTGGCTCAGAACCCCACCGTCCTCAGCGCACTCTTGCCAAGGACTGGGGGGAACGTCACTCAACCCCAACCGTTGGCCGTCCAGATTGGCAACGACGAGGGGGTGGTGCCCCAGGACACGGCGTCGTCCCACTCCCACCCTGCTTCCCCTCTTCGGCCCGGGCAGACCCCAGCGCGTGGAAAAGCCTCTGCCTTCAATAGGCTAGGTGACACGCGCCGTCGTCCGGTTTCGGAGAGGATGGCGGGACGGATTGGTGATCCTCGTCCTGGCTCGCCAAGGGAAAGCTTGGGGTCTGTGTCCCGGACAGCGGACCAGCCCCGCCCGGACAAGGGCAAGGGAAAGTTGCACGAGGATGACGTGCGTCACCAGATCAACGCGGCTCACAACGAGCGCATGAGGAACCAGCCGGGCGGCGCTACGGCCGCCAGGGACCCCCGGGACGAGGTCATCGCCCAGCTGGAGAGGAGGCTAGCTCAGATGGAGGCCAAGCAGTCGGCCAACATCCCTACGGCCGGCGCCTCCAACGATCCCGGCCTCAACGCGCTCATGAACAAAGTTAGCGCCCTGGAGAGGGAGCTGGCCGAAGGGCGGGGTGACCCCGTCATCCAGGTCAGGACGAGGACCCCTTTCACCAACAGGGTCCTCTCGGGCCCCATCCCTGAGAAATACAGGGGGAACGCCATCAAGTCCTACGATGGCCGATCAGACCCCCAGGAGCACTTCAGCCGTTACCAAAACAACATGCTGATGGTGAACGCGTCCGACGAATACCTCTGCCGTTGGTTCCTCTCTACTCTCGAGGGGCCAGCGTACGAGTGGTTCAACGGACTGCCAGAAGGAAGCATTGACTCATGGCAGGATCTCGCCCAGCGCTTCCTCACTCACTTTGCCGGGAGGAAGCGCGCCAAGAAGTACTTCACCCACCTCCTCTCCGTCAAGCAGCAGCACGAGGAGTCCCTCCGATCATTCATCGATCGGTGGACGAGGGAGACCGAGGAGGTCGAGGGGGCCGATGAGCGCACCCTCCTCGCCTTGTACCAGGGAGCCCTCCGCAGCTCCCCGTACGCTAGGAGCCTCATCACCGACCCCCCGAGGTCGTACGCCAAGGCGTTCCAGCGCGGAGGCTTGTATGCCGACGCCGACGAGCTCCACAATCACAAAAGAGAGGGGGGCCATCCCCCCAAGAAGACAAATCCTTCGCCGGCCCCGGGTCCGTCCCCGGCCGGCCAGGGTGCCCAGGGCCGCCACGGCTCTGGTGGACAAAGTAAGAAGAACCGCCACTGGCGGCCGAGGTTGGAACGGCCGGGGGTAACCCTCACCCACCCGGTCGGCACCATCCTCGATTATGCCGAGAAGCACGGCCTCATCGAGCAGGCTCCTCGGCCGGCCGAGGAGATCCTTGCCATCCAGCAGGGCGGCACGTACTGCCGGTTCCACAAGAACTCGTCGCACAACACCGATGATTGCATCACGTTGAAGAAGGCCATCGAGCGCCTTATTCGCCAGGGGGAACTCTCCCAGTTTGCCAAAGGTGGCCCACGAAAAAACACTTGGGTAAACACCGGCAAACATGGGGGCGAACCCTCTGCGAAGAAGCGGGAGATTGGTAGGCTCAGCGACGACGAGGACTTCGAAGAGCCTCCACCAAAGAAGAATCATATCCACCTCATCGTAGGTATCCCACGTTCCCCCCCAGCCAAAGAAGCAGCGAACGGAGGCGATCACCTTCACCGACAAGGATCTGCCTCCGGGTACGGAATCACACAGGGACGCCCTCGTCATCCAATGTGAGATCGGTGACTCCATCATCCACCGTACTTACATCGATACGGGGAGCTCCGTCAATGTGATGTACTTGGACACCTTCAAGCAGCTGAAGCTGGACAGAGCTCTGCTGAAGCCGATCAAGACCCCGTTATCCGGCTTCACCGGGGACTCTATCGACGCCGAGGGCACGATAGTCCTCCCCGTGGAAGTCGGTGACGGCCCCCACCATGCCAAAATTGACATGGAGTTCATGGTGGTCAACCTCCAGTGCGCCCACAACCTGATCTTGGGCCGGCCAGCGCTGGAGGACTTGGAGGCCATCATCTCCATGAAGCACCTATGCTTGAAGTTCCCCACCAGTGATGGCATCGGCTTGCTACCTCAAGCTCACGAGGCCGGCCGAGAGGGAAGGACAGAGGATAGACACCATTACGGCCGCCGTCGCCATGGACGAGGAGAGGCCACATGCGGAGCCGGCCGAGGAGGTCGAGGAAATCCCTCTGGATACCTCCCGGCCGGAGCGGGTTCTCAGGGTCGGAAGGCAACTCCCCCAGGACCAACGAGACGCCATCCTCCTCGTCCTACGGTCATATGCCGTCGTCTTCGCGTGGGGCCCGGACGATATGCCAGGCATCAGCCGCCAGGTGATCACTCACCGGCTAACCGTCGATCCGTCCTCCGCGCCTGTCAAACAGAAGCGGCGCTACTTGTCCGCCGACAGGCGGGACTTCGTCAAAGGGGAGGTCGCCATGCTCCTCTCAATCAGACACATCAAGGAGGTGAAGTACCCGACATGGTTGGCCAACGTCGTCCTCGCACAAAAACCGTCGACGTTCAGGATGTGTGTTGACTACACTGACCTGAACAAGGCGTGCCCCATGGACCCGTTCCCTCTCCCCAACATTGATCAGCTGGTGGACGAGACGGCGGGGTGCGAATTGATGTCGTTCCTCGACGCTTTCAGGGGGTACCACCAGATCTCCATGCATGAAGATGACGCCGAGAAGACGGCATTCATGACCCCAGAGGGAATCTTTTGCTACCTCGTCATGGCCTTCGGACTCAAAAACTCCGGCGCCACCTATACGAGGATGGTGGCCAAGATTTTCAGAGCAGTCCTTGGCCGGACGATGGAGGCGTACGTCGACGACATGATCGTCAAGAGCAGGCAGGCCACCTCTCATGCCGACGACCTCCGGGAAATCTTTGAAATCATGAAGGAGTTCAGGCTCCGCCTTAACCCCAAGAAGTGCGCCTTCGGCGTCCAGGGCGGCAAGTTCCTTGGCTACATGGTCAGCCGGAGAGGCATCGAGATAAACCCGGAGAAGACGCAGGCTATCATCAACATGGAGCCGCCCCGCAACGTCAAGGAGGTACAGCGACTGACGGGGCGCCTGGCGGCCTTAAACCGGTTCCTCTCCAGGTCAGCCGAGAGGGCACTCCCCTTCTTCCAGATCATGCGCAAGGCAAACAGCTTCAGGTGGACAACGGAGTGCCAGGAAGCATTCAACGAATTGAAGAGGTACCTGTCGTCCCCACCCGTACTCTCCAAGCCCAAAGCCGACGAAACCCTCTTCTTGTACTTAGGGGTGAGCACGTCGGCCATCAGCTCCGTGCTCATCCGTGAGGACGAAGGGGTGCAAAAGGCCATCTTCTACATCAGCAAGACACTTAGGGAGGCCGAGCTCAGGTACTCCCCCATTGAGAAGACGGTGCTGGCCATCGTCCACACCGTGAAGAAGCTGGGGCACTATTTCCAAGCCCACACCGTCCATGTGCTGACCCAGCAGCCTCTTGGCGCGCTCATGAGGAGCCCCACTAGCTCCTCGAGGATGGTGAAATGGGCGATCTTCCTCAGCCAGTTTCAGATTGAGATCAAGCCAAGGCCATCTATCAAAGGGCAGGCCTTGGCCGACTTCGTCATTGAATGCACAGCAAGGGAGACGGTCGTCGCCAACTCCGGGCCGGAGCCGGACGATACGTGGACCTTGTTCACTGACGGCTCGTCGGCCGCGAAATCATGCGGCGGCGGCGGCGTCCTCATATCCCCTGAAGGATTCAGAGCTTACTATGCCATCCGCTTCAACTTCAGCAGTCTCAGACTCGCCGCCGGCCTCAAGGCCAAGCACCTCATAATCAAGTGCGACTCCAAGCTGGTAGTGGGTCAGGTGGAGGGATCGTACGAAGCAAAGGAAGACCGGATGAAGCAGTACAAACAAGCGGCGGAGGAATTGCTGAAAGCGTTTGAAACCCACGAGATCACTCAGATCCCAAGGGCCGAGAACGCCGAAGCCGACATCCTCTCCAAGCTCAGCTCGGACACCCCGGAGCACATCTCCCAGTTGGCCAAGATCGAGGAGTTGAGCATGTCCAGCATCCATGCCAGTCCCGTCTTGTGCGTCCAACAGCGACCAGAGGACTGGATCTCCGACATCGCCACCTTCATCACAACGGGGGAGCTGCCCTCGGACGAGGAGAGGGCCAAACTTGCCAAACTCAGGGCCCCAAGCTACACCATCGAAGATGGCAAACACTACAAACGGTCCTATAATGGCACTCTCCTCCGATGCCTGCACCAGGACGAGGCCGACACAGCCATGGAAGAGGTTCATTGTGGCGTCTGCTCCTCGCACCAGGGCCCTTTCAGCATGTCCCGGTGTCTCGTCGTCCAGGGCTTCTTCTGGCCGACGATGGCACGCGACTGCGCTGACCTGGCCAGGAAGTGCACCACATGCCAGGTACTCCAGAAGGCCCCTGGCCGGCCAGCCGTCAACTACGCCCCTGTCAGCACCGCAATTCCATTCTCCAGGTGGGGAATTGACCTGGTCGGCCCCCTGCCCAGAGCCGCCGGGAATAACCGCTACATCATCGTCGCCGTCGACTACTTCACCAAGTGGGTCGAGGCGGAGCCCTTGGCCAGCATCACGGGGGCCAGATGCCAAAGATTTGTTTACAAGAACATCATCACGCGCTTTGGCGTCCCCCAGGAGATTATATCAGACAATGGCACCCAATTCGAGGCGGCCCCTTTCCAAGAACTCCTCCGGGAGTTTGGGGTGAAGCATCGTTTCTCCTCCGTTGCCTACCCTCAGGGCAATGGGCAGGTCGAGAACGCCAACAGAACAATCATGGAGGGGCTGAAGAAGAACCTCCAGGCCG
The DNA here is from genome assembly GCA_945859875.1 of Cuscuta europaea. Taxonomy (NCBI): domain Eukaryota; kingdom Viridiplantae; phylum Streptophyta; class Magnoliopsida; order Solanales; family Convolvulaceae; genus Cuscuta; species Cuscuta europaea. The sequence continues at coordinate 4,198,202 of CAMAPE010000061.1, forward strand.
CAGGGGGTAGTTGGGTCGACGAGCTCCCCAACATCCTGTGGTGCTATAGAACCACGCCGAGGAGGGCGACAGGTGAAACGCCTTTCGCCCTATGCTACGGCTTCGAGGCTAAGGCGCCCACAGAAGTTACCATCCCCAGCCGACGGGTGGAACAGTACGAGCCTGACGCCAATGAGGAAAGCATGAAGATTGACCTGCACCTGGTCGATGAGAGGCGTGAGCAAGCTTACGTCCGAGCAGAGAACTACCGGCGTCAAGTAAAATCATACTATGACGCCAAGGTACGTTCCCGGGAATTTCAGGTGGGGGACTACGTCCTCCACCGAAGGGAAGCAAGCCAGCCGAAAGAGGGTGGCAAGCTAGCATTGAAGTACGAAGGGCCCTACATCGTCAGTGCCGTGGTCAAACCCGGCACCTACAAGCTTAAACGCCCGAATGGGTCCAATGTACCACGAACATGGAATGTACACCATCTGGTGAAGTTTTATCAGTAATCCGAAGGAGGTGCAGACGGCGAAGCCCTCACCCCTTAACGGGTTACTGATTGAACGTCACCCTCGGCCTCGAGCCACTTATGAATAAAATCATGTTCTGATTTTTTCTCTTGAATTTAAAGTAAAACATTAGCAGGTGCCCTCGTCGACCACCTTAGAGCAAAAGGCTCAGGTCTGGCCGACATGGCCCCTTGCATTTGCAGCCTACGAGCGACAAGCTCAGGCACTCCATTGTATTTTGTATCAGCGAAGGGCTCAGGCCTAGCTGAGAGAGCACATCGTCCTGGCCCCGTAAGCCTAGAAGTGAAACGCTCAGGTATGGCCGACGATGTCCCCAGGACGAGGGGTCCGCAAACGGCCCACGTCTTGAAACGGGAAGCTCACTGCATCGTCCACGCGCCAGATCGCAGGACGACAGGCCTGAAATCATGGCCGAGGTGACAAAATCCCAAAACTCAGGGTTGGGCAACGACAGCCGTTGGAAACCGACCAAAAGTCTAGCCCGCGTCATAAATAGGCGACGGGACCCGCCCTGAGATCACGGACGTTATAAACGAAGTCCGAACCGGCCGGAGGACGAGCACACCCTTCGGCCGAAGCCTGAAAGAAGGATACCCCCGAAACGAAAAAAAATAAGGGAAAAAGAGGGAAGCCGACGGCCGCGCACACTAGCCGGCCTCGAGCAATAAAAAAAAAATCCCCACAACTCAGGCCCAACTAGGCCAAGTACATATAAGTTAAACACAAGTTTAGTATCACTGACAGGCAGCATGGACGACACGTCCACACACTACAAGGGAACAATCAAGGCCGATACACACGCCTATAAAACCCTAACCACATCGGTTGGGTGACACGCGAGAGGTGACCTTCATCGGCCATAGTCCTTTGAGGCACCAACGCTTGGTATGAAACACAGCATCGCAATCCTGAGGATGACCAGGACGAAGCGGGCACTTATCACACCCGCGAAAAGATCAAGTAATCAAGAAACAACCTCTACTCGCCACAGCACCTCGGATGGCCGACGCAGGCACTGGAACCATGGCTAGCCGACGAAGGCAGGACCATCTCCTTGTACAAGCTATTCCTTATCCAGCACCCTCATCGGCCACAAGCCAGACCTTGGCCGGCAGTGGCACCGCAAAAAGTACATGCCTAACATTTATACTTAGAAAATTATCTAAGTACTCAAATGAAGGAATTCTAGCCGAAGCGGGTACCAGTATACTACAAAGCCGTTAGCTACCTACACCCCTGCATGTGTACTTGTAAAAAATTCAAAGTCCACAAGATTGTGGTGAAGGTGCCCTTATCGGCCACAACACAAGGATGCGGGCCGACAATGACACTGGTTCAATAATGGGGAGAGACTAAACCCCATGGACGTAGCGGACACCACGCTCAAGGGCAAAAGGAAAGCACCTAAGTGAACCCAAAAACACTTAGGAAATTGTTGATAAAATCCTAAGTGTTATGATAACAGCAAAGGAGCACCGGTCAAGCCGACAAGGCCACCTGGCCGGAAAGGGAGCAACTACACGAATCCAAAACACTTGGAAGATTTTCAAAAAAAAAAACTTAAGTGTTAGGATAGTACAGAAATGACGGTCAGGCCGATGAGGCCACCAGACCGGGAAGAAAGCAGCTCAGTGAGCCTCGAAACACTTAGGAAATTTCAGAAAAAATTCCTGTGTTAAACAACGACGAACAAGCCGACCAGGTCACCGGACAGGGTGGACTACCCCATGGACGTAGCGGTCAAACGCGGGTGACCCAAGTTATGACTTGACACTTAGACAATTTACAGAATTGAAATGACAAAAGGCAAACAAGCATACAATGGATTCAAAGCCGAGAAGGATGGCAAAAATTCTTTCATTTAATCAATTCATTACAATGGGGGGCGCTTCGGCCGTTACATCACTTGGCAAAAATTGAAAAGCTAATTACAAATGAGTAGCCTATCAAGCTTCGGGGGCACCTCCATCTTCGGCTGTCTCAACGGCCTCATCAGCTCCCTCATCGTCCTCAGCTTCTTGGCCGGCAGCAGGTGCAGCACTGGTGGCATCGTCCAGGAAGTCGAATTCAGTGTAGTCCGGCTCGCCGAGGCCGGAGCTTTCTATGGGGGACTCTCGCTCCGACAGCGGAAGCTTGGCCTGCTCTTCTGGATCCTTCATCAGCTTTGGCAGCTTCAGGTTCCGTCTAGCCCACCCAGACGTGTAATTCATGGCCTTCAACGCCCGGGATAGCCGCCGACACAGGAGCCTTTGCATCCGCTCCTGTCCCAGGTTGTAATAAATGGACATCTCCCGGCTGAAATACTCCCGGCCGGCAGGGGAGTTCATCCCCCAATTCTCAAGCCTGGCGGCCACCACTTCGTAGCACCAGGGGAGCCTCTCATCGGCCTTCCACCCCTCGGCCAGTAACCTCTCGACGGCCTCATCGGCAGCCTTCACGACGGCGGCCTCGGCCTCAGCCTTCGCCTTGGCGGCCTCCTCGCTCCTGCGCCTCTCGGCCTCAAGGGCCCTGTGGGACTCCTCGAGCTCCCTTTTGCTCTCCTCGAGCTTGGCCAGGGCATCGTCCCTGGCTGCGGCGGCTTCATCAGCCCTTGCCTGCAATGCCTTGGCATCCTCCCGGAGCCGATCAAGGCAAGCTACCGCCTCGTCGGCCGAGGCAGCCTTCTGCTCCAGCTCTTTCAAGCGAGCTATCTCCCAATACTGCCTCTTATGGCTTTCCATAAGCATAAAGGCACTCTGCAGAAGGAAAACAAAGGTCAGGCAAAAGACTCTACACAGACGAAGAGAGAAACAAAAATATAAGGACAGTAACTTACTTGGACGAGGAGGTCCATGCCGTCCTCGTAAATCTTCGGGTCCTCGAGCTTCTTCAAGTGAGCCCGATCTTTGGCCGGCATGGCCTTGGCCAGGACGACGTGGCCAGGGACGAGATCATTAAACACGCCCCCGCCGACGGGGTATTCTACCACCTTCTGGTAGGTGGCACCGACAATCTCCTTGCCGGCCCTCTGCGTCCGTGGTTCCTGGACGAGAGGAAGCGCTGGGGCAGCATCGTCAGCAACAGTAAGGTCCACGACGGGACCACCATCGCCCACGCTGGGGACAGTAAGAGTACCGGCCTCACCAGCCGGAGAAGGGGAGGGAGCCCTCTTCGTCTTCTTAGAGACGCTCACGCCGGCCTCAGTCAACTTTTTCTGGCCGTCAGTGGCCGGTCTCTTTTTCTTTAATGGGGCAGGCTTTGGGGCCGCATCAGCAGTAGCCCCGCTCCCACCAGGAGCGGCACGTCGGGCCGCCTCGGCCGCCTTAGCAGCCAGCTCCTCGGCCGCCTTGGCCTTGGCAACAACCATTATGGAACGTCGGTCCATGACAAAGTCTACAAAGAAAAAACAAACAGATTAGTAAGGCAAAGGACAAAACAAAAAGACAGAAAGCCGAAGAAAAAATTACCATCGGCCTCAGCAGGAATGCCCAAATCCGGGCCATCGGCCTCCTCAAAGGTGGTGGTCATCCTCGGCCAGAGTTGGAGGTCATCCTCCTTATCTCCATACAGGTGATATCTGAAGAAGCCGAGGGCGGTCATCTTGTATTCAGTAACGTAATCTTTCACGCTCCTCGGCCCCCCTTCCAGGAAAGCCTCCACCTGAGCGTCCAAAATAGAGCTCTTCGGCGGGTCATGGAGATTGAATCTCCCGGTATGGCCGAGAGAGAGGAACTCGGTGCCACTCTCACCAATGGACACAAACACGAACTTGCTCTTCCACCCATGAATGGACGTAGGCAAATCCGTGAAGCTCCTCTTCCTCGGCAGCTGTTGAAGAGTAGCATAGGCCGCACAGTTCTTGTGGCTTCCTCGGCCGATCTGGTACAAGTTCATGAATAAGGCCGTGGTCGGCCTGAAGCCCAACTCCTCACACCGAAGTAAAAAGCCCACCATCAAGGAATAACTGTTCGGCGTCAGCAAGGCCGGAGGAAGCCCCACCATGTCCAGATACTCAATGACGAAAGGGTGAAGGGGGAACCTCAACCCCTTAGCAAAACTCATCGGGTATACTCCAAAGTATCCCGGTGGCGGAAGTAGAACATGGTCCGTCGGCCTGGGTGCCCTAACCCGCCCGGACGGCCCCACGTACATCTGGGCGACAAGATAGTCGGCCGCACTGCTCTCCGGCTTGATCAGGAATATGTTGGTGAGGTCCAGGTAGGAGAGGCCCGGCCCATTCTTCGGCCTCCTCACCCTCTTCGGCTTAGCATCTCCCTTCACAGCAGACACCGGCCTCGGGCACGGAACGGCAGCAGAAGTGGACGCCCCGTCCACCACTCGGGACGCGCCTACGTCCTCACCCTCCGAAGAGGAGGCGGATTCCTCGTCCTCGCCTTCCTCGTCCATCAGCTCTCCGGATTTGTAGGGGCTTAAACGCTCTATCTCCTCTTCAAACTCCTCGAGCACCTCGTAGTCAAGCGACCTCATGGAGGGCTGGTCGTCGTAGGGGTAGTAGTCCTCGTTCAAGCTCTTCATTACTACTACTACGGGCTTAAGGAGAACAACTTAAGATCTAAAGGTGTTCAAACGCCTAACACTAGATCAACTACCTAGGAAGCAAAGTATGAAAAGCGAGGAAGATCGTGATGAACACTAACCTCGAACAACGAAGAACACGAAGAACAGGCTTGGGAGTTTATCTCTCTAGAAAATCGGCCAGCACTTCGACAAATTCAGAATGCAAATGTGATTCCTCGTCGGAGGGGAAGGGGTATTTATAGACCCCCCCCCCACCAACGGTCACTACACGTGGCACTCTCCCAATGGCCACATCAACGGCCACCACTGGGCGGCCACCACGTCACCAACGGGCCAGGACCAACCCATATCAACGGCCCACCGGCAAATCAGACTCTACGGCCTACACGCTCGTTGGCTTCACAAGTACCAGCAAGCACCCATAACGTCTCATTTGCTTGCCAATATCACAAATGCCAAACAATAAGAAGATGGCAACGGCCAGGAACGTAACGGCCACAAAACAAAGGGAACAAATAGCCCACAGCCTTCGGCTCCTCGTAATAACCCTTGATGATAACTCTCTACAAGCGATCTGCGCACAAGGGTTCTCCCACAGGGTTACCTTGGCCAGAAAATCGCCATGAGAGTTGGATTCAGGGGGACTACGGAGATGCCGCGTCGGCCAGGGACTCAAGCAACTCCTTCACCCCTCGCACTCCTCGGCCTGAAGCAGTGGGGGACTGGGGGACTACACTGGCCTCAACAAAACAAAGAGTATAAACAAGGTAACCACAAAACATGGCCACATCATCCACACAGCACAACGGAACCTCATCGGCCAAAGGCCCATAACGTCATTAGCGACGGCCAACAAGCCACTAGAGGCAAGGACACTCATCGTCCTCCGCCAACAATTAATCTTGACGAGCCCTTCGGCCAAGAACACGAAGGCCAACCAGCAACGGCCAAAAGGAGCGCGCAAGCACCCTCATCGGCCACCCAAAGGAAAGGACGCCATCGTCCTCAAAGCAAGGAACAACCTCAACGGCCTCACCGGCCCAAACATAGACTTCAACCACCAACGTCCAGGAAAGGGAAAGCGCGCCTTCAAACGCCCGACATTGAAACAAGACAGTCATCATCCTCAAACACATTTAAGGAAACAACGGCCTCCCCACCCGCAGCGAAGAACAGGTAACGGCCAAAGCACAGAACAGGATCACCAAAGAGGAAACAACGCCAACGCCGCAACGGCTAACAGCCCGGGGATGCCCGCATCGGCCAAGGGCAGCAAAGCACATGAATCTACTCTCCTTCGCTTCGTCTACGTCTCAGCTTAGAGAGTGGGGGACTCCTGATGGAGTATATGGGTCTGAGCCCCAGGACCCACATACTCGGAAGAACAGAAAGCACAAGACAACAGAGTGGCGCCCTCGTCGGCCAAGACGCCCCCGTCGGCCGAAAAGGAGCCAACTCGGATTATGGTCCTGAGTCCAAGGAACCCGGGTGCCCTCGTCGGCCGTGCCCTCGTCGGCCACGCCCTCGTCGGCCACGAAGACCTCCCAGAATCGGATTTTACACTTACTCATTTGTACAGCCCATTAGTGGCTTTGTATTCGGCCCAGTAGCGGTCCAGTTGTAAATGGGCCTCCCAAGCCCAAGGCTTGGGAGCCCAACCCTAATTTTCTCTATAAATACTCCCTTTGGGAGTAGTTATAGGGGTGACAAAATCATTCTATTGAAGCATATTATTGCACTTCTCTCTCTAGCTCTCACTTCTCTCTAGATATACTCTATCAGAAGGCCTACTGCCTTTGCTTCTCTGAGGCTATTAACAGAACTCCCTACCAGAACCCCATCCGCTGCCAGTCTATTCTGCCAACAGAACAGGCTATTCTGTTAAATCTGGTACTTAGCTTGAAAAAGTTAAAAACCAATACGGTCTATTCACCCCCCTCTAGACTGTATCCAGTACAACCGGGACCAACAAGGTCACAATCAAGAATATGTATCCTTTGCCTAGGATTGATGACTTGTTTGATCAGCTCCGAGGAGCGACGGTGTTTTCGAAGATTGACTTGAGATCGGGGTACCACTAATTGAAGATAAAGGAGGATGACATACCGAAGAGTGCTTTCCGCACGAGGTATGGTCACTTTGAGTTCTTAGTTATGTCGTTTGGGCTAACAAACGCCCCGGCAGCGTTTATGGACTTGATGAACCGAGTATTTCATAAATAATTGGACCGGTTTGTGATCGTATTCATAGATGACATCTTGATTTACTCAAAGAGTGAAGAAGAGCATGAGGAGCACTTGGTACTTGTTCTTGAGACACTACAGGAGAAGCAGCTCTATGCTAAATTTTCCAAGCGTGAATTTTGGCTAAGGGAGATTGGCTTTCTCGGGCATGTGGTTTCGGGATCATGAATAGCAGTTGACAACAAGAAGATTGAAGCCATTACCGAATGGGAGAGGCCAAAGAATGTCAAGGAAATTCGTAGTTTCCTTGGATTGGCAGGGTATTATAGGAAGTTCGTGGAGAAATTCTCAGTTTTGGCATCGCCATTGACAAAGCTCACTCGAAAAGGGGCCAAGTTTGTATGGGATGACCGATATGAGAAGGGATTCCTTGAACTGAAGAAGAGATTCACCGAGGCACCGGTACTTGCATTACCCAAACAGGGTATGGGGTACGATGTCTACAGTTGATGTACACTAATTAGTAGTGCATAATTACATGTTTTTATGTTTGATTTATGTTAATTGTTTGACGTTTTATTTAGTTTTTAAACATTTATGTGATTTCAGTTGTAATTGTATCTTAGTCTTTATTTGTCAGTTGTAAAGTTTAGTTAGGATTTGTGGTTTTGGAAAGGGAGACTTTGAAGTAAAGAAAAAGAAGATTTGGCTGCCCAGGAGCAAATACCCGACCGGGTATAATACTTGACCCGGTCGGGTAAGAAGTGAAAAACGAAAATGCAAAGAAAGTGCATGGCCCGGTCGGGCCCACTACCTCACCCGGTCGGGTGAAAAGTGACCGGGGACAACCCGGTGTGAAAAGATCACCCGAACGTGAAGAATATCCAATTTTTGCACTCACCCGGTCGGGTCCCCTACCCCACCCGGTCGGGTCTGACTTGACCCGGACACTTTAATATGCTGAAGATCGCCAGAACGTGGAGGATATTTGATTTTGACATGGACCCGGTCGGGTGAGTACTTGACCCGGTCGGGTACCCGGCCAAAGGTGTTGAAAAACACCTATAAATAGCACACTTTTTCTTCACAAAAATCATCCCTTCTTCCATACTCTTTAGCTCAGTTTAGAATAGCATTTCTTTATATTTTTCTAGCTATGTTTAGTCTCCAAATGAGGAGCTAAACTTCCATTCTTGGTGTTGCTCTTGAAGCTTGTTGATTATTAAAGTTGTGAGTTATTTTCTTAAACTCTTTTCCTTGAATATTAATTAATAGTTCTTTCCTTAATACTATCTCTATATTAATGTTGGGGAGTGTTGCTAAGATGACAATTAGTTAACATCTCGACATTAGTTAGAATGGTATTTTCTTCCTCTATATTAATGTTGGGGAGTGTTGCTAAGATGACAATTAGTTAACATCTTGATATTAATTATAGTAGGATTCATCTTCTTTAATAATATTCTTCCTTGAATATTAATTAATTCCTACTCTTATTTCATATTAATATTTTGAACATTACTTAAAGGATCAACTAGTTTTGTTTCATATATTAATTATTACTAGAAACGATCAACGAACCGATGGTTAATCGTTGATGGTTTCACGAGTAAGTAACTTCGGTTTATTAATGCACAGTCGTGGTTAATAAACTTAAGAGGGATTAATTTTGTTGGTTAAACCGAAACCGCTTGTGTTGAGGTTATCAATCTCAATTGATTTCATCAAGGAGTTAGAAAGATTAAATGCTACTATTAAATCGGTATAAGGCGTTGTTCTATATTTGATTAATAGTAAGGGTTATTAATGAACGGTCGTTGTTAATAACTACCCTCGATGAAGTGGATATACTCCCCGATTGAGTATTCGAGAGGGAATAAGTTATAGATATAACAATGATCGACTAAAATATATCAACAAGTGGAAAGTAGCAATGCCAAGTCCTTTTTATCTTTGAATTAAACACATATAGGTTGTTCATCTTAGTTTTTAATTAAATTAAATCACTCAATCCAAATCCCCCCTTTTTTATTTAAAGTATCATAAAAAGAGAATTATTCCTTTCCCTGTGGATACGAACTTTACTACGCTATACTACGTATAAGTGTTTAGTATTGAATTTATTTTGACGCACCGTGACAAAGTGCTCGTCAAATTTGGCGCCGTTGCCGGGGAAAGGCAATTATTTTTCTTTCTATTTTACTTCAAGAAAAATAAAAAAAAAACATTTAAAAGATTTCTATTTTTGCTGAGCTTTGTTTGAGTATATGGTTAAACACCGATCTATAAACCAAATCACCTACCAAACAAAGCCCGAAATAGAACAAGCCTTGAGAGGTTCAGGAATCTATTTCCGAATACTTCTTCGGAGGAATCATCAAGTGCTAGTTCTCATTCTAGCGAATCCGAAGAGTCCTTTCACATGGCTCTTGAAACAAGAACGCTGAGGGAGCTCACAGCTCCAAACCTCAACCAACAACCACTGTGTATTACCTTCCCTACACTTGATGAGGGTAATACGTTTGAGCTAAAATCTGGGCTCATTCATCTGCTGCCATCCTTCCATGGCCTGAGGGGAGAGGACCCGAACAAACATTTATCGGAGTTCCACGTCGTTTGCACAAGCATGTGCCCAAACGGTGTGACAGAAGAACAAATCAAACTGCGGGCATTTCCATTTTCACTGAAGGATACCGCAAAGGATTGGCTATTCTATCTTCCTTCAGGAAGTATAGGTACATGGGCAGCCATGAAGAAAGCATTCCTGGAAAGGTATTACCCTGCCTCTGTCTCATCCTCTCTTAAAAAACAAATTAGCAACGTGGAGCAGAAGGATGATGAATCGTTCTACGAATATTGGGAACGATTCAAGAAACTGTGTGCAAGCTGCCCTTATCATGGCTATTCGGAACAAGACCTCATCTTATATTTCTATGATGGTCTTTGCAATGAAGATAGGCGGATGATAAACGCCGCATGTGGAGGAGGGATTGTCAACAAAACCCCTTCTCAAGCTACAAACCTCATCTCGGAGTTGGCCGAGAATTGTAGGCACTATGATCGGCGATCATCAAAACGAGTTATGGCGGCAGAGTCCACTAACTCGTTGGAAAGTCAAGTAGCCGGCTTGACTTCTTTGGTTAAAGATTTCCTTTTAAATCCAAAAACCCATGAAGTCAAGGTCTGCGGCATCTGTTCAACGCAAGGGCATCCCACAGATTCTTGCCCGACACTACAAGAAGAGAACTCCGAGCAAGTCAATGCTTTGGGGTTCCAAGGTCAAAGGAGGTACGATCCTCAAGGCAACACTTACAACCCGGGATGGAGGGATCATCCGAATTTAAGGTACAGAAATTCTCAAACAAATCCTCCCCCTCAACAATACAAACCACAAGGCCAAACATCGAACTCGAGTATGTCCACCGAAGACATGATTCGAGCGCTTGCCGTTAATATGGGAACAATGCAGCAAAGCATGGGGCAATTCCAACAAACCATGATGCAATTCCAACATGAAACCAAGTCAAGCATTCAAAATTTGGAAACTCAAGTTAGCCAAATTTCAAATGCCGTAAGTCGACTTGAAGCAAAAGATTCGGGTAGGCTCCCCTCCCAAACTGAGCAAAACCCGAGACAACATGTCAATGCCATCATGTTGAGGAACGGTAAAGAATTGCAACCACGGGAAGTTGAGGAGGACAAGCAAGAGGTTGATCTTGAAGAAGGCTTCCAACAAGAAGAGGAGAAGCCAACGAAGACTAAATTCCCTCCACTGTCATCATATGAACCACTCCCTCCAGTTCCTGAGGCATTGAAAGAAACGAGGAAGCTGAAGAATGATCGGGACATCTACGAAACATTCGTCAATTCTGAGGTAAACATCCCACTCTTCAAACTGATCAAAAGTGTTCCCCGTTATGCAAAGTTCTTAAAGGAACTATGCACAATGAAAAAGAAAAATAAACTGGAAGGGAAACAAAAAGTTGAAGTGAATGAACGTGTCTCGGCCATCTTTAAAAAGAAACTTCCCGAGAAATGTAGCGATCCAGGCATGTTCACTATTCCTTGCAAAATAGGGGATACCTTATTTTCTAAGGCCTTGTTGGATTTAGGAGCGTCAATAAATGTCATTCCTTATTCCTTGTATAAATCCTTACAACTCGGCCCACTACATCAAACTGGTGTAGTGATTCAACTAGCGGATCGGTCTAATACTTACCCGAAGGGTGTAGTAGAAGATGTGCTAGTAGAGGTAGAAAATTTGTTTTTCCCCGTTGATTTTTATGTTCTGGAAATGGGAGATGATAACCAAACTACACCCATCCTCTTGGGTAGGCCTTTTCTGAAAACCGCAAAAACAAAAATAGACGTGGCTAATGGTTCATTAACTTTAGAGTTTGATGATCAAAAGGTAGAATTCAACATTTTTGATTCTACGAAAAAACAAATTAAAGACCAATCCCTTTGTGCTCTAATTCTTTTTGAACCACAGACCCCGAATATTTTTGTTGAAAAAAAAAGAGAAAATCAAACTTTTTGAAAAAGAAGAATTATTCAAATTTTCAAAAAGAGAATGGATCCCACCTGGGATTGAAGTGATACCAGAAAAGAAATCCCGGCCTTACTGGAGAAGGCCGAAAAGGAAAAATGAAACAAGGGATGTTCACGATCCCACATAAAAATAAAAAAATAAAATAAAAATAACGTCGTGCCGCGACATTAAATCAAGCGCTTCTTGGGAGGCAACCCAAGTTTTTGTTTTTAATTTCATTTTTTTTCAGTTCGTGTGTTATAATTTTTTTTCAAAAAAAAAAATAAGCCTGGGCTGAAACCCGTCCGGGTATCTCAAACAGCCCGGTCGGGTTTATTAATAAAAAAGGAACACCCGGGCACAAGGCCACCGGGTTGCTAACAAAAAAAAAACATATGCCCGACCGGATATATCCAAAACCCGACCGGGTCTGCACATAGTTTGGGCTCTGAACACACTGGAATGCATACCCATTCGGGTATTTCTGAAACTCGGGCGGGTACGAATTTATTTTTTTAAAAATCAGAAAGACCCGACCGGGTACCCTAAAGCACCCGACCGGGTACTCATTCCAGTAGCTACTGGATAACAAAACATCGCACAGCCCGACCGGGCGGGAGACTTCACCCGACCGAGTGAACGGGAAATCAGCACATTACCAGGTCGGGCTCACCCCCTTCCCCTCCCACTTCTTCTTCCTCCCAACACCAAAATTCCCAAAATCCACCATTTTCAAACACCCAAACCTTCGAATCTCTCCAATTACTTAACCAAATCCACTAAAAAACCCCATTTTCTTCATCTCCTCACTTCCCTCTCCATCTCTATACCCATAAAATCCCCCAAAACCTTCCCAATCAACCAAACCCAAAAAACCCTACCCAAAATTCGAAAATCCCCATTCTTGGACATTCAAGGTCCGAAATCTCCCCAAAAATCCTCAACCAATACCATATTCTTACTCTCCTCACCATCCTCTTCAACCCCATACCCATAAAAGCCATCCAAATCCCACCCTACCCCAAAGTCCGAAAATCACAAAAAAAAAATCCAAAAAAAAAAAAATTGAACTTCAATGGCTCCAAGAAAGTCAAAAGCCTCTTCCTCAAGGGGAAATCGAGCTATCCCACCGGTAGCGGGCTATGAGAACGTGGAGTTTGCTACGGAGGCTCAACGGAACAACTTCATCAACCAAGCAAAAAGGGAGGTAAAACAATCCCGTTTTATGTGCTTAACTACTTTAGCACTACTATGGATTGATACTGTGATGCGTGACATATTTGCAAGAATTGGAATATCTAGAATGTTTGAAATGCAATATGTGACATATCCTCATTTGGTGTATGAATTTTTTAGCTCATTTGCGTATACAAAAGATGTGAATGATCATGCAAATGACATAATCACATTTCGTTTACTAAATGAGGATCGTTCATTAACCAAACGAGAATTTGTTCAACATTTTGGTCTCCCATGGTTTGATGAAGCACGTACATATGATTCTCTTGTGGGGTATGAATTGTGGAGACGAATGACCGGAAAGAATGTGGTTGATCTATCTAAACTGAGTGTGAATCGTGTGCAACATCCGGTCTTCCGACTATTCTTAAAATTTTGCTCAAATTGTTTCCTCGGAAGACCGAATAATCATCACACACGTATCTGGGATGTGTGTGTTCTAGCACAAGTTGTTTTGCCGGGTCCAAATCAAGTTGATGTTGCCACCATCTTATGGACTCATTTCAACAACGTGGCAACATCAACAGGACCAATTGCTATGGGGGGCCTAATCACACATCTAGCCACTTTATATGGTATTATAGACCCCGGCCCCATCACCTCAAGACACCTTATTTGCAATGAATGGCTTTTACAAAAGACGTTAGACTTGGTCCCCTCGCACACAACACCAACTGGGGCACACATCTATAATTGGCGCATTCTCCCACACACTTCCATCTACCTCCAGATACCCTCAGCCGACGTCCCCCTGGATATCATCAATCACCAAATCGGGGATGGTCATCACTATTGTCTTCCCGGGGCAATCCCGGATCATTATGAAGAACCCATCCAAGATGAAGATGATGAAGAACCCCCCAATCATACCCGAACAACCACAACCTCAAGCATTCCACTACACACCTTTCGAGCAACAAATGCTCGATAACATGGTCACGCTCAACCAGAGCATTGTGAGGATGGAGGAGCAGCGGCAAGCAGACTGGCGTAGGTATGAGGAAGACAGACGGAGATCTGAGGAGGATCAGCGTAGAACCTTTGGTCCGATATACTCATATATAGCACACCAGGGCTCCTTTTCCTCTATGACCACTCCACCTCCTGCACCATCATGGTATGACCCCTCTCAGTGGGATTTCTTTGGAGGATTGAGCTCCGGTGGTGGAGGCTACGATGGTGGTTATGGCGGGGATCACATGGATGAGGACGGACACCAAGGTGGAGGTCTAGGCGGACACTAGGGACAGTGTCAGATCCTAAGTGTGGGGGTGCAGAGATCTTCCCGGTATGTTCACATTCACACTCTTTATTCTTGTTATCTCAAAAAAAAACGAAAGCTTGTTGAGTTGAAAACCCACAAAGGGCAGCTTAAGCAAAAATAAAGCAAAAATAAGAGTGAGTTTGTGAGATTTGAGAAAAATTAAAAAAATAATAAATAAAAAAATGTGGGAAGCTGGGTTGAAAACCTGAAAGGGCACCTAGGCAAAATGAGAGAATGAGAGAAAGTTATTTCTTTTGATTTTGCAGGATCCTGAGGGCGATTACTATTGAGAGTTCGGATTGAAATTGAAGACCCATCTGTACTCTTTTTGTTTTGGAGATACTTCATGTATTTGTTATAAACACTTGTGGATGTTGGTGATGCTACTCTTGTCATTTAGGACTTCTTGGATTTGATTTGATTTACTCGAGACGAGTAAAGGTTTAAGTGTGGGGGTGTTTGATGCACACTAATTAGTAGTGCATAATTACATGTTTTTATGTTTGATTTATGTTAATTGTTTGACGTTTTATTTAGTTTTTAAACATTTATGTGATTTCAGTTGTAATTGTATCTTAGTCTTTATTTGTCAGTTGTAAAGTTTAGTTAGGATTTGTGGTTTTGGAAAGGGAGACTTTGAAGTAAAGAAAAAGAAGATTTGGCTGCCCAGGAGCAAATACCCGACCGGGTATAATACTTGACCCGGTCGGGTAAGAAGTGAAAAACGAAAATGCAAAGAAAGTGCATGGCCCGGTCGGGCCCACTACCTCACCCGGTCGGGTGAGAAGTGACCGGGGACAACCCGGTGTGCAAAGATCACCCGAACGTGAAGAATATCCAATTTTTGCACTCACCCGGTCGGGTCCCCTACCCCACCCGGTCGGGTCTGACTTGACCCGGACACTTTAACATGTTGAAGATCGCCAGAACGTGGAGGATATTTGATTTTGACATGGACCCGGTCGGGTGAGTACTTGACCCGGTCGGGTACCCGGCCAAAGGTGTTGAAAAACACCTATAAATAGCACACTTTTTCTTCACAAAAATCATCCCTTCTTCCATACTCTTTAGCTCAGTTTAGAATAGCATTTCTTTATATTTTTCTAGCTATGTTTAGTCTCCAAATGAGGAGCTAAACTTCCATTCTTGGTGTTGCTCTTGAAGCTCGTTGATTATTAAAGTTGTGAGTTATTTTCTTAAACTCTTTTCCTTGAATATTAATTAATAGTTCTTTCCTTAATACTATCTCTATATTAATGTTGGGGAGTGTTGCTAAGATGAAAATTAGTTAACATCTCGACATTAGTTAGAATGGTATTTTCTTCCTCTATATTAATGTTGGGGAGTGTTGCTAAGATGACAATTAGTTAACATCTTGATATTAATTATAGTAGGATTCATCTTCTTTAATAATATTCTTCCTTGAATATTAATTAATTCCTACTCTTATTTCATATTAATATTTTGAACATTACTTAAAGGATCAACTAGTTTTGTTTCATATATTAATTATTACTAGAAACGATCAACGAACCGATGGTTAATCGTTGATGGTTTCACGAGTAAGTAACTTCGGTTTATTAATGCACGGTCGTGGTTAATAAACTTAAGAGGGATTAATTTTGTTGGTTAAACCGAAACCGCTTGTGTTGAGGTTATCAATCTCAATTGATTTCATCAAGGAGTTAGAAAGATTAAATGCTACTATTAAATCGGTATAAGGCGTTGTTCTATATTTGATTAATAGTAAGGGTTATTAATGAACGGTCGTTGTTAATAACTACCCTCGATGAAGTGGATATACTCCCCGATTGAGTATTCGAGAGGGAATAAGTTATAGATATAACAATGATCGACTAAAATATATCAACAAGTGGAAAGTAGCAATGCCAAGTCCTTTTTATCTTTGAATTAAACACATATAGGTTGTTCATCTTAGTTTTTAATTAAATTAAATCACTCAATCCAAATCCCCCCTTTTTTATTTAAAGTATCATAAAAAGAGAATTATTCCTTTCCCTGTGGATACGAACTCTACTACGCTATACTACGTATAAGTGTTTAGTATTGAATTTATTTTGACGCACCGTGACAAAGTGCTCGTCAACAGTGATGCGAGCATCCAAGGGCTTGAATGTGTGTTGATGCAGAATGGAAGGGTGATTGCTTATGCTTCACAATAGTTGAAGAAGCATGATGTAAATTATCCTACTCATGATCTGGAGTTGGGGGCAATGGTATTTGCACTAAAGATTTGGAGACATTATCTCTACGGGGAGACATGTCACATATACACTGACCACAAAGCTTGAAGTATGTGTTTACTCAAAAAGAGTTAAACATGAGACAGAGACGGTGGATGGAGTTGATAAAAGACTACCATCTAGTCATTGAGTACCACCCTGGTAAAGCCAACGTGGTAGTGGATGCCTTGAGCCGAAAGAGCTCCTCGGGGGCATTGTTGACTAGCTTGAGGGCATTGAGAGCCCAATTGGAGGTAGCTGACGATGGTGCCTTGTTAGCAAGATTTGAGGTGATACCTACATTACTTGATGAGATCAAGAAGGGTCAAGAAACTGACGAAGAGCTTATGAAGGTCCGTGAACGCATGCTAGCGGGACCGGTTGATGATTTCAGGGAAAGAGACGACGGTCTCTTATTATTTCGTGATCGAGTGTGTGTACCGTCGGATGATGAGCTCCGAAAGTCCATCCTAGAGGAGGCTCATTCATCGGCATATGCCATGCATCCGGGAGGCACGAAAATGTACCGTGATTTGAAAGAAATTTACTGGTGGTCTGGTATGAAGAGGGAAATAGTCGAGTACATCAGTAGGTGTCTTACTTGTCAGCAAGTTAAGGCAGAACATCAGCATCCAGCTGGGTTATTACTACCACTTTCCATTCCTGAATGGAAATGGGAGCATGTGACTATGGATTTTGTGGTAGGACTACCACGGACAGTTAAGAACTATGATGCGGTTTGGGTTGTGGTTGATAGGCTCACGAAGAGTGCACATTTTCTACCTATCAACACCACCTATGCACTGGAGAGGTTAGCCAAGTTGTATGTGGATGAGATCGTGAGGCTACATGGGGTTCCAATGGTTAAAATCCTTTGGAAGAGTGACCGAGTTGAAGAAGAAACTTAGGAGACTGAAGCCTCGATGAAGCAACAGTATGCATTTCTATTTGAACAAGCATTGTGAATTTCGGGGACGAACTTCCCGCTAAGGGGGGGTGAACTTGTGACACTGCACCCGGATGTACTTCAATTTGAATATCGGTATGTATTTGAATTTCTCTAGAAAATGATTTCGTGTAAAAGAATGATTTATTTAAGTAACGAATGATTAATTAAATTATTTATCGGGTCCATAATATTGAGGATGGGCTACTAAATAATTAGTTGGGTCATCATAATAATTATAGAAGTCCAATAAAAATGCCAACTAAGGTTGGAGAAAATGTTTGGTCAAACAAGTGTTATTTTGACCCAACCTGCCAGAAATAGCGGGAATAATTGGGAGAGATTTTCTACACCCACTTGGGATATTCTACAAACCCCTTGACCTCAAATAAATGAGGAAGGGGACAAGAATGGGAGCAAGAGGCGTGCAAGACCGGGGGGAAGTCTCCTACAGACAATTGCCCACACCCCATGTCCCATCCTTCGTGTATTTGTGGCTTGATTGCAAGAGTTGCCTCCTCAATCAATTGCCTCATCCGCACAAGCCAAATTCAAGGGAGAGAAGCTCTAGGAAAAAGCTTCTTCACCAAGCTTTAACTTGGAAGAATCAAGAAGGAAGAAAATCCAAGAAGAAAGGAGCTAAGATTTAGGTTAGAACTCAACTAGTGTTCTTTTAACTAGTTTATGTTGTATGATTTTTAGGAAATCATATGATGGATTAAACATGATATTCTACACGTTTAAAAGTTTAGAATATTGATATAAAATGGTGGTATTTAACTTAGAAGAGTTGTGAAATCGATAGGAGTCGAAACCACCGGAAAACCGCCATTGTTGGGGACTGTTTTCGAGCTGCAGGCCCGAAAGTCGCCCACCTTTCACGAAAGCCGCCCGGCTTTTACATTCTGCCCAGATTTTTTGTTCTTGATCGGTCCGGAATGGGGGATAACCGAAGGGCTTCGTAAAGGCAGCTAGTTAAGCACATCATAAGGTGAGGATGGCTGACTATGTTGCTTATAATTAGTGAGTTAATTTCATGAGATTACCTAAGGTAATTAAATGTGTTTTTATGGATTATTAATGATTAATAATGCCTAAAAATGAGAAGATTATTGTCTATGAGAAAAGGAGCATGATATACAATTTTAAGAATAAATTATGTATGATCATGTGTTATGAGTATGCTGGCTTGATAATGGAATTAACTATGAAATGCATATTGAAATATACTTTTTACTTCATATAAGAATATATGAATGATTAAAAGTGATATTTTGTATATTGATATAATGATGATATTTTCAATGGAAAATCAGTGGGGCATTCTATGAATGACCATGAATAGAGAACTTGGTTTTGTTGGAATTAATTGGACTAATATTGATATACTAGTTGGACACTAAAATGAAATCTTTTTAAAATTGATCCTAAGGTTGGATTGTGAAGTGTTATGCCTTAAGTAGTCTTAAGAGATGCTTTAAGGTAGGGAAGTATGAACTTTAAGTTATACTAGGGGTAGGCCTTAAGGGATACGCAAGATAAATTGAATAATAAATTGATCCTAGGTATAGGATTGGCCTACGGGCGTGTTCGGTAGTCCTTGAGGATAGCCGGTTGAATTATGGGAATAAGTAAGGCCCATGGCCCTTCCCGACTCTAGAGAGTGGGGTTGGATAGCATGGACTTGCATCGTGATCACGGGTTAGGGTGGAATCCGAATCGGATACCTAACTAGGCTCCGGTAGCGGTAACACATAAGATAGGACCCCGAAGGGCCTTACCTTCCTACGGGATGATGGGTATGAGTCTAGGGGCGGGATGTTGAAATCCGAATCGAGAGCCTCATGAGGTCTCCGACAGTGGTAGCAAATCCCGTAGAAATAATAAGACCCACGGGTTGGGTTGTACAAATGATAAATGCAAGGAAATATATAAGAAGGGCCGTGTGCCGACAAATAAATGAAGTTACTTATTATAGAGATAATAAGTGTGAAATAAAAATAAATATTTATATTATGATATCACCCTATTTTGAGGTTCTTAGAAATTAAAGCGTTGATTATACTCGGTATAGTTGTCATTGTACTTGTCAAATGCTTCCAAGTACTGACCTCCCCTTCACGGGAGGAGGCCACCTCACAGTTTCAGGTAGGAGTTGAGCTGCTACCATCGCCCGTTGCTCCGGGGAAATCAAGGGAAGAAGACGTGGTTCGTGCTTCTCCCGTTCTGTTTTAAAAACACTTATGCAATGCTCATGGATATTATTTTCTGAATAATTATTGGGGGCTTGTATGCCTAATTATGCCAAGTGTGGCTTGAACACTTGTATTAAATGATTCCGCTGCTTTACATGAATATTTTACATTATGTTTGTTTATGGATGTACTATGTGTGAATGGTATTCAAGACGCCTTGTATAGTATGGATGAGTTGGACTACAGTTGACTATTCGTACTGTACGGCGGGTTGTTGACGTGTCCGGGTAGGTCCGGGGCGTGACAGTTATAACATACGAAGTCCAATATAATACATAGAAGAGTTCGTAGTACAATGCATTTAATGCTATTGTGAGACACGCATAAAGGTCAATTAAAGAAGTCCAATGGTTGAAAATTCGAAGTGAACTATCCAAGAGTAAAGATTTGTTTATACAATGCATTAAATGCTCCTTAAGAATAACTAAAGCAGCGTTCACAAACTGAATCATCCTAAACATTCTTGACCCAACCCATATCATCGAACCATATTATTTAGGCGGGAAAATTAAAGAAATATAGTTCCCGTAAATTCAAAATTCAGAAACCAAGATAAAAAAATTGTAGTAGAGTGCATGTAATGTTTTTTTGACATAGACATAAAAATTAATTATAGAAGCCTAATGGTTGTAACATACGAAGTCTACTATCACACATAGAAGATTTTGTAGTACAATGAATTTAATGCTTTTGTGAGATACACATTAAGATCACTCAAAGAAGCCCAATGGTTGAATGATTGAAGTGCACTATCCAGGAGTAAGATTTGTGTATTGTAGTAAAATGCTTGTAGTTTTTCTTTGACATCGACATAAAAAGTAATCAAAAAAGCCCAATGGTATAATATACAAAGTCAGTATTATGCATAGAAGATTTTGTAGTACAATGCATTTTATATCTTTTGAGACACGCATAAAGATAAATTAAAGAAGCCCAATGGCCTAAAATTCGAAGTTCACTATCGAGGAGTAAATATTTGCTTATACATTGCATTAAATGCTTTTTAAGAAGAACTGAAACAACTTTTAAAGACTTAATCATCTTGAACATACCCGACCTGACCCATATCATCGAACCTGTGGGATCGATACACCCCTCTTCGGATTTGACAAACTTCCCAGTGGGTCACCCATCATTGGGCTCTCTTACCCCAAGCTCGCTTAACTGCAGAGTTCTGTGGTTAAATAGCAGTCATATCTTTCTTAAAACCAATTGGTGATAAGTGGACACCCTCTATTTAACCCATTACTTTGTAGTCTCCAAATCAAGTAGATTCCTGTGGGGCACCCCCACAGTTCACTATGGCAGTGCAGAGCCCCACTACTGAGCGATGGATGGACATGAGGGGTTGCACTACATAGTGGTGCCAACAGGTTGGGCGGTTAATCCCTGAATCAAAGGGTGGTGCTGATCCCCCATAAGACCAGAGAACCATATTGTTTGGATAGAAAAATTAAATAAAATCAAATCCTGTAAATTCGGAATTCATTAAGCAAGATAAGTGTTTTGTAATACAATGCATGTAATATTCCTTTGACATAGAGATACAAATTAATTAAAGAAACCCAATGGTTGTAACATATGAACTCTAGTATCACACATAACAAATTTTGTAGAACCATGCATTTAATGCTCTTGTGAGACACGTACAAAGATCAATTAAAGAAGCCATATGTATGGTTGAAAATTCAAAATGCAGTATTGAGGAGTAAAGATTTGTTTATACAGTGCATTAAATGCTCATTAAGAAAAACTGAATGAGCATTTGAAGAATGAACAATCTTAAACATACCCGACCCATATCATCGAACCATATTGTTTGGACAAGAAAATAAAAAAATGCATATCATGTAAATTCAAAATTCAGTAACCAATATAAAAGTTTATGTAGTACAATGCATGTTTGTTTCTTTGACATAGATCTAAAATTAATAAAAAGGCCCAATAGTTGTAACATACGAAGTCAAGTATCACACGTAGAAGATTTTATAGTACAATACATTTAATGCTTTTGTGAGACACCCATAAAGATCAATTTAAGAAGTTCAGTGGTTGAAAATTCGAAGTGCACTATCCATGAGAAAAGATTTGTTTGTAGTATGCATTAAATGCTCCTTAAGAATAACTAAAGCAGCTTTTGCAGACTGAAACATCCTAAACATACTTGACCTGACCCATATCATCGAGCCACATTGTTTGGATGGAAAAATTAAAGACACTCAATTCTTGTAAATTTGAAATTTATCGAGATAAAAGTTTTTGTAATACAATATTGCAATGCATGTAATATTCCTTTGACATGGAGAAAAAACTTAATCAAAGAAGCCAAATGGTTGTAACATACGAACTCCATTATCACACATAGAATATTTTTTAGTACAATGCATTTAATGCTCTTGTGAGACACACACAACGAACAATTAAAGAAGCCATATGGTTGAAAGTTCGAAATGAACTATCGAGGAGTAAAAATTTGTTTATACAATGCATTAAATGCTCCTTAAGAAGAAGTGAAGGAGCTTATGAAGATTGAACAAACCTAAACATATCTGACCCATATCATCGAATCATATTGTTTGGGCGAGAAAATTAAAGACACCCATATCATGTATATTCAAAATTCAGTAACCAATATAAAAGTTGTTGTAGTACAATGCATGTTTGTTCATTTGAAATAGATATAGAAATTAATGAAAAAGGCTCAATGGTTACAACATACTAAGTGCAATATAATACACAGAAGATTTCGTAGTACAATGCATTTAATGCTATGGTGAGACATGCATAAAGGTCAATTAAAGAAGTGTAATGGTTGAAAATTCGAAGTGAACTATCGAGGAGTAAAGATTTGTTTATTCAATGCATTAAATGCTCCTTAAGAATAACTAAAGCAGCTTTCGCAGACTGAATCATCCTAAACATTCTTGACCCGACCCATATCATCGAACCATATTATGTAGGTGGGAAAATAAAGAAATCTGATTCCCGTAAATTCGAAATTCAGTAACCAAGATAAAAAATGTAGTACAATGCATATAACATTTCTTTTACATAGACATAAAAATTAATTATAGAAGCCCAATGGTTGTAACATACGAAATCCAGTATCACACATAGAAGATTTTGTAGTACAATGAATTTAATGTTTTCGTGAGATACACATTAAGATCACTTAAAGAAGCCCAATGGTTGAAAGTTTGAAGTGCACCATCCAGGAGTAAGATTTGTTTATAAAAATGCATTAAATGCACCTTAAAATAACTGAAGCAGCTTCTCAAGACTGAATCATCCCAAACGTAACCGACCCATATGATCGAACCATGTTGTTTGGACGGAAAAATTAAATAAATCTAGTTCTCTTAAATTTAAAATTCAGTAATCAAGATTAAAAAATTTGAAGTAAAATGCATGTATTTTTTTCCGGCAAAGACATAAAAATTAATTAAAAACGCGTAATGGTTGTAATATATGAAGTCCACTATCACACATATAAGTTTTTTGTGCAATGCATTTAATGCTCTTGTGAGACACACAAAAAGATCGTTTAAAGAAGCCCAATGGTTGAAAATTCGAGGTTCACTATCAAGGAGTAAAGATTTGTTTATACATTACATTAAATGCTCCTTAAGAAGAACTGAAACAACTTTTGAAGATTGAATCATCCTAAATACACCCGACCATACCCATATCATCGAACCACATTGTTTGGATGGAAAAATTATAGAAACTCAATTCTTGTAAATTCAAAATTCATTAGGGAATATAAAAGTATTTGTAATACAATGCATGTAATATTCCTTTCACATAGAGATAAAACTTAATTAAAGAAGCCCAATGGTGGTAACATACGAACTCCACTATCACACATACAAGATTTTGTAGTACAATGGATTTAATGCTCCTTTGAGACACCCACAAAGATCAATTAAAGAAGCCATATGGTTGAAAATTCGAAATGAATTATCGAGGAGTAAAGATTTGTTTATACAATGCATTAAATGCTCCTTAAGAAGAACTGAAGGAGCTTTTGAAGATTAAACAAACCTAAACATACTCAACCCATATCATCAAACCATTTTGTTTGGACGGCAAAATTAAAGAATCCCATATCATGTATATTCAAAATTCAGTACTGTTAGGAATATTTTATGGTGTCCAATCTAATTAAATATCTTTGTATTTGTGTAGTTATTAGTTAAACGTTTAATATGGGCCACAAATATATATCAACCCATTAGCTTCTTTGTAATCCATAAGTTAGCCAACTTCTCTTATAAAAGGAGGCTAACTTATGGAAACCCGAAGGTTTAGAAGGATGGGAGTTAGAGGCGAGATAGAGAGTAGGGTTTGCCGCTGCTCTCCTTCTCGAGGGAGGGGAGCGCCCATGTTCACGGTATACCAGATTTGGTTTCATCTCGATATCTTTCTATCTGCTTCTTCTTTATCTGCTTAGTTTGTTTGATTGTTAGAAACGGGGACTATCAAATGGTATCAGAGCCGCTCGAGAACTGATCAGAAGAACAACGACGAAAGACTCTGTTATTTTAACGTTCATCTGTATCTTTCAAGTTTAGCCTCTGTAATCTTGTTTTTTATCGTAATATTGTAAAAGTTATACTGTTGGAATCGTAATCTCGAAACGATCAAGCAATATATCCTATATTCTGTTTTTCGCAAGATTTGTGTTCAGAAGATCTCGATACCCTCATCTCGAGATTAAAGTTTTTGAAGGTTGTGGTCAGCATTTCGACCTGAAATTTTTACATGAGGATCTTGACATTCAGAACTACAGGAAACAACTTTCAGATTTTGAAAACTCGATTTTTTAATTTGCAGGATCTCGAGATTCAGATCTCGAACTTCGAATCTCGACATTGGGATTTCGAGATTAGGATTTCGACATCAAGACTTCGATATCTGAAAACTCGTAACTCAAATCTCGAAGTTTCAAATTTCGATAGTTCAAATCTCGAAGTTCTAATCTCGATATTTGAAATCTCGATATTCATAAACTCGACATTTGAAAACTCGTTATTCAGATCTCGATATTCTCAATCTCGACATCTCTATATCGAAATCTAAGATCTCGAGATCAGGATTTCAACATTCAGGATCTCAACTTTCTGCCTTTGAAATTTTGCTGATCAAAATCTCGAACGGTCAATTTCTAAAACAGCAATGGACGCTATATCTCCTTGTTCATGTACTTGTCAATCTCATTCCCCAAAAGACAAGGACAAAATCATCAAGGAAGTGGAAGAGAGATTAACAAATAATCACAAAGTTCTAATGAAGCAGCTTGATAAATCCACCTCTTTGAGTATTCAGTTAGAGAACTCCAAAGACACAGTCAAAACGATAACTCAGGAAACAGAGAAGCTAACATTGAAAATAACTGATCTGGCGAAGAGACTGCAAGATTGTGTGAGAGAGAGAAAAGCACAGCAAAGGCTGAAAATGATTTTATTCAAAATAAAAGAAGTGCTCTTTATTGCAAAATCAAGGAACTTGAGGATCTGATTGCTAGGAGAGGTCAATCAGAACAAACTATTTTTCTAAATCACATTAGTGATGACCAGTATTACAATCCCAGATCCGGACTTGGCATGTCTAATCCATGTTATTTAAAGAAAGTTGATTGCATTCAACTTTATGACTTAGATTACATGAGAAAAGAATATTTTGACAAAATGGATTATATCGGTGAAGAAGAAAATGCTAAAAAAGAAGAAGAAAAGAGAAAGAATCCAAGAGTGGAGACACCTTTCTGCTATTCCAACCTAAAAGAGAGCTATAACAATCTAGAACAAGTGTTTTCAACAGATGAGTGTGTAAATCCTTATGCTCTTGTTAAAGAAGTTGTATCAAACCAGGGACATCCCTTAGACCCACCTCCAACCATTGGTATCTCTAAGTTTGAAAAGGAACCCTGTATTTTTTCAATGGCCCAAAAACTTAAGGATTTGCAGAAAACTCTAGATAATGAGAGAGAAAGGTTTGAATCTGAGAAGAAAGGTTTTGGAAGTAATTGGGAAATACTTTTGAATGAATTTAATCAGTTGAGCGAAAAGTTTCATTCAAAAACAACTCCCCAATCCACCAGTATTTCTACACAAAAAGAGACTTTTGATAAAGGAAAACGGGCTTTTGAACTGGAAAGAGAACAACTCTTAAATGAAATATCCTTGTTGAAAGCATCGTCCCAATCAAGCACAAATTCTCAATCTCCTTCTTTTCCATCCTCGGAAAAATGTATTGAAACATCAACTGATAATCCTGAAACTTCTACTTCTCACTCTGAGTCTGCGTCTCCGACAAGTTGTAATGTGAAGAGAAAAGTGAAAAGAAGAGGAGAATGGATTGAGGAGAAGTTGAGAAGGAGAAAGAAGGAAGAAGATTCTCGTCAGAGGAACATGAGTCAATTTTCGAGTGCTCTGTTCTATGGAAAGAAGAAAACACTCGTTCATAATCATCATTCAAGCTCCTCTTCTCTGAACAGTTTTAAGTCAAGAAAAGTCTGCTCTTCTGAATCTGCTGCCTCCTCCATGAAAGGTAGATGTGTGAATGATCAGCCAAATCCGAAGAAATCGGCTTCCGCTCAAGTGAATGTTGAGGGGGAGTATCATTTACCATGTTTAAAGTATCCCCTCAAGGTTTACTCCCTCAAACACATGAGAAGACTCGCTCAAGAACCAATCCTCAAAGACTACCTGTCTGAACATTCACTCACTACTGGTGAAACTTCTTCTGCTTCAAAGTTCAAACAACAATGGGTTCCTAAGGCTGAAGCTGAGAAAATCAGAATGTCAAATTCTTCTCAACCAGCTAGCCTGGGATCACAAATTAAACAAAAACTGAAACAGGTTTTCTGTGGTGATAAGGAAGGACCCATCAGGAGGTGGGTGCCGAAACATACTTAAGTTGCCTTGCAGGTCCGTCATGTGTGGTAACTGATCCGATTGCTCCACACACATGGCGGATATGAAGATGAGCTGTGAGCAATCATTTTGTGCTCATTATCAAGGAGGGTTTTGATGCGTACACTCTCCATCGAGCTGAAAGTCAACAAATGCACACTCCAATGATGAAAATAAGTGGAAATAATATCACATTTCATGTGTGTGTGTTGCATGTGTCAAGGGGGAGAAAACTCAGAAAAATACAAAAATAGTGTGCGTGTATTGCATGTGTTGAGGGGAAGAAAAATCACAAAAATAGTGTGTGAGAGTTGCATATTGTACATTGTGTGTGCTGCATGCATTCGGGGGGAGAAAATCAGAAAAATCACAAAAACAATGTGTGTGAGATGCATATTGTACATTGCGTGTGTTGCATTTATCAAGGGGGAGCAGAAAAATACAAAAATAACGTGCGTGTGTTTTTCCTTTTTTTTGTTAGTTTTTTTTGGAGTTCTGATTTGTGAATAAAATTTCTTTTTGGGCCAAAAATCCCTTTCAAACCAAACTTCATCCCGACATCATTTATTGGTCCCTTTTATCATTCTGTTGAAGATTAAACAAACCTAAACATACTCAACCCATATCATCAAACCATTTTGTTTGGATGGCAAAATTAAAGAATCCCATATCATGTATATTCAAAATTCAGTACCCAATTTAAAAGTTTTGGTAGTACAATGCATGTTTGTTCATTTGACATAGATATAATAATTAATGAAAAAGGCTCAATGGTTATAAAATAAGAAGTTTAATATAATATATAGGAGGTTTCGTAGCACAATGCATTTAATCCTATTGTGGGACACACATAAAGGTCAATTAAAGAAGTCCAATAGTTGAAAATTCGAAGTGAACTATCCACGAGTAAAGATTTGTTTATACAATGCATTAAATGCTTCTTAAGAATAACTAAAGCAGCTTTCGCTGACTGAATCATCCTAAACATTCTTGACCCAACCCAATCATCCTTCTCGAGAGAGGGCAGCGACCACGTTCACGGTATACCAGATTTGGTTTCATCTTGATATCTTTCTATCTGCTTCTTCTTTATTTGCTTAGTTTGTTTGATTGTTAGAAACAAGGACTATCAGCTATTGTTAGTTAGGGGCGTGAGTTTGGCTGAGGCGAGGGTGGAAGCACGGTTCTGAGGTGCAAGGCGAAGCTCGGTGTTTCCGCAGGCGGAAGTAAAGGCGTGGGGGTCCTGGGAAGCAACGAAGGAGTTTTACTTGAATGGAAGATATAGTAAACCAATACAAACAGATGGCTATTGACGAGGATAACAAAGAGCTGATTTTCGACAATGATGAAGATGGAGAGCAGACAACGAGCGAAGGTAAGGTGGCCTTCCCGGTGGTTGGTATGGTTCTTACAGATCGGAAGATCAAATTTCAGATTTTCAAGGAGTTGATGACATATCTATGGAGACCAGTCAAAAGTGTGTTCATTAAGGAAATTGGTAAAAAGAGGTACACTTTTACTTTTTTACCATAATTTGGACATGAGATGTGTTTTAGATGAAGGCTCGTGGTTGTTCGAAAGGAACTTGTTGCTTATAAAAGAAGTCACGGTGGAGGATATTCCTCTACAGATCAACCTTCATGAGGCTGAATTTTGGGTTCGAGTTCATAATGTGGCGTATGGTTTTATGAATTTAGGATATGCTAGGAGAATTGGTAACTATATTGAAAATTTTATTAGCTTTGATGAAAGCCAATTTGATGAAAAATGGGAGGCCTATATGTGAATTAGGGTTCATATGAATATTAGGAGACCCCTGTGATGGATAGTGTACCCGGGGGGTAGCTTATCCGAGGGGTTATTACGGGGAGTAACAAGAGAGAAGTCAGAGCAAGTAAATGTAGAGAGAGAAAGTATATTATAAGTGTGGAGCGTTTTCAGCGTGGTTACAAATGGGGAAATGGGGTGCTATTTATAGTAGCAATAAATGCCGGACAGGGACACGCGTCAAGCGCCCATTGGCCGAGAGGTCACCTCAACTGGTTGGCGCTGGCAGCCGCATGTGGCCGCATTTAATGCGGCTGTTGGATGGGACATCTGTACAGGGTACGGTGATCTGTACGCATGTGATGCGGATATCATGTCGGGAGAGGTGCCCTCGGCTGCAGAGGACTAGCCGAGGGCTCTTAGTGCCGAGGACCCCTGAGTGCCGAGGGCTATTGTTTTCTGCCGTTTTCCTCCCAGTTTCTTAGTTTGCTTGAGAAACCCGTTCTATGAGAGTTTAGAGCCTTCGGCCAGGGGGCCGAAGGCACCCCTAGTGCGCCTTGCGGGCTGCTTGGTACTCTGGGCGCTGTGATTTGGGCCTGTTGGGCCTGTTGGGCCTTTACTGGGGTAGCAGGAGTCTGTGGGCCGGGTGTTCCCGGGCCATATACTCCATCAGGAGTCCCTCACTCCTTTTGCCGAAAGGTACTTGAGGGAAAAGGAGTAATTTGTGTTTGTCCCCTGTCGTTGTTCCGTTGTAATTTCTGAGGTTGGTTTGTTGCTTGCATGTCCCTGCCGAAGACAGTCCCTCAGTTACCCATATGTCGGGACTTGAGGGCTTGCTTAGCCGTTTGTTGGAATTTTTCACCAATTTTGTAATTTAATGATTTTCCCGAGGGGGTCCTCCAGTCCCCCACTCCTTGAGGCACTTGTAAAGTGGTGAAAAGGAGTAGAGTAGTTGTGTTGCTGTTGTGGGCCGAAGGTTGTCGCTTTTCGTTTCATTTTGGGGGGATGCCTCGTTAAAAAACCTCATTAGGGAAAACCCTGTGGGAAAAAATCCTAATGAGGGAAAAAGAGTGCACCGAATTCCCCCAACGATGAATCGAAAATGTGAAACCTTGGTCAAAAATGGAGAATAACGGTAATGCCGAAGGCTCTCTTTTTCTGAGGGCTCATGTGTTGATTAGCCAAAGGCTTGCTGTTGATGTCCTGGGGGTGCCGAAGGGGAGCCCCTCAATCTGGGGATCGAGGGCGTGATGGATGAGGGCAGTAATTGAATTGCCGCCGGGGGGTCCCCTGCTTGCTGGTTAGTTGGTGATGAGGATATCCGAGGGCTCCCATTACCTGTGTGCTGTAGGCTATCCGCCAAGGAGGCATACTCCCCGGGGGCTATCCGGCCCTTACAGTGCTGAGGGGGAATCCCCGAGGGGTGCCCTGTCATGAAGCCTTGAGCTTATGAAGGAGTGATCCCGAAGGCGTCATTTATGTGCTGTGTGGGGCACAACCCGGGGGCGTCTCTGGGTAAGTGTACCCGGAGGCTCTCCTTGATGAAGTGGAGCGAAGTAGAAAACCCGGGGGCTTCCAGAATATAGCCGTTGCAAATATAGCCGTTGGAATATGTATCGTCGGGATAGAGCCGTTGGGGGAGGAGGACACGTGGAGTGTAGCCGTTGGCTGCTCGTGGGCGGGCGTCACCGGTTGGGTGAAACGACGGTACGTAATGATGGCTTTGGCCGCTGGGGCCCCGGATCTCGGCCCAAGCCCGGATCTGGGAGCCTATAAATACCCCAAGCCAATGCCATTCCTTCTTTACGCATCCAACATCCTTAGCGAAGCTCTGCCAAAATTTCTAGAGAGAGAAACTCAAGCCTTCGGTCGAATCTGCTGCTTTCAAAGGTCAGTCCCTCCTTCTTCAAAGTTCTTAGTAAGTCTCGTCCTGTGGCCTTAGATTAGGTGCTAGAGCCCGTAGAAAGCTTTCGAAATCTTAGGCACCTTTCGTGATAAAAATGTCGTCCGAGAGCGATTCCCAAAACATGTCGAGGGACCCTTCGGTTGGTGAGGAGCATGTTTCTGATGCGGAGTCCGTGAGCGAGCCCTCGGTTGGTGGTGATGCCGCCCTGGACCGGGAGGCCCAGAAGGAACTTATTGCTGAGGTCGAAGCCGAGGGCTTCGAGCAAGAGTGTGAGGATGAAGACCTAGCCCTCGCATGGCAAGTAGCGGAGGACGAGGCACAAAATGAGAGCACGAAGGTTACAGTTGCTGTTCTCTCCCCCCCCCCCCCCCGGGTTCTGGGGAAGCAAGTAGCTCGAGGCCGCTATATCCGACACCTTTGAGGGCGGTCTCCGGGTTGAAGAAGAAGAAGGCGAAGGCCGCTACCAAAAAGAAGGAGATGGCTGTTGATCAAGGAAAGTCAGTGGACATGCCCGAGGGGTACAGTTGGTTGAACACTGAGGCCCTCGAGATTAAGTCGAAAGCCGATAGGGCAAATCTGTACGTCACTAAGCTGCACGTGGGGCCCTCGGCCGAAGTGGTGGAGCCGGGTCCCGACGACGTGTTGTCCAGGGCGCCTGAGGGGTGTATCGCCATCCACATCCTCTCGGTTTCTATGGGACTTAGGTTCCCTCTGCACCCGTTCCTTCGGGAGTACCTGAGGTTTGTTGGTTTGGTCCCCTGCCAGCTTACGCCCAACAGCCACTCCTACATCGCGGGGTTCCTCCAGCTCTGCAAGTCCCGAGGGGTGAAGCCCAGCCTGGATCTATTCTTCCAGAGCTTTAATCTGTGCCGAGGGGGGCACGAAAACGGTGAGGGATACGCGAATTTGCAGCAGATCGCCCGTTTCAAACTATTCTCCGATGCCCCTTCTTCAAAAAAAGGGTGGAGGGAACGTTGGTGTTATGTGAAGCTGGACGAGAACCCATTCCCGAGGGAAGTGCGCGATCGATTCCGAAGGCACGAAAATCAGGAGTGCTGCCCTCGAGAAAGACGGCCTAAAGCTCGCCAAGTTCCCGGAAGGGAAGAATAAGAATGTGGCGATCAAAGATTGCACCCTTGAGGAAGACTTATACACCCTCGGGTTCCGAAGGTACCGCTTCATAGGGGAGACCGACGAAAAGTATCCTCTCTTCAACAAGGCCTTCGGAGGAGCCAGAGGTAGGAGCTGAGGGCTTTAGATTTTTGTACTTATTCTTTTTTTTTGTTTTGCTTGGATTTCATCGTCCCTTCGCTGTAGACCCGTCGCCCTAATCCTTTGTCGTATTTTTGCAGGTATCCCCGTGTCCATGGTGAACGTGAAGGGCCTTGCGCGGCTGAAGAAACGGGACCCGAAGGGGTCGGGACAGGGCAACCAGAAGCCCGCCACTGCGCTCTTCAAGAAATCCGAGGGCAATGCCGCTGCCAGCAAAAGGAAGGCGGCGGCCAAGGGGCCCCCCCGGCTACCAAAAAGCCGAAGAAGGGGGATATCACCGATAAGGAGCCCCCGGTCGTGATTGTTGATGAGCACCCCGCCTCCGGGGTGCATGTGGAGAAGCCGTCGGGTGGAACGCCGGCGGGGGCAGAGGAGTTGCTGCCTGAGGTCCTCCATGTTTCTCTTCCGAGGGGTACATCTCTGGCGAGCGGCGCTGTTGACCTGGGGGCCATCTTGAGGGGCATAACCCCTGAGACGGATAGGGCTGCCCTCGGGGCTTATAATGATGCGGCCCTCGAGGACCACATTCTCCGCTCCTCCCTCTCTGTAAGTGTTCACTCGGCTTTCTTCCTCTTTTCCTTTGGTCATTTTGTGTGATTGCCTTTAACCGTTTTCATTGTTGATCTGCAGGCTTGTCTAGCCCTCGGCGAACAGGCCCGGAGGCTCCAAGAATGGCACCTCCATAAAGCGGAGCAGGACGCCAAAATGAAGGAGTGTATCCTCAAAAACAAAGAGGCGGTGAAGCTGGGGGCCAGGCTAGAAGAGGAGCTTCGGCAAATGGAGCTAAAATTGGAGGCTGCAGAAAAGAGCAAGGCTGATGCTGAGGCCGCTGCTGAGGAGGCCAGGAGAGCTGCCCAAGAGGTCGAGGATTCCAAAGCGCTAGCCGTCGCCAAGGCTCAGGAGGAGGCCGTTGATGCCTTCGTCGCTGAGGGTTGGAGAGCCGAGGGACGCAAGGTGTGGGTGTCCTCGGTTGTGGAGGCACGCGTTGATGAATGGGCCGAGGGCCCTGGGTGGGAATGGATGGCCCGGAAGGGCAGAGAATATTATGAGGCCGGCGAATTCTTCACCCAGGCCCTCATCTATCGGAGGATGGCCCGGCACCTGAGCATTGAGTCAAAGGATTTCACCCCCTCGGCATATGGCCTTCCTCCCCTGCAGCCTGATGTCCGTGAATCCCTTCCCGAAGGTGTACAACGGCCCGATCTTGAGGACACAGAGCTGAAGAAGGAGGCCGAGGATGACGTTGTTGAGGCTGGAGCGGAGGTGTCGTCGAGGCCGGCTGCAGAGGATGCCCCGGGGAATGATGCTGTTGAGGTTGTTGAATGATTTTGTACTTAGAAATTTCTGAACAAACTCTTGTAATGAACACCATTGATCCTTCGGCTTCGGCCTGTTTGTAACAATTACATTTACTCCTTTTTGTGATGATTGATGGATGAGTGTTAGCCCTCGGGCCTTGTATATATACATGACTTGTTTGCTTTAACTCATTCCTCCTTGAATGTATGCCGTCGTTTTTTCTTGAGTGTATGCCTTCGCCCTTTTGAATGTATGTCTAGGACTTAGAATATTTTCTAAGTGTTTGAATACGGTTGTAGCCTTCGGTAGTTGGGCACCCTTTGCTGGATATACAACCGAGGGCTCAGCAATAATTAGGACTTAGAAAATTTTTCTAAGTGTAGCACACCATAGGGCCTTCGGGTGTTTGTAGTTCAATTGCTGTGTGAGGATTAGATTAAGAACCCAATCCTTAGGACTTAGAAAGATTTCTGAGTGTAGTTTGCCCTTGGAAGCCCTCGGCTGGCAGCCTCCTTCCTGATGTGTGAATGTTGGACCGAGGGAAAAATATGTAGGACTTAGAAAATTTTCTAAGTGCTTGTTGTATCGCATAGCCTTCGGCTATCATATTCCCTTAGCTGTAATATTGGTTGGGCCGGGGGCCCAATCTTTAGGACTTAGAATTTTTATTCTCAGTGCTGCTTCCTTGTGTCGCCTTCGGGTGATGGGTGCCCTCTGACTCTACGTCACTTTTGCGAGATGCCCGGGGGCTACTCATTTAGGACTTAGAATATTTTCTAAGCGTAAATTGATGTTGAGCTTCCGGATGTAGATCCCTCCGGGTATATGAATAGGACCCTTCGGGTGATCGCGAGGCCCTTGTGTTGTGTGAGTATTTGTCCGAGGGCCAAATATGTGGGACTTAGAAAAATTTCCAAGTGTCGTAGATGTTGAACCTTCGGTCAGTGAGGAGTCTGTCCGAGGGGCAAATATTTTGGAATAAGCCCCCTCGGTTGGCCTTTGATGATTTGTAATAGATGCCTTCGGTTGTTGGGTGATATATTAGCCTCCGGTTGTTGTCATTTTCCAAAAGTGTGGACTTAGGAAAAGTGTGGAATCCTGTTGTCGTAAAGAAAGCTGATGAGGAGTATGTGCCCTCGGCATTCACTTGAAAAGTTGTAGAGTTTGACTTAGCCAGTTGCGTCCCTTGTCATGGGGTAGGGGCCCTCGGTATTAGTGCATAACAGATGCCCTCGGTATTTGTTTGAAGTACCGTTTAGTGGACTCTGGATAGTCCAGTCCCTTTGTATTGTTGAAGCCTTCGGTGCTTGTGTGACCGGAGGTGACCAAGCAGTGGACTTAGCCGTTTCTTGATGATATTTGTTTGAGTAGTATCCTTCGGGAAATAGGAGCCTTTAATTACCGGAGGTGTTCCCGTGGGGAGCCCTCGGCATGTTGTGATCTGTTGGAGTGTACTCTTTGATTTCTCGCTGAGTCTACTCCCCTTCACCCCCCTTTTTTTTGGTTGGTGGTGAAGGGAAGGCATCAAGAAACTTGGTTTCTTGGTAAGGCTGGGCCTATCAGGAGACCATCAGAATACACCAATGGCTCTCCTCCCTCGGGTTAACCTTCCGAGTTCCAAGGGGATCGAGGGTCGTTTCCTGGGTACAAGATATGATGGTCTGTAACTTGCCTCCCCTTGGGGGATGGCGCAGAAAGCGCCTCATTTTTGAAAGTTGTCCCCTCGGCGCTAGACATAGTCTGTGGCCTGCCACACCCTTGGGGTGGTGACGCGGGGAGCGTTTCGGTTTGGAAGTCGAATCCTGGGCATTTCTCGTGCCTGTCATACCCTTGGGGTGATGACGCGGAAAGCGTTCCGTTTTTGAAAGTCGAATCCTGGGCATTTCTCATGCCTGTCATACCCTGGGGGTAGTGACGCGGAAAGCGTTTCAAGGAAGGGTTTTCATTTGCACATTAGTTGCAAATGGCCGGGGGCACTACGTGCCGCCGGCACCGATGGTGGCGCCTTCGGTATATGCGTCCTCGTGGGGTACGGCTTTTAGAAACAACACTTGGTGTTAGTTTCGATATGTAGCCCCCGGTACTTGGTACCGAGGGGTCTTCTGTAGGAACACTTAGTGTTCTTCCCCTATTTGACGTTGATGGGTGAGATGTGTACCCTCGGTATTGGTACCGAGGGGTCTTCTGTGGGAACACTAGGTGTTCTTCTTTTTTATGTTGAAGGTGGAGATGTGTACCCCCGGCACTGGGTGCCGAACGGTCTTGAAATGAAACACTTGGTGTTTCCCGTTTCCGGTGATGGGAGTCCCCACCTTCGGTACTTGGTACCGAAGGGTTTTGTTGAAGGTGTTGATGGTGTCCGCCCTCGGCACTTGGTGCCGGAGGGGGTTCTTCTCGTGGTGAGGCCCGGGGCCTGTAGCCGGTATGAGGGCTTGGCCGCTCATAAGTGTTTTGCGGTTGTTCTTGGTGTCTTGAATGTGTCTTTATTCCTCAAAAGTGGAGGCCTTGGGCCATAGGATAGTACATTCACTAGTGATGAGGGCTTGGCCGCTCTTACATTATTGGTAAAATTTAACTAAATGGTGTATATTCAAGTGCCTAGGGACCTCCTTCCCGTTGGGGCGTTTGAGCTTGTAAGTCCCAGGTTTGATGATGGCTGCTATGATGTAGGGGCCTTCGAATTTTGGTGCCATTTTTCCTCCCTCGGTTGGTTGGCTGGCTTCCCTCCTCCGGAGGACATAGTCCCCCACTTGAAATTCTCGGGTGCGAACCTTGGCGTCGATGTAGCCTTTGACTTGCCTTCGGTAGTTTTCTGCCCGGATGAAGGCTTGCTCCCGGCGTTCTGAAAGGAGGTGGAGGTCGAGGGCCATGTTGCTGTCGTTGACCTCGGGGTCATATTGGATCACCCTCCGGGTGGGAAGGGTGACTTCCGTAGGAGCTTTGGCTTCAAAACCGTAGCAGAGGGAGAAGGGAGTTTCACCTGTTGCTCGTCGAGGGGTGGTGCGGTAGGCCCAAAGGATGTTGTGGAGTTCTTCCACCCAGCCACCGCCCTCGGCCTCCAGCTTCTTCTTGAGGCCCTCGAGCAAGGTCCGGTTGGCGTTCTCTACTTGCCTGTTGCCTTGAGGGTAGGCAACGGAGGAGAAGGTGTGTTTGATGCCCCATGCCTCCAGAAGGGCACAGAAGGGGGCTGCCTCAAATTGCGTTCCGTTGTCAGAGATGATCTGCTGGGGGACGCCAAACCTTGTGAGGATGTTCTTGGGGACGAAGTGACGGCATTTCGCCTCCGTGATACTCGCGAGGGGCTCAGCTTCTACCCACTTGGTAAAGTAGTCGATGGCCACGATGATGTACCTGTTGTTGGAGGTACCCCTCGGCAGAGGGCCCACAAGGTCTATCCCCCATCGGGAAAAGGGGACGGATGTGCTGATGGGGGCATAGTTGACCGCTGGCCTACCGGGGGCTTTCTGGAAATGTTGGCATGCGGCGCACCTTCGGGCAAGGTCAGCACAATCTCTGGCCATGGTTGGCCAGAAGTAGCCCTGGAGAATGAGCCTTCGGGACATGGAGAAGGGTCATTGGTGAGCTGAGCAAGTGCCACTGTGCACCTCCTCCATTGCGACCTCGACTTCATCCTGATGAAGGCACCGAAGTAGCGTGCCGTTGTAAGACCGTTTGTAGAGCCTTCCGTCTTCGATGGTATAGCTAGGAGCCCTCAGTTTTGCTAGTTTAGCGCGGGTCTCGTTCTCGGGTAGCTGCCCTGTGGAGATGAAGGTGATGATATCCGAGATCCAGTCCTCATGGCGTTGTTGTACGTTCATAACGGGGCTTGCATGGATACTTGAGAGACTGAGTTCCTCAATTTTGGCAATTTTGGAGATGTGCTCGGGGGAGTCGGCCGAGAGCTTAGATAGTATGTCGGCCTCGGAGTTCTAAGCCCTCGGTATTTGACTGAGAGAGTGTGCCTCAAATACCTTCAGCAACTCCTTGGCCGCCTATTTGTACTGTTTCATTCTTCCCTCCTTGGCCTCATATTCCTCGGAGATTTGGCCAACGACCAACTTGGAGTCGCATTTGATGTGGATCTGCCGAGCCTTCATGTTGGCAGCCAGCCGAAGGCCACATAGGAGGGCCTCATATTCGGCCACGTTGTTGGAGACTTTGAAGGAGAAGCGGATTGCATACTAGGCTCTGAAGCCCTCGGGAGTAATGAGGACTACCCCTCCCCCGCATGCTTTGGTCGCGGAGGAGCCGTCGGTGTAGAGGGTCCACCAGTCGTCCGAGGTAGCCGAGGGCTCCCCGTCCGTGGCTGCCCTTGCGGTACACTCCGTCACAAAGTCCGCCAGGGCTTGGCCCTTGATGGCAGGCCTCGGACGGATGTCAATGTTGTACTGGCTCAAGAAGATAGCCCATTTCACCATGCGGGAGGAGCTGGTGGGGCTCCTCATGAGGGCGCCGAGGGGTTGATGAGTGAGGACCTGAATCGGGTGAGCCTGAAAGTAGTGGCCCAACTTCTTGACGGTCCAAACGATGGCTAACACCGTTTTTTCCACAGGGGAGTACCTGAGCTCGGCCTCCCTTAGGGTCTTGCTTACATAGAAGATGGCATGTTGGATGCCATCTTCCTCCCGGATGAGCACGGAGCTGATGGCTGCCGGGCTGACCCCAAGGTAGAGATAGAGGGTCTCCCCTACCTTTGGTTTGGATAGCACAGGGGGTGAAGATAGATACCGTTTGAGCTCGTCGAAAGCCCCCTGGCATTCTGGAGTCCATAGAAAGCCAGCCGTCTTCCTCATGATCTGGAAGAAGGGTAGAGACTTCTCTGCTGATTTAGATAGAAAGCGGTTGAGGGCTGCCAGGCGGCCCGTCAACCGTTGAACTTCCTTCACATTGCGTGGGGGCTCCATGTTGATGATGGCCTGGATCTTCTCGGGATTGGCCTCAATGCCCCTTCGGCTCACCATGTAGCCTAAGAATTTGCCCCCTTGGACACCGAAGGTGCATTTCTTCGGGTTTAGCCGAAGGTTGAACTTCTGCAAGATGGCGAAGATTTCTCGGAGGTCGTCAGCATGGCTGGAAGCTTGCTTGCTCTTGACGATCATGTCGTCGACATAGGCCTCCATGGTGCGCCCTAGGACAGCTTGAAAGACTCGGGCCACCATCCGGGTGTAAGTGGCCCCCGAGTTCTTTAGGCCGAAGGCCATTACTAGGTAGCAGAAGATGCCCTCGGGAGTCATGAAGGTTGTCTTTTCGGCGTCTTCCTCATGCATGAAGATCTGATGATACCCGCGGAATGCGTCGAGGAATGACATGATTTCACACCCCGCGGTTTCATCTACAAGTTGATCGATATTGGGCAAAGGAAAAGGGTCCATAGGGCACGCCTTGTTGAGATCTGTGTAGTCCACGCACATGCGGAAGGTAAGAGGCTTCTGTGCGAGGACTACGTTTGCCAGCCACGAGGGATATTTCACCTCCTTGATGTGCTTAATAGAGAGGAGCATGGCGACCTCCTTCTTCACAAATTCCCTCCTTTCGGCGGAGAGGGGTCTTCTTCGTTGTTGTACTGCTTTCGCCGAGGGGTCCACCGAGAGGCGGTGGGTGATGACCCTTCGGCTGATTCCCGGCATGTCCTCCGGCCCCCATGCAAAGACAGTGGAGTAGGCGGGGAGGGCGTCGGTGATACCGGTCTTCAGATCTTCAGGGAGCTGGGCTCCAATCTTCACGACTCTCTCCGGCTTGGCCGGATCGAGTGTAAAGTCTTCTACGTCCTCGGCTGGTTCAGCCCTCGGCCTTTTTTCTTCCTTGTCGATGGTTCCGGTGATGGTGTCAACACGGAATTCCGTCTTACTTACCTTCTTAGTGACTTGGAGATAGCAGGCGCGGGCAATTTTCTGATTCCCCCAGGAGTAGCCAATGCCCCCCTCGGCGGGGAATTTGAGGCAGAGGTGCCTCATGGAGATGATGGCCTCGAGGTCCTCGAGGGCTGGCCGGCCGAGGATGATGTTGTGGGTGCAGTCGATGTTGACGATGACGAACTCCACTTCGAGCTGGGTTCTATGGAGCCCGTCGCCGAAGATTACCGGGAGGGTTATTACCCCCTCGGAATCAATGGTATCGCCGGTGAAGCCGGCAAGAGGGGTCTTGATGGGCCAAAGGGACCCCCTCTCCAGATGCAGCTCTCTGAAGGTGCTGAGGTACATTACATTGACGGAGCTGCCCGTGTCCATGTAAGTTCGGTGAATGATGGTGTCGTTTATTCCAGTCCGAATCACCAAGGCATCCCTGTGAGGAGAAGAAGTAGGAGGGAGATCTGCGTTGGTGAAGGTGATGGGTTCCTCCCTCGGCCGTTTTACCGGGGGCATGTGAGTGACTTCCCCCACGTAAAGCGATTGAGCCCACTTCTTCCGCTGGCTGGTGGAATCGCCCCCTGTATTTCCGCCGGTGATCATGAGGATGTGGCGTTTTTTCTCTTGGTAGTGGGGGTACTCCTCCTCTTCCTCCTCCAAGTTTCCGATCTCCCTCTTCTTGCCGAGGGGGATGGTGTTCGGGTTCACCCAAGCGTTCACCTTCGTGTGGTGCCCTCGGGGAGCTCCCTGGTGAGAAGGTCCCTCCTGCCGAGGGCTCTGGATAAATTGGGACAGGTGCCCCGCTTGTATCAATCTCTCGATGGCCGTCTTTAGCTGATGGCAGTCATCGGTTCTGTGCCCCTGGTGCCGATGGAAACGACGGTATGGGAACTGAGGGTTGATAGCATGTACCTCCGGGGGTGCGCGAGAATCGCGCTCAACGAGGCCCCTCTCCTCGGCAAAATCAAGGATGATGCTGACGGGGTGCGTCAATGGTGTCCGGGGGCGGTCCAGGAGAATGGGTTGTGCCCAAGTCTTAGGGTTGCTCTTATAACCTCCCCCGGGCTTGGCTTGGCCTTGCCGAGGGCGATCATCAGAGGGTCCTGAAGACTTGGGGTGATTTGGAGGAGCCCCCGGCCCTCGGTTGTTCTTGTTGTCAGTCCTCGGGGGCTGCTGATCCGGATGCTGGTGGTATTTCTCCACCTCCTCGGCCTCAGCATATCGGTCCCCCCGCTGCAAAGCCCTTATGTAGTCGCGGGGGGGTTCAATGATGAGGCTCCTTGAAAAGTTTCCGGTGCGGAGGACGGTTTGTAGGAGGGCCAGGAGGGTCCCGTCATCAGCACCGTCGACTTTGTCGGCTTCCGTCCTCCAGCGCTCCAGGAAGTCCCGAATGGTCTCATCCCTCTTCTGTCGTACGGTTAGGAGGTGGGAGAAGTGCTTCCTCGTGCGACGCCTCCCAGCAAATTGTGTCAAGAATCGTTGGGCGAGTTCTTGCCACGAATCAATGCAGCCCTCGGGCAACCGGTTGAACCATTCGTATTCCGGCCCCTCTAAGGTGGAGAGGAACCAACGACACAAATATTCGTCCGACGCCCCTACCATCATCATGTTGTTCTGATATTTGCTGTAGTGTTCCTGGGGGTCCGTCTTCCCGTTGTAGGGCTGTATGTGTTGCCCCCGGTATTTTTCCGGGATCCGGGCCGCCAGTACCCTTGGGGTAAATGGCGTCCGGGTCCGGAGCTGGATGACGGGTTCCCCGGAGCCCTCGGCTACCTTCTTCTGTAATTCCTCCATTTTGGCCATCATGGCCTCGTATTTGAGGTCTGAATGAGGGGTGGAGGTGGTGGCGTGAGCTTTGTTGGCCTCCATTTCGTCAAGCCGGCGTTGGAGGGCCGCAATAATTTCGTCCCGGGGATCCTTCGGGAGGGTCTCCGCCCCCTGCGAACGAACCCGGGCCGAGTGGGCCTGGTTGATTTGGTGGCGAGCATCATCGGCATGAAGGGGTGCCTTGCCTTTGTCCCGAGGGGGACGCTCCTCGTCTGCCCTCGAGACAGACCCTCCGCTTTCCTGGGGCCTTTGGAGTGCTTTCCCTCCGAGGCGGTCTTGGACCCCTCGGCGGTCTGGCCCTCCTCCGAGCCGGTTGAGGGCGGAAGTGCGGGGCCTTTCTCTGTTGTCATTGTGGCGGTCCCGGGACTGAACTTCCTGGGAGGCCGTATCTTGGGCCACTACCCCTTCGTCGCTCCTAACCCGAGGGATGGGGTTTCCGAAGGGGTGTGGGAGAGGGGGAAGTATGATGTTCTCCCCAACCTGGGGTTGAGCCGGAGCCAGGGTGCCGAAGGCACCTGGGTTCTGAGTGAGCGTCTGGATGAAGGCGGAGAGCGCCGAATGAACGTCGATGGTGAGAACCGGAGGGCTGACTTGGTCATCGCTCCGGTTTTTCTTCTTGACCTCGATGCCGAGGCGGGCATCGGGGGCATTCTGTTGGATCTGAAGGCGTAGGTCGACAGCCGCCTGTTCCAGCCCAGCGATGACACCGCCCTCGGGAGCCCTGCGAGAGGCTTCGGGGGCGTTGACGTCGCCGAGGGCCAGGTTCTTGTCTTCCACGTTTTTGGAGTTGGCACGTGTTGTTCTCACCATTTTGGTAGAGGGCTAGTGTTTGGCGAAGGGGGAGGGTTTCTTACTCGATTGTTCGACCTCTCAACGAGAGCACCAAATGATGGATAGTGTACCCGGGGGGTAGCTTATCCGAGGGGTTATTACGGGGAGTAACAAGAGAGAAGTAAGAGCAAGTAAATGTAGAGAGAGAAAGTATATTATAAGTGTGGAGCGTTTTCAGCCGTGTTACAAATGGGGAAATGGGGTGCTATTTATAGTAGCAATAAATGCCGGACAGGGACACACGTCAAGCGCCCATTGGCCGAGGGGTCACCTCAACTGGTTGGCGCTGGCAGCCACATGTGGCCGCATTTAATGCGGCTGTTGGATGGGACATCTGTACACGGTACGGTGATCTGTACGCATGTGATGCGGATATCATGTCGGGAGAGGTGCCCTCGGCTGCAGAGGACTAGCCGAGGGCTCTTAGTGCCGAGGACCCCTGAGTGCCGAGGGCTCCAGGTGCCGAGGGCTACTGTTTTCTGCCGTTTTCCTCCCAGTTTCTTAGTTTGCTTGAGAAACCCGTTCTGTGAGAGTTTAGAGCCTTCGGCCAGGGGGCCGAAGGCACCCCTAGTGCGCCTTGCGGGCTGCTTGGTACTCTGGGCGCTGTGATTTGGGCCTGTTGGGCCTTCTGGGCCTGTTGGGCCTTTACTGGAGTAGCAGGAGTCTGTGGGCCGGGTGTTCCCGGGCCATATACTCCATCAGTCACGGTGGAGGATATTCCTCTACAGATCAACCTTCATGAGGCTGAATTTTGGGTTCGAGTTCATAATGTGGCGTATGGTTTTATGAATTTAGGATATGCTAGGAGAATTGGTAACTATATTGAAAATTTTATTAGCTTTGATGAAAGCCAATTTGATTAAAAATGGGAGGCCTATATGTGAATTAGAGTTCATATGAATATTAGGAGACCCCTGAAAAAACGAACCACGTTGAAGAAGGAGTGTATTAGCCAATGGTGGATTTCAAGTATGAAAAACTTCCTAATTTTTGTTTTATTTGCGAAATTATTGGGCATTCTGATAAATTTTGAAAATTCATAATTTTGAAATTATTGGACACACACAAAGATCAATTAAAGAAGCCATATGGTTGGAAATTCAAAATGAATTATCGAGGAGTAAAGACTTGTTTATACAATGTATTAAATGCTCCTTGAGAAGAACTGAAGGAGCTTTTGAAAATTGAACAAACCTAAACATACCCGACCCATATCATCGAACTGTAGTGTTTGGGCGGGAAAATTAAAGAAACCCATATCATGTAAATTCAAAATTCAGTAACCCATATAAAAGTTTTTGTAGTACAATGCATGTTTGTTCCTTTGACAGGTATAAAAAATGGTAAAAAGGTCCAATGGTTGTAACATAAGAAGTCCAGTATCACACGTAGAAGATTTCGTAGTACAATACATTTAATGATCTTTTGAGACACGCATAAAGATCAATTAAAGAATCAATTAAAGAAGTCCAATGGTTGAAAATTCGAAGTGCACTATCCATGAGTAAAGATTTGTTTATACAATGCATTAAATGCTCCTTAAGAATAACTAAAGCAGCTTTTGTAGACTGAATCAACCTAAACAAACTTGACCTGACCCATATTTTCGAAACATATTATTTGGACGGGAAAATTAAAGAAATTCAGTTCCTGTAAATTCGAAATTCAGTACTAAGATAAAAGTTTTCATAGTACATTGCATGTAATGTTTCTTTGACATAGACATAAAATTAATTATAGAATCCCAATGGTTGTAACATACGAAGTCCAATGTCACACATAGAAGATTTTGTAGTACAATAAATTTAATGCTCTTGGGAGACACACATTAAGATAACTTGAATAATCCCAATGGTTGAATGTTTGAAGTACACTATTCAGGAGTAAGATTTGTTTATAAAAATGCATTAAATGCTCCTGAAAATGAACTAAAGCAAGTTTTAAAGACTGAACCATCCCAAATGTACCCGCCCCATGACATCGAACCATATTATTTGGCAGAAAAAATAAATAAATCCATTTCTTGCAAACTTGAAATTCAATAATCAAGATAAAAGTTTTTGTAGTAAAATGCTTGTAGTTTTTCTTTGACATCGACATAAAAATTAATCAA
This sequence comes from Cuscuta europaea, assembly GCA_945859875.1. NCBI lineage: Eukaryota > Viridiplantae > Streptophyta > Magnoliopsida > Solanales > Convolvulaceae > Cuscuta > Cuscuta europaea. The sequence continues at coordinate 4,241,674 of CAMAPE010000061.1, forward strand.
AAGGCCCAATGGTTTAATATACAAAGTCCAGTATCACACATACAAGATTTTGTAGTACAATGCATTTTATATATTGTGAGACACATCAAGATCAACTAAAGAAGCCCAATGGCTGAAAATCCGAAGTTCAATATCAAGGAGTAAAGATTTGCTTATACATTGCATTAAATGCTTTTAAGAAGAATTGGAACAACTTTTAAAGATTGCTTCGTATGAGGTGATTGTCTCTATATCTATTTCTAGTGCTAATAATTGGATCTGCAATAACTGTTTGGAACTTGTCGTGTATGCTTTATTGTCATTAATATAAAAAATAATTACATATTTATGATTAAAATAAAGATTATTTACAAAAATGTGGCTAGTGACTATAGTAGTAACTAATTTATACTCCATTCGTTCTCCGGTACTAGTCCCCTTAGACTTTGGTGCACGTTTTAAGAGGAAAATAGTAGAGATAATGTAAAAGGTGTAGTGAGTTGTGTTTAATTGAAAAGGCAGGAAAACGAATGAAAAAGTAGGAAAAGAGAATGGGGGTATATATGTATATTTATTGGAAAAACTTTCTAAAAATAGAAAGAATGACAACTATCTTCCTTAACCCGGAATAACCCGTTCATTTTGAATTAGAGTAGATTTTGTGGAGATGTTATGAAAAAATGTTAAATAAGCCATTCTATCATCTTAATTTCTCAATGAGGCCTACACAATCAACAGAGGCATGGTTAGTTACACAAATTTAATAAGGGTATATGTGGAAGTTTAGTTTTGGAGGGGAGGGGAAGGTTGATGGGGTTTATGATCTTCTTTTTCATGTTTTGGAGTTTATATTGATGTTGTGATAACGGAACACCTCAGTGTATCCGGTTTTGTCATTTTAACTTTCTGTTTTGTTTTTTATGTTTTGTTTCCGAGTTCAAAAAGAATAAAGGCATGACGCCCCGATTTATCGGATCGTCATGAGGGGGAGAGTGGTCCACATGCTGTTAAATGTCACCAAATCATTCTCGGACACTTCTCTCCTTTCAAAAATTTCAACGACTCTCTTCTATCTCTACACCTCAAATGGTCAGCTACGCTCACAAGTCAATCATCTTTTTCCGTTGTGCCATCGACAAGGTCTCCCCAAACACATTCACTTCGAATAGTCAAAAAAACTACATTGTGGAGGAGACAGGTCACATACTCGAATTCTGAAAATGATTTCCATGTGCGTCTGCAATTCTTCAAGAACATTAATTCTAGAGGCGCCACCGGACTTCATTCAAGCTGATCAAGAGCTACTTCTGAAGGCAAGATTTACAAGCAAGCCAAAGGAAGATTCCTCAACCCCCAACATCAAAGCTCAAATTACCAAGAAGACATCAAAGGGGAGATTGTAAGGATTTCTTCAGAAAGCCTTCTCAAGAAGTCAAGTTCAAAAACAAAGGAAGCTGAATAACAACAAAGACAAAGATATCTGTTGTAACACCCCGGCCTCGCAGGATTCGAGGTAGCTACTCTAGACCAATAGTACTGTCCTCACAAACCACCACGAGCCTTTACCGCGCACTTTGTCCTCACTCATGCGCGCCCTGAGAAACTTCTCAGAGAGTCACCCATCCCAAGACTACTCTCGTGCAAGCATGCTTAACTTTGGACTCATGTGCGCCCTGAGAAACTTCTCAGGGGGGTCACCCATCCCAAGACTACTCTCGTGCAAGCACGCTTAACTTTGGAGTTCTTGGGTGATGACTCCTTTAAAAGGAGATGCACCTCTGTTGGTATGAGTAGTACTATTAATCCATTTAAATTAAATCTCAAGTATTACAATCACCTCCACTTAGGAACGCAACGTCCTCGTTGCGCCCAAACACCAATCTCAATCATATCCCAGAATCTTTTCCCCTACTAAGTGCTCGCCCGATATCCAACGGATCAGCACACCGTCGCAGGGTTGCTCTGATACCATTTGTAACACCCCGGCCTCGCAGGACTCGAGGTAGCTACTCTAGACCAATAGTACTGTCCTCACAAACCACCACGAGCCTTTACCGCGCACTTTGTCCTCACTCATGCGCGCCCTGAGAAACTTCCCAGGGGGTCACCCATCCCAAGACTACTCTCGTGCAAGCACGCTTAACTTTGGAGTTCTTGGGTGATGAGCTCCTTTAAAAGGAGATGCACCTCTGTTGGTATGAGTAGTACTATTAATCCATTTAAATTAAATCTCAAGTATTACATCTGCGCTCCAATGCTGATTCAACACGATTGAACACCAAGGGGGAGATTGTTAGGAATATTTTATGGTGTCCAATCTAATTAAATATCTTTGTATTTGTGTAGTTATTAGTTAAACGTGTAATATGGGCCACAAATGTATATCAGCCCATTAGCTTCTTTGTAATCCATAAGTTAGCCAACTTCTCCTATAAAAGGAGGCTAACTTATGGAAACCCGAAGGTGTAGAAGGCTGAGAGTTAGAGGCGAGATAGAGAGTAGGATTCGTCGCTGCTCTCCTTCTCGAGAGAGGGCAGCGACCATGTTCACGGTATACCAGATTTGGTTTCATCTCGATATCTTTCTATCTGCTTCTTCTTTATTTGCTTAGTTTGTTTGATTGTTAGAAACAAGGACTATCAGCTATTGTTAGTTAGGGGCGTGAGTTTGGCTGAGGCGAGGGTGGAAGCACGGTTCTGAGGTGCAAGGCGAAGCTCGGTGTTTCCGCAGGCGGAAGTAAAGGCGTGGGGGTCCTGGGAAGCAACGAAGGAGTTTTACTTGAATGGAAGATATAGTAAACCAATACAAACAGATGGCTATTGACGAGGATAACAAAGAGCTGATTTTCGACAATGATGAAGATGGAGAGCAGACAACGAGCGAAGGTAAGGTGGCCTTCTCGGTGGTTGGTATGGTTCTTACAGATCGGAAGATCAAATTTCAGATTTTCAAGGAGTTGATGACATATCTGTGGAGACCAGTCAAAAGTGTGTTCATTAAGGAAATTGGTAAAAAGAGGTACACTTTTACTTTTTTACCATAATTTGGACATGAGATGTGTTTTAGATGAAGGCTCGTGGTTGTTCGAAAGGAACTTGTTGCTTATAAAAGAAGTCACGGTGGAGGATATTCCTCTGCAGATCAACCTTCATGAGGCTGAATTTTGGGTTCGAGTTCATAATGTGGCGTATGGTTTTATGAATTTAGGATATGCTAGGAGAATTGGTAACTATATTGAAAATTTTATTAGCTTTGATGAAAGCCAATTTGATGAAAAATGGGGGGCCTATATGTGAATTGGGGTTCATATGAATATTAGGAGACCCCTGAAAAAAGGAACCACGTTGAAGAAGGGGAGTATTAGCCAATGGTGGATTTCAAGTATGAAAAACTTCCTAATTTTTGTTTTATTTGCGAAATTATTGGGCATTCTGATAAATTTTGAAAATTCATAATTTTGAAATTATTGGACACACACAAAGATCAATTAAAGAAGCCATATGGTTGAAAATTCAAAATGAATTATCGAGGAGTAAAGACTTGTTTATACAATGTATTAAATGCTCCTTGAGAAGAACTGAAGGAGCTTTTGAAAATTGAACAAACCTAAACATACCCGACCCATATCATCGAACTGTAGTGTTTGGGCGGGAAAATTAAAGAAACCCATATCATGTAAATTCAAAATTCAGTAACCCATATAAAAGTTTTTGTAGTACAATGCATGTTTGTTCCTTTGATAGGTATAAAAAATGGTAAAAAGGTTCAATGGTTGTAACATAAGAAGTCCAGTATCACACGTAGAAGATTTCGTAGTACAATACATTTAATGATCTTTTGAGACACGCATAAAGATCAATTAAAGAATCAATTAAAGAAGTCCAATGGTTGAAAATTCGAAGTGCACTATCCATGAGTAAAGATTTGTTTATACAATGCATTAAATGCTCCATAAGAATAACTAAAGCAGCTTTTGCAGACTGAATCATCCTAAACATACTTGACCTGACCCATATTTTCGAAACATATTATTTAGACGGGAAAATTAAAGAAATTCAGTTCCTGTAAATTCGAAATTCAGTACTAAGATGAAAGTTTTCGTAATACATTGCATGTAATGTTTCTTTGACATAGACATAAAATTAATTATAGAAGCCCAATGGTTGTAACATACGAAGTCCAATGTCACACATCGAAGATTTTGTAGTACAATAAATTTAATGCTCTTAGGAGACACACATTAAGATAACTTGAATAATCCCAATGGTTGAATGTTTGAAGTACACTATTCAGGAGTAAGATTTGTTTATAAAAATGCATCAAATGCTCCTGAAAATGAACTAAAGCAAGTTTTAAAGACTGAACCATCCCAAATGTACCCGACCCATGACATCGAACCATATTATTTGGCAGAAAAAATAAATAAATCCATTTCTTGCAAACTTGAAATTCAATAATCAAGATAAAAGTTTTTGTAGTAAAATGCTTGTAGTTTTTATTTGACATCGACATAAAAATTAATCAAAAGGCCCAATGGTTTAATATACAAAGTCCAATATCACACATACACGATTTTGTAGTACAATGCATTTTATATATTGTGAGACACATCAAGATCAACTAAAGAAGCCCAATGGCTGAAAATCCGAAGTTCAATATCAAGGAGTAAAGATTTGCTTATACATTGCATTAAATGCTTTTAAGAAGAATTGGAACAACTTTTAAAGATTGCTTCGTATGAGGTGATTGTCTCTATATCTATTTCTAGTGCTAATGATTGGATCTGCAATAACTGTTTGGAACTTGTCGTGTATGCTTTCTTGTCATTAATATAAAAAATAATTACATATTTATGATTAAAATAAAGATTATTTACAAAAATGTGGCTAGTGACTATAGTAGTAACTAATTTATACTCCATTCGTTCTCCGGTACTAGTCCCCTTAGACTTTGGTGCACGTTTTAAGAGGAAAATAGTAGAGATAATGTAAAAGGTGTAGTGAGTTGTGTTTAATTGAAAAGGTAGGAAAACGAATGAAAAAGTAGGAAAAGAGAATGGGGGTATTGATGGAGTATATGGGTCTGAGCCCCAGGACCCACATACTCGGAAGAACAGAGCACAAGACATACAGAGTGGCGCCCTCGTCGGCCAAGACGCCCCCGTCGGCCGAGAAGAAGCCAACCCGGATTATGATCCTGAGTCCAAGGAACCCGGGTACCCTCGTCGGCCGCGCCCTCGTCGGCCACGCCCTCGTCGGCCACGCCCTCGTCGGCCACGAGGACCTCCCAGAATCGGATCCTATACTTACTCATTTGTACAGCCCATTAGTGGCTTTGTATTCGGCCCAGTAGCGGTCCAGTTGTAAATGGGCCTCCCAAGCCCAAGGCTTGGGAGCCCAACCCTAATTTTCTCTATAAATACTCCCCTTGGGAGTAGTTATGGGGGGGACGAAAATCATTCTATTGAAGCATATTATTCCACTTCTCTCTCTAGCTCTCACTTCTCTCTAGAATCTAGGAGTTAATACTCCATCATGTGGTGCTCTCATTGAGAGCTAGAACAATCAAGTTAGCACCCTTCGTCGCTACCAAGCACAGCTAACCACTGATCATGGGGAGAACCAAGTCCAACCGCAACCTCGTCACCAAAGTCATCCCTGAGGACCAAGAGCCCAGGGAGCACGATGAGGACGCCACGGCCGACCAGGTCGGCGGAGGAGACCTCTTCCAGGAGGCCTTCAACCTCACGACGGACCTCCGCAACCAACTCAACGGCGGGGTCCCCGACGCCCGCCTCGGCCTGGAAAAGAAACGAGCTGAGAAAGCGGACCACGCCCCGGCCCAGCCTATGGCCGCGGCCTCTCCGTCCGTAGATCCTCAGGTTCAGGCCGCACTGTCGGCTATCATCGCCAGCTTGGCTCAGAATCCCACCGTCCTCAGAGCACTCTTGCCAAGGACTGGGGGAAACGTCACTCCGCCTCCTCGTCCCCAACCACTGGCCGGCCAGATAGGCAACGATGAGGGGGTTGTGGCCCAGGACACGGCGTCGTCCCACTCCCACCTTGCTTCCCCTCTTCGGCCCGGGCAGACCCCAGCGCGTGGAAAAGCCTCTGCCTTCAATAGGCTTGGTGACACGCGCCGTCGTCCGGTTTCGGAGAGGATGGCGGGACGGATTGGTGATCCTCGCCCTGGCTCGCCGAGGGAAAGCTTGGGGTCTGTGTCCCGGACAGCGGACCAGCCCCGCCCGGACAAGGGCAAAGGAAAGTTTCACGAGGATGACGTGCGTCACCAGATCAACGCGGCTCACAACGAGCGCATGAGAAACCAGCCGGGCGGCGCTACGGCCGCCAGGGACCCCCGGGACGAGGTCATCGCCCAGCTGGAGAGGAGGCTAGCTCAGATGGAGGCCAAGCAGTCGGCCAACGTCCCTACGGCAGGCGCCTCCAACGACCCCGGCCTCAACGCGCTCATGAACAAAGTTAGCGCCCTAGAGAGGGAGCTGGCCGAAGGGCGGGGTGACCCCATCATCCAGGTCAGGACGAGGACCCCTTTCACCAACAGGGTCCTCTCGGCCCCCATCCCTGAGAAGTACAGGGGGAACGCCATCAAGTCCTACGATGGCCGATCAGACCCCCCGGAGCACTTCAGCCGCTATCAAAACAACATGCTGATGGTGAACGCGTCCGACGAATACCTCTGCCGTTGGTTCCTCTCTACTCTCGAGGGGCCAGCGTACGAGTGGTTCAACGGACTGCCAGAGGGAAGCATTGACTCATGGCAAGATCTAGCCCAGCGCTTCCTCACTCACTTTGCCGGGAGGAAGCGCGCCAAGAAGTATTTCACCCACCTCCTCTCCGTCAAGCAGCAGCACGAAGAGTCCCTCCGGTCATTCATCGATCGGTGGACGAGGGAGACCGAGGAGGTCGAGGGGGCCGATGAGCGCACCCTCCTCGCCTTGTACCAGGGAGCCCTCCGCAGCTCCCCGTACGCCAGGAGCCTCATCACTGACCCCCCGAGGTCGTACGCCAAGGCGCTCCAGCGCGGAGGCTTGTATGCCGACGCCGACGAGCTCCACAATCACAAAAGGGAAGGGGGCCATCCCCCCAAGAAGACAAATCCTTCGTCGGCCCCGGGTCCGTCCCCGGCCGGCCAGGGTGCCCAGGGCCGCCACGGCTCTGGTGGACAAAGTAAGAAAGACCGCCACTGGCGGCCGAGGCTGGAACGGCTGGGGGTAGCCCTCACCCACCCGGTCGGCACCATCCTCGATTATGCCGAGAAGCATGGCCTCATCGAGCAGGCTCCTCGGCCGGCCGAGGAGATCCTTGCCATCCAACAGGGCGGCACATACTGCCGGTTCCACAAGAACTCGTCGCACAACACCGACGATTGCATCACATTGAAGAAGGCCATCGAGCGCCTTATTCGCCAGGGGGAACTCTCCCAGTTTGTCAAAGGTGGCCCACGCAAGAACACTTGGGTAAACACCGGCAAACGTGGGGGTGAACCCTCTGCGAAGAAGCGGGAGATTGGCAGACTCAGTGACGACGAGGACTTCTAAGAGCCACCGCCGAAGAAGAATCACATCCACCTCATCGTAGGAGGGAACACTAGGGGGGACTCCGCCACTCAGAGAAAGAAATGGGCCCAATCCCTATACATCGGGGAGGTGTCCCACGTTCCCCCCCAGCCAAAGAAGCAACGGACGGAGGCGATCACCTTCACCGACAAGGATCTGCCTCCGGGTACGGAGTCACACAAGGATGCCCTCGTCATCCGATGTGAGATCGGTGACTCCATCATCCACCGTACTTACATCGATACGGGGAGCTCCGTCAATGTGATGTACTTGGACACCTTCAAGCAGCTGAAGCTGGACAGAGCTCTGCTGAAGCCGATCAAGACCCCGTTATCCGGCTTCACCGGGGACTCTATCGACGCCGAAGGCACGATAGTCCTCCCCGTGGAAGTCGGTGACGGCCCCCACCATGCCAAAATTAACATGGAGTTCATGGTGGTCAACCTCCAGTGCGCCCACAACCTGATCTTGGGCCGGCCAGCGCTGGAGGACTTGGAGGCCATCATCTCCATGAAGCACCTATGCTTGAAGTTCCCCACCAATAACGGCATCGGTTACGCCAGAGGAAATCAAAGGATAGCCAGAGCTTGCTACCTCAAGCTGACGAGGCCGGCCGAAAGGGAAGGACAGCGGATAGACACCATCACGGCCGCCGTCGCCATGGACGAGGAGAGGCCACATGCGGAGCCGGCCGAGGAGGTCGAGGAAATCCCTCTGGATACCTCCCGGCCGGAGCGGGTTCTCAGGGTCGGAAAGCAACTCCCCCAGGACCAACGAGACGCCATCCTCCTCGTCCTACGGTCATACGCCGTTGTCTTCGCGTGGGGCCCGGACGATATGCCCGGCATCAGCCGCCAGGTGATCACTCACCGGCTGACCGTCGATCCGGCCTCCGCGCCCGTCAAACAAAAGCGGCGCTACTTGTCCGCTGACAGGCGGGACTTCGTCAAAGGGGAGGTCGCCATGCTCCTATCGATCAAACATATCAAAGAGGTGAAGTACCCAACATGGTTGGCCAACGTCGTCCTCGCACAGAAACCGCCGACGTTCAGAATGTGTGTTGACTACACTGACCTAAACAAGGCGTGCCCCATGGACCCGTTCCCTCTCCCCAACATTGATCAATTGGTGGACGAGACGGCGGGGTGCGAGTTGATGTCGTTCCTCGACGCTTTCAGAGGGTACCACCAGATCTCCATGCACGAAGATGACGCCGAGAAGACGACATTCATGACCCCAGAGGGAATATTTTGCTACCTCGTCATGGCCTTCGGACTCAAAAACTCCGGCGCCACCTATACTAGGATGGTGGCCAATATCTTCAGAGCGGTCCTTGGCCGGACGATGGAGGCGTACGTCGACGACATGATCGTCAAGAGCAGGCAGGCCACCTCCCACGCCGACGACCTCCGGGAAATCTTTGAAATCATGAAGGAGTTCAGGCTCCGCCTTAACCCCAAGAAGTGCGCCTTCGGCGTCCAGGGCGGCAAGTTCCTGGGCTACATGGTCAGCCAGAGAGGCATCGAGATAAACCCGGAGAACACGCAGGCTATCATCAGCATGGAGCCGCCCCGCAACGTCAAGGAGGTACAACGACTGACGGGGCGCCTGGCGGCCTTGAACCGGTTCCTCTCCAGGTCAGCTGAGAGGGCACTTCCCTTCTTCCAGATCATGCGCAAGGCAAACAGCTTCAAATGGACGACGGAGTGCCAGGAAGCATTCGACGAATTGAAAAGGTACCTGTCGTCCCCACCCGTACTCTCCAAGCCCAAAGCCGGCGAAACCCTCTTCTTGTACTTAGGGGTGAGCACGTCGGCCATCAGCTCCGTGCTCATCCGTGAGGACGACGGGGTGCAGAAGGCCATCTTCTACATCAGCAAGACACTCAGGGAGGCCGAGCTCAGGTACTCCCCCATTGAGAAGACGGTGCTGGCCATCGTCCACACCGTGAAGAAGCTGGGGCACTATTTCCAAGCCCACACCGTCCACGTGCTGACCCAGCAGCCTCTTGGCGCGCTCATGAGGAGCCCCACTAGCTCCTCAAGGATGGTGAAATGGGCGATCTTCCTCAGCCAGTTTCAGATCGAGATCAAGCCAAGGCCATCTATCAAAGGGCAGGCCTTGGCCGACTTCGTCATCGAATGCACAGCAAGGGAGACGGCCGTCGCCAACCCCGGGCCGGAGCCGGACGACGCGTGGACCCTGTTCACTGACGGCTCGTCGGCCGCGAAATCATGCGGCGGCGGCGTCCTCCTCATATCCCCTGAAGGATTCAGAGCCTACTATGCCATCCGCTTCAACTTCAGGGTATCCAACAACGAAGCCGAGTATGAGGCCCTCCTCAGCGGTCTCAGACTCGCCGCCGGTCTCAAGGCCAAGCACCTCAGAATCAAGTGCGATTCCAAACTGGTAGTGGGCCAGGTGGAGGGATCGTACGAAGCAAAGGAAGGCCGGATGAAGCAGTACAAACAAGCGGCGGAGGAATTGCTGAAAGCGTTTGAAACCCACGAGATCACCCAGATCCCAAGGGCCGAGAACGCCGAAGCCGACATCCTCTCCAAGCTCAGCTCGGACACCCCGGAGCACATCTCCCAGTTGGCCAAAATCGAGGAGCTGAGCATGTCCAGCATCCATGCTTGCCCCGTCTTGTGCGTCCAACAGCGACCAGAGGACTGGATCTCCGACATCGCCACCTTCATCACAACGGGGGAGTTGCCCCCGGACGAGGAGAGGGCCAAACTTGCCAAACTCAGGGCCCCAAGCTACACCATGAAAGGTGGCAAACTCTACAAACGGTCCTATAATGGCACTCTCCTCCGATGCCTGCACCAGGACGAGGCCGACACCGCCATGGAAGAAGTTCATTGTGGCGTCTGCTCCTCACACCAAGGCCCTTTCAGCATGTCCCGGCGTCTCGTCGTCCAGGGCTTCTTCTGGCCGACGATGGCACGGGACTGCGCTGACCTGGCCAGGAAGTGCACCACATGCCAGGTACTCCAGAAGGCCCCTGGTCGGCCAGCTGTCAACTATGCCCCTGTCAGCACCGCAATTCCATTCTCCAGATGGGGGATTGACCTGGTCGGCCCCCTGCCCAGAGCCGCCGGGAATAACCGCTACATCATCGTCGCCGTCGATTACTTCACCAAGTGGGTCGAGGCGGAACCCTTGGCCAGCATCACGGGGGCCAGATGCCAAAAATTTGTTTACAAGAACATCATCACACGCTTTAGCGTCCCCCAGGAGATCATATCAGACAACGGCACCCAATTCGAGGCAGCCCCTTTCCAGGAGCTCATCCGGGAGTTTGGGGTGAGGCACCGTTTCTCCTCCGTTGCCTATCCTCAGGGCAACGGGCAGGTCGAGAACGCCAACAGAACAATTATGGAAGGGTTGAAGAAGAACCTCCAGGCCGCAGGAGGTAGTTGGGTCGACGAGCTCCCCAACATCCTGTGGTGCTACAGAACCACGCCGAGGAGGGCGACAGGTGAAACGCCTTTCGCCCTGTGCTACGGCTTTGAAGCAAAGGCGCCCACGGAAGTTGCCATCCCCAGCCGACGGGTGGAACAATACGAGCCTGACGCCAATGAGGAAAACATGAAGATTGACCTGCACCTGGTCGATGAGAGGCGTGAGCAAGCTTACGTCCGAGCAGAGAACTACCGGCGTCAAGTAAAATCATACTATGACGCCAAGGTACGTTCCCGGGAATTTCAGGTGGGGGACTACGTCCTCCGCCGAAGGGAAGCAAGCCAGCCGACAGAGGGTGGCAAGCTAGCATTGAAGTACGAAGGGCCCTACATCGTCAGTGCCGTGGTCAAACCCGGCACCTACAAGCTTAAACGCCCGAATGGGTCCAATGTACCACGAACATGGAATGTACACCATCTGGTGAAGTTTTATCAGTAATCCGGAGGAGGTGTAGACGGCGAAGCCCTCACCCCTTAACGGGTTACTGATTGAACGCCACCCTCGGCCTCGAGCCACTTATGAATAAAATCATGTTCTGATTTTTTCTCTGGAATTTAAAGTAAAACATTAGCAGGTGCCCTCGTCGGCCACCTTAGAGCGAAAGGCTCAGGTCTGGCCGACATGGCCCCTCGCATTTGCAGCCTACGAGCGACAAGCTCGGGCACTCCATTGTATTTTGTATCAGCGAAGGGCTCAGGCCTAGCTGAGAGAGCACATCGTCCTGGCCCCGTAAGCCTAGAAGTGAAACGCTCAGGTATGGCCGACGATGTCCCCAGGACGAGGGGCCCGCAAACGGCCCACGTCTTGAAACGGGAAGCTCACCGCGTCGTCCACGCGCAAGATCGCAGGACGACAGGCCTGAAATCATGGCCGAGGTGACAAAATCCCAAAACTCAGGGATGGGCAACGACAGCCGTTGGAAACCAACCAAAAGTCTAGCCCGCGTCATAAATAGGCGACGGGACCCGCCCTGAGACCACGGACGTTATAAACGAAGTCCGAACCGGCCGAAGGACGAGCACACCCTTCGGCCGAAGCCTGAAAGAAGGATACCCCCGAAACGAAAAAAAATATATATATATATATACATGAGGGAAAAAGAGGGAAGCCAACGGCCGCGCACACTTGCCGGCCTCGAGCAAAGAAAAACAAAATCCCCACAAATTCAGGCCCATTTTGGCCAAGTACATATCAGATAAACACAAGTGTAGTACCACTGACAGGCAACATGGACGACACGTCCAGACACTACAACGGAACAATCAAGGCCGATACACACGCCTTTAAAACCCTAACCACATCGGTTGGGTGACACGCGAGAGGTGACCTTCATCGGCCATAGTTCTTTGAGGCACCAACGTTTGGTATGAAACAAAGCATCACAATCCTGAGGATGACCAGGACGAAGCGGGCACTTATCACACCCCCAAAAGGATCAAGTAATCAAGAAACAACCTCCATTTGCCACAGCACCTCGGATGGCCGACGCAGGCACTGGAACCATAGCTAGCCGACGAATACAGGACCATCTCCTGAGACTAGCTATTCATTATCCAGCACCCTCCTCGGCCACAAACCAGACCTTGGCCGGCAGTGGCACCAAAAGGACGTAAATACCTGACATTTATACTCAGGAAATTATCTAAGTACTCAAATGAAGGAATCCTAGCCGAAGCGGGTACCAGTATACTACAAAGCCGTTAACCACCTACACCTCTACAAAGACTATGGTGAAGGTACCCTTATCGGCCAGAACACATGGATGCAAGCCGACAACGGCCCTGGCTAAAACACCTGGGATGAATCCAAGGCCAGGACGATAAGGACGCCAAGGCCTGGACGGAACGGGCACTGCGGTCAGGGCCGAAAGGAAAGCACCTAAGTGGATCCCAAAACACTTAGAAACACTTTGAAAAATTCCTAAGTGTTATGAAACAACGTCCAAGCCGATCAAGCCACTAGGCCGTAAAGACAGGAGCTACACGGACCCAAAAACACTTGGGGAAATTTTTGAAAACAAAATCCTAAGTGTTGACAGTAAAGCAAGGAGGCATAGGCCGACCAGACTACTGGACGGGAAGGCCAACCTCACGGACGTAGCGGACGCTCGCGGGTGACCCAAGTCATGACTTAATACTTAAGACAATTTACAGAATTGAAATGACAAAGCAAACAAGCACACAAAGGATTCAAGGCCGAAAAGGACAACAAAAATTTCTTCAATTGATCAAATTCATTACAATTGGGGGGCACTACGGCCATTACATAATTGGGCAACAAATGAAAAGCTAACTACAATAGGGACTAGCCGATCAAGCCTCCGGGGCTGGCTCTTCAACCTCGTCGGCCTCCTCCTCATCGGCCTCAGCTTCCTGGCCAGCAGCGGCGCTGGTGGCATCATCCAAGAAATCGAACTCCGTATAGTCCGGCTCGCCGAGGCCAGAGCTTTCTATGGGGGACTCCCGCTCCGACAGCGGAAGCGTGGCCTGCCCTTCGGGATCCTTCATCAGCTTTGGGAGCTTCAGGTTCCGTCTCGCCCATCCAGCCGTGTAATTCATGGCCTTCAACGCCCGGGATAGCCGCCGGTACAGGAGCCTTTGCATCCGCTCCTGGCCCAGGTTGTAGTAAACAGACATCTCCTGGCTGAAATACTCCCGGCCGGCAGGGGAGTTCATCCCCCAATTCTCCAGCCTGGCGGCCACCACCTCGTAGCACCAGGGGAGCCTCTCATCGGCCTTCCACCCTTCGGCCAAGAACTTCTCAACAGCCTCATCGGCAGCCCTCACGACGGCGGCCTCGGCCTCAGCCTTCGCCTTGGCGGCCTCCTCGCTCCTGCGCTTCTTGGCCTCAAGCGCTCTACGGGACTCTGCGAGCTCCCTTTTGCTCTCTTCGAGCTGGACCAGGGCAACGTCCCTGGCCGCGACGGCCTCATCAGCTTTGGCCTGCAGCGCCTTGGCGTCCTCCCGAAGCCGGTCAAGGCAAGCTACCGCCTCGTCGGCCGAGGCAGCCTTCTGCTCCAGTGCTTGCAGGCGGGCAATCTCCCAGTACTGCCTCTTATGGCTTTCCATAAGCATGAAGGCACTCTGCAGAAGAAAAACTAAGGTCAGGAAAAAACTCTACATAGACGAAGAAAGACATGGATATAAGGACAATCACTTACTTGGACGAGGAGATCCATGCCGCCCTCGTAAATCTTCGGGTCCTCGAGCTTCTTCAGATGAGCCCGATCTTTGGCCGGCATGGCCTTGGCCAGGACGACATGGCCGGGGACGAGCTCATTAAACACGCCCCCGCCGACGGGGTACTCTATCACTTTCTGATAGGTGGCACTGGCAACCTCCTTGCCGGCCCTCTGCGTCCGTGGTTCCTGGACGAGAGGAAGCGCTGGGGCGGTACCATCAGCAACAGTAAGGTCCACGACGAGACCACCATCGCCCACGCTGGGGACAGTAAGCGTACCGGCCTCACTGGCAGGAGAAGGGGAAGGAGCCCTCTTCGTCTTCTTAGAGACGCTCACGCCGGCCTCGGTCAACTTTTTTTGGCCGTCAGTGGCCGGTCTCTTTTTCTTGGACGGGGCAGGCTTTGGGGCCGCATCTGCAGTAGCCCCGCTCACACCGGCCGCGGCACGCCTGGCCGCTTCGGCCGCTTTAGCAGCAATCTCCTCGGCCGCTTTGGCCTTTGCAATGGCCATCATGGAACGGCGGTCCATGACAAAATCTACAAGGGCAAAGCACAAACAGATTAGTAAGGAAAAGGACAAAACGTAAAGACAGAAATCCGAAGAAAAATTACCATCGGCCTCAGCAGGAATGCCCAAAGGCGGGCCATCGGCCTCCTCAAAGGTGGTGGTCATCCTCGGCCAGAGTTGGAGGTCATCCTCCTTATCTCCATACAAGTGATATCTGAAGAAGCCGAGGGCCGTCATCTTGTATTCAGTGACGTAATCTTTCACGCTCCTCGGCCCCCCTTCCAGGAAAGCCTCCACCTGAGCGTCCAAAATAGAGCTCTTCGGCGGGTCATGAAGGTTGAACCTCCCGGTATGGCCGAGGGAGGGGAACTCGGTGCCACTCTCACCAATGGACACAAACACGAACTTGCTCTTCCACCCATGAATGGACGTAGGCAAATCCGTGAAGCTCCTCTTCCTCGGCAGCTGTTGAAGTGTGGCATAGGCCGCACAGTTCTTGTGGCTTCCTCGGCCGATCTGGTACAAGTTCATGAATAAGGCCGTGGTCGGCCTGTAGCCCAACTCCTCACACCGAAGCAAGAAGCCCACTATCAAGGAATAACTGTTCGGCGTCAGCAGGGCCGGAGGAAGCCCCACCATGTCCAGGTACTCGGTGACGAAAGGGTGAAGGGGAACCTCAACCCCTTAGCAAAACTCATCGGGTATACTCCGAAGTATCCCGGTGGCGGAAGTAGAACATGGTCCGTCGGCCTGGGTGCCCTAACCCGCCCGAACGGCCCCACGTACATCTGGGCGACAAGATAGTCGGCCTCACTGCTCTCCGGCTTAATCAAGAATATGTTGGTGAGGTCCAAGTAGGAGAGGCCCGGCCCATTCTTCGGCCTCCTCACCCTCTTCGGCTTAGCTGCGCCCTTCACGGCGGATACCGGCCTCGGGCACGGAACGGCAGCAGAAGTGGACGCCCCGTCCACCGCTCGGGACGCGCCTACGTTCCCACCCTCTGAAGAGGAGGCGGACTCCTCGTCCTCGATCTCCTCATCCATCAGCTCTCCGGATTTGTAGGGGCTCAAACGCTCTATCTCCTCCTCAAACTCCTCGAGCACCTCGTAGTCAAGGGACCTCGTGGAGGGCTGGTCGTCGTAGGGGTAGTAGTCCTCGTTCAAGCTCTTCATCACTACTTTTACGGACTTAAGGAGAACAACTTACGATCTAAAGGTGTTTAAACGCCTAACACTAGATCAACTACTTACGGAGCAAAATATGAAAAGTGAGGAAGATCGTGATGAACACTAACCTCAAACAACGACGAACAGGCTTGGGAGTTTATCTCTCTAGAAAATCGGCCAGCACTTCGACAAATTCAGAATGCAAATGTGATTCTTCGTCGGAGGGGAAGGGGTATTTATAGACCCCCACCACCAACGGTCACTACACGTGGCACTCACCCAATGGCCACATCAACGGCCACCACTGGGGGGCCACCACGTCACCAACGGGCCAGGACCAACCCATATCAACGGCCCACTGGCAAATCAGACTCTACGGCCTACACACGCTCAACGGCTTTACAACTGCCAGCAAGCGCCCACAACGTCCCACTTGCTCACCAATATCTCAAAAATGCCAAACAATAAGAGGATGGCAACGGCCAGGCACGTGACGGCCACAGAACAAAGGGAACAAATAGTCCACAGCCTTCGGCTCCTCGTAATAACCCTTGATGATAACTCTCTACAAGCGATCTGCGCACAAGGGTTCTCCCACAGGGTTACCTTGGCCAGAAAATCGCCATGGGAGTTGGATTCAGGGGGACTACGGCGAGACCGCTTCGGCTAGGGACTCAAGCAACTCCTTCACCCCTCACACTCTTCGGCCTGAAGCAGTGGGGGACTGGGGGACTACACCGGCCTCAACGAAACAAAGGTATAAACAAGGTAACCACAAAACATGGCCACATCATCCATACAGCACAACAGAACTTCATCGGCCAAAGGCCCATAACGTCACTAGCAACGGCCAACAAGCCACTAGAGGCAAGGACACTCATCGTCCTCCGCCAACAATTAATCTTGACGGCCCCTTCGGCCAAGAACACGAAGGCCAACCAGCAACGGCCAAAAGGAGTGCGCAAACACCCTCATCGGCCACCCAAAGGAAAGGACGCCATCGTCCTCGAAACAAGGTTCAACCTCAGTGGCCTCACCGGCCCAAATGTAAACTTCAAACTACCAACGTCCAAATAAGGGAAAGCGCGCCTTCAACGGCCACCATTGAAGCAGGACACTCATCGTCCCCAAACGAACACATCAAGGAAACAACGCCCCCCCTGCCAACAGTTGACCATAAGGAGCGGGTAACGGCCAAAGCACAGAACAGGATCACCAAAATAGAAACAGCGCCAATGTCGCAACAACTAACGGCCTGGGAATGCCCACATCGGCCAAAAGCAACAGCACAGAAATCTACTCTCCTTCACTTCGTCTACGTCTCAGCTTAGAGAGTGGGGGACTCCTGATGGAGTATATGGGTCTGAGCCCCAGGACCCACATACTCGGAAGAACAGAGCACAAGACATACAGAGTGGCGCCCTCGTCGGCCAAGACGCCCCCGTCGGCCGAGAAGAAGCCAACCCGGATTATGATCCTGAGTCCAAGGAACCCGGGTGCCCTCGTCGGCCGCGCCCTCGTCGGCCACGCCCTCGTCGGCCACGCCCTCGTCGGCCACGAGGACCTCCCAGAATCGGATCCTATACTTACTCATTTGTACAGCCCATTAGTGGCTTTGTATTCGGCCCAGTAGCGGTCCAGTTGTAAATGGGCCTCCCAAGCCCAAGGCTTGGGAGCCCAACCCTAATTTTCTCTATAAATACTCCCCTTGGGAGTAGTTATGGGGGGGACGAAAATCATTCTATTGAAGCATATTATTGCACTTCTCTCTAGAATCTAGGAGTTAATACTCCATCAGGTATATATGTATATTTATTGGAAAAACTTTCTAAAAATAGAAAGAATGACAACTATCTAAGAACAACTCAAAATGGAATAAGAGACAAGTATTGAAGAATAGAGGAAGTATTAAATATGTTCAATTTTTAAACTTAAGTGATCATGACACTATATTGTAGTAATTATTAGTCAAATTTATATAAATAAATTTTATTTTATTAATATTTAAAAAAAACTATATAAAAGTTGCTCTTTTATACTTCTTTCGTTCTTAAGTGATCATAACACTATATTGTAGTAATTATTAGTCATATTTATATAAATAAATTTTATTTTATTAATATTTTTGAAAAAAACCCTATATAAAAACTGATCCTGTATACTTCTTCCGTTCTTAAATAAATACAACAATCAACTTTTCACATTTGTCGATTGACAACTTTGACCTTTAATATATATAATTCTCTCATCATTATCATCATTACCCCAGTGGCACAATGGATTCCACCTACGGTGGGCATAAGCCCCCCCGGATATACGCAGTCTTACTCCTATACTAGTTAAAAAATTTAAAAAAATTAACATTAATTTAAAAATTCAGATTTTAAAAATTTCCAATGAGATAAATTAACAATAATTTTTTTAAAAAAATTAATACATCAATAAATAAGACGTAATCAAAATAGAACATGTCAATAGTGTAAAATCCATTATGTATTTATGTTGCACTCATTTAAGAAAGGCAGTATTAAAAAACTTGTTTTGCAATTTTTTATAAAAAAATACGGAGTATTAGGTGAAAGTTTCTTTAATCTCTCTCCAGGGCTTCTTACCGCTAGGGCTTCGTTCTCTCCGATATCGGTTCTCCGAGGAGCGGCCGCCAGTTTTAGTGGGCTATTGTTGAAGAATGTTTTGTTGTGTATCAAGTTTGTCATACGTCTTGTATTAGCCTAGCCTTTACTATGCATGTAATGTATTTATACTTTGTATTTATTAGTGTAGTAAAGTATATGGCGCCAAAGTGTCAGACCCTTATATCTGGCTGAAAGCCTTTACACAAACCTGCCTGCGCTTATAAATATACGCGTAAGGCTTAGGTTTGCGTTAACTTTTGCATTCGATATTTTAGCCGTAGCGCTCATCATTCTGCTGTAAACGGTTCACGGTATATCGAAGAAGAGCTTAAACGATCTTCATCTTGTTTATCATTCGGTTAACCTCATATTTGATATATTCATATATTGTTGTTAGATTAGTATAAACAGAGACCAATAAATGGTATCAGAGCACGACAAACATGTTGAAGGATTTCAAAATTACAATCTCGAGGTTTAAACTTCGAGATTTCAATCTCGAGATTTAAACCTCGAGATTGTAAACAATCAAAGTTTCTTTAAACTTCAAGAAACTCCAAACTTTGAAAGATTGAAAACATCAAGAAATTCTTAAGATCTCGAAATCTTCAAAACATTGAGATTGTAATCTCGAAGTTTAAACCTCGAGATTGTAATATCAAGATTTAAACCTCGAGATTGTAATCTCGGTGTTTAAACCTCGAGATTCGGATTTCAAGGTTTTACCTTAGAATTTCTTTAAAATCCACTTGATCTCGATATTCATGATCGAGAACCTCAACTTCAAAGAATTTCATCAAAATCTCAAAATTCAAAATGTTTTGCGTGTCCACACTATTTTGACCATAACTTTTGACTCGGTGATCCGATTTTAGTGAATTTTGTTTTGTTGGAAAGCTAACAAAAAGATCTACATTTATTCTCGGGCTTTACCCCAGAACCATTTTTCACGCGCACTCACGCGCAGTCTTTGAGGGTCAAAACGTTAGTTTTCCGACAAACTTTGTAAATCACCGATGTCAAAAGGTCATTTTAGGCAAATTTGATCAAATTATTTCAAAGACAAACCAATGGTCAAATAAGGTCTAAGCTACACGGTAGAGGTCCAAAATTCGTAGATAATTCAATCAACCTCGCATCAACGGTCATCTTACAACAATCAACAATCAACTACTGAAGCCCCCCTAACTCATCAACATTGTGTGATCATCAATATGCTGAAATTCTGAATGATGAGCTTAGAGAAACTGTCATGTGTGCTACCTGTTCAGATTGCTCCACACACATGGCGGGTATGACAAACGGTGAGCAATCAAACCTTGCACATTCTGAGGGGGACTTTCAGTTTTCTCCTCCTGGTGCCTTACACCGATAAAGCAAGGAATCTCTCAAAAAGGATGCAACATTTTAGGGGGAGTTTTCAATGATATCCTCCCCAACGCCTAAAAATGACAAAACATACTGAATGCTCCAGTTGAGGGGGAGTACAGAGAGCAAATCAATGAGAGAACATGTTCCTATGGCTTAGTAAACCCAACTAAGCCTACCCAAGGGACAAAGCCGAGAGTAAGTGAGTGATCATTATGAACGTTAGGAAGCAGAAGGCTCAAGTGAGCAAGAAATCAAATATCAATGATAAGTCTGCTACCTCAACTGTCTGCTATCCATTGAACATTTACTCATAGCCACTCAAATATTCTGGACAATCCCAATAGGGTCAGGACTGAATTTATTCAGATCCCGGGTAGAAGTCACTGCTAGGGTGTTCATTAACCGGGTCGAACCATAATTTAGACCTGAACCGGACCGGACCGGTATTAACCGGTCCGGGTTTCAGTCTTTAGAATATTAAGATTCCGGGTTCCGGTCCGGTCCGGGTCAAACCCGGAAAAATACCAGTCCGGACCGGTTGCCCGTTAAATTACTTTCCCCAAAAAAGTACTTCCATTTTTAGGGCTTGTAACCGGTGGCCCATTTATTTTATGAACTAAATTAGGGAAACCCAAGATACGTTCATAGTATCTTTTTAAAGTTAATAGCAGTATGTTTTATTTTTTGCAAAATTAAATTTTCATTATTTGATTCGCTATGATTTGAAACTACAATGCAGTTTGTTTTTTATGCAGTACCTTTTCTATAGGTGTGCAATATGGTATATGGTTGTAGTTTATATATTTTTATGATATTCTCAAGTTTGTTTCTTAAGTTGCAACCTGCAAGAATTCAAGACTACAAATACAGTCTTCTAGTTGTAGTGTGCAGTAGGGAAGTAATAAACATTTATATGCTAATATTGATATATGAATTAAACATTTACTACGCATATTTGCTCATCAGATTATTTTTTGAAATAAAAGTATATGTTATTATTTTTTGTTTAATAAACCGGGTTAATTAGGGTCAAAACCGGACCGGACCGGAAAATTACGGTCCGGGTCGGTCTGGACCGGTTGGTAATAGGTCCGGTCTTCGGTTCTCATAAATTTAGGATTCCGGTTCCGGTCCTAACCGGTTTCGGTCCGGTCCGGTTTTGGACCGGTGAACACCCCTAGTCACTGCATCTTGTCCAACAGTGCATGTTGAACCCTACCCAAGACCACTCCCTTATCTCCCAACAGACATGTGTTTAATCATATTTCACGGGGGGGGGGGGGGGGGCATCTCTCATTACTATCTCCTTCCTAGACAAGTGATACTCACTACAGTGGCCTCAGCCTCATGCCACTGAACTTTCATTGATCACATTGTGTCTAGTTACCTCACTCCCAAATGTTTTGAAATTTCTAGGACACAGACACACTTTTTGAGTAAGTTGCAGGTCTACATGACCCGCTAGAACTTCCATAGGGCTTATCTATTACAGATGTAGACCAATGATTAGAAGGAAGTCATGCTGTTGCAACATAAGAATCAACAACATTTTCAGGCCATTGCTTTAGAGTTTATCTCTGTAGTGATGATAACGGGTGTCTTCACGACCCCGGGGGGCTACGTTATCTATGCTGATCTTTATGATCATGCAAATAACAACCAAAGTGACATCTTTTCGGATGCTTCACAATAACTGGTTGGAAGTCCTGTTAGAGCTTTAATGTTTCTATCATTTTATACAGGCCACACATCCGTGTTTACATTGATGTTGTGATAATTGAACACCTTAGTGTATCCGGTTTTGTCATTTTAACTTTCTGTTTTGTTTTTTTCTGTTTTGTTTCTGAGTTCAAAAAGAATAAAGGCATTACGCCCCGATTTATCGGATCTTCATGAGGGGGAGAGTGGTCCACATGCTGTTAAATGTCACCAAATCATTCTCGGTCACTTCTCTCCTTTCAAAAATTTCAACTACTCTCTTCTATCTCTACACCTCAAATGGCCAGCTACGCTCACAAGTCAAACATCTTTTTCCACTGTGCCACCGACAAGGTCTCCCCAAACGCATTCATTTCGAAAAGTTAAAAAAACTACATTGTGGAGGAGACAAAGGTCACATACTCGAATTCTGAAGATGATTTCCATGTGCGTCTGCAATTCTTCAAGAACATTCATTCTAGAGGCGCCACCGGACTTCATTCAAGCTGATAAAGAGCTACTTCTGAAGGCAAGGTTTACAAGCAAGCCAAAGGAAGATTCCTCAACCCCCAACATCAAAGCTCAAATTACCAAGAAGACATCAAAGGGGAGATTGCAAGGATTTCTTCAGAAAGCCTTCTCAAGAAGTCAAGTTCAAATACAAAGGAAGCTGAATAACAACAAAGACAAAGATATCTGCGCTCCAATGCTGATTTAACACGATCGAACACCAAGGGTGAGATTGTTAGGAATATTTTATGGTGTTCAATCTAATTAAATATCTTTGTATTTGTGTAGTTATTAGTTAAACGTGTAATATGAGCCACAAATGTATATCAACCCATTAGATTCTTTGTAATCCATAAGTTAGACAACTTCTCCTATAAAAAGAGGCTAACTTATGGAAACCCGAAGGTGTAGAAGGCTGAGATTTAGAGGCGAGATAAAGAGTAGGATTTGCCGCTGCTCTCCTTCTCGAGGGAGGGCAGTGGCCATGTTCACGGTATACCAAATTTGGTTTCATCTCGATATCTTTCTATCTGCTTCTTCTTTATCTGATTAGTTTGTTTGATTGTAAGAAACATGGAC
Source organism: Cuscuta europaea (assembly GCA_945859875.1). Classification (NCBI taxonomy): domain Eukaryota; kingdom Viridiplantae; phylum Streptophyta; class Magnoliopsida; order Solanales; family Convolvulaceae; genus Cuscuta; species Cuscuta europaea. The sequence continues at coordinate 4,264,342 of CAMAPE010000061.1, forward strand.
TATCAGCTATTGTTAGTTAGGGGCGTGAGTTTGGCTGAGGCGAGGGTGGCATCACGGTTCTGAGGTGCAAGGCGAAGCTCGGTGTTTCCGCAGGCGGAAGTAAAGGCGTGGGGGTCCTGGGAAGCAGCGAAGGAGTTTTACTTCGATGGAAGATATAGTAAACCAATACAAACAGATGACTATTGACGAGGATAACAAAGAGCTGATTTTTGAGAATGATGAAGATGGAGAGCAGACAGCGAGCGAAGGTAAGGTGGCCTTCCCGGTGGTTGGTATGGTTCTTACAGATCGGAAGATCAAATTTCAGATTTTCAAGGAGTTGATGACATATCTGTGGAGACCAGTCAAAGGTGTGTTCATTAAGGAAATTGGTAAGAAGAGGCACACTTTTACTTTTTTACCATAATTTGGATATGAGATGTGTTTTAGATGAAGGCTCGTGGTTGTTCGAAAGGAACTTGTTGCTTATAAAAGAAGTCATGACGGAGGATATTCCTTTATAGATCAACCTTCATGAGGCTGAATTTTGGGTTCGAGTTCATAATGTGGCATTTGGTTTTATGAATTTAGGATATGCTAGGAGAATTGGTAACTATATTGAAAATTTTATTAGCTTTGATGAAAGCCAGTTTGATGAAAAATGGGAGGCCTATATGTGAATTAGGGTTCATATGAATATCAGGAGACCCCTGAAAAAGGAACCACGTCTAAGAAGGGGAGTATTAGCCAATGGTGGATTTCAAGTATGTAAACCCCCCTAATTTTTGTTTTATTTGTGGAATTATTGGGCATTCTGATAAATTTTGTCCAGTAGTGCGTGAGGGGGATAACATCACTTTTGATAAAACATATGGAGTTAATCTTAGAGCTGGTGGTGAGGTGAAGACTAGTCCTACAGGAGGAAACAAATGGTTGGTTGAAGGGTCTTATAGTACTGGTATGGGTGTACCTCAGTGGAGTGACTGTCAGGACACATGAGGACAGGGCTGGAAGAAGACTACTGTAGGGACTAGATCTAGCTCTATCAATGAAGGAAATTCGGTGAATCCGGAAAAAATGCCGAGAGAGCAGAAGCACAGAAGAATCTAGGAGGAAAGGGAACAAGAGGATTAACACAAGAGGAGATGACACTTGACAAGCAAAAAAACGGGGAGGAGACGGGTCTAGCCTAGTAGATCCACCAGATTGTTTGAAGATGCTGGATGGATCGTTTGGTGGGCTTGTGGCAGTGCTCTTGAAGTTTGAGAAGAATGTTTAGGGCCTGTTTACTAATAGAGATATTTTCCTGTTTTCTACTTCTGTTTTTCGTTCTCCAATTTTCTGTTTTTATTTTTCAGTTTTTCTATCTCCAATTTTCTGTTTCTAGTTTCTAGTTTTCCATTTTCAAATTTGAAAACATGTTCATCAATTTTTTCACCTAGTTCTGTGATCATCCAGAAGACTGACACGTTTACTTCACAGGTTACTAAATGGTGCTTATTAAGACTCGCGTTAATAAGCGACGCATAAAATAAACAATGTTATAAGATCATATTTACTTCAAAAGGTTTAAAACACCGTTTAACATTAAAATGTCTAAAATAACCCTATACATATATAGACGTACAAACATTCATGAACACAAATATATAATATAATATGTGGGGTCGATCACCTCGTACGTGTACCCGTACTCCTAACCCCTACCCTGTCCCTATACCTCGTACCCCCACCCTACACCCTACACTCAATTCCACACCCTTGACTCCTACCCCTACCCTTACCACGATCTTACACTCTACCCATACTCCCCTAAAACCCTTCATACCCACCCATACCTACTCGTAGGCAGGGTCGAACCCTTCCTTGAGGCAAAGAGGCAATTGCCTCAAGCCCCAAAAAATTGGTAAATAATAAGCGCCCATAAATAATTGTATTCTCGTATTATATATATACAATTTTTTCTATTTTATTAAAATAACAACAATACAAAAAATATTAATCAAAATAATATCATGTAGCTATGTGAGATTAATTATATCATGTAGGCATATTAATTAAATTACTGCTTACAAATCTTAATATCCAAATTTTACATTATTCAAAGGCCTTTTACAAAAATTCGACTCGGGCCAAAAAAATGTTAGGATCGGTCCTGCTCGTAGGGGTCGGGGTAGGGAAGGAAGGTATGGGTGGGGGTGGGGTAAGGGGTATGGTCGGGGGTGGGGTGGTAAGGTCTAGGGGTACAGGGTTGGGTGGAGTAGTGGGTGGGTTAGGGTGGTGGTTAGGGGTAAGGGTGGGGGTAGTGAGTAGGGTTTGGGTTGGGGTTTGGGTAAGGTAGGGGTATGGTAGGGAGTTGGGATAGGATGACGGTATGGTGGGGCCGAGGTAGGGGTAGGGGTAAGGTGGGGGTAGGATGGCCGTAGGGTGGGGGTAGGATGGCAGTAGGGTGGGGCCAAGGTAGGTGGCATATGGGAAGGGGTAAGGGGGGGTAAGGGGTAATATACGAGGTGAGGTTGAGGTGGTAGGGGTGGCGGTAGGGTGGATCGGGGTGGGACCGAGGTATGGGCATGTGGTAGGGGGTGGGGGTAGGGTCATTGTAGGGAAAAGGGGTATGTGGGGTGGGGGTTGGGTGGGTAGGGTAGGGTAGGGGTAAGGGGTAAGGTACGAGGATGGATGTACCAGAATGGAATCGACATTGGAGCGGGACCGGACCCACCACTAGGTGTAAGTATGCAAATTCATTGCAACGGTCTGTAGCATCTGCGTTTTACAAATTTGGAAAACTAGTAAAAGTCACTTATCCAAATCATTAAGGAAAAGAGAGACATGATCTCATTTTTTTCGTTTTGGAAAACGATTTGGTAAACGCGTTTTTCTGTTTTTCTTTTCTCCAGTTTTCCAGCAATTTTCTTTGGTAAACACATTTCCTGTTTTCTGTTTTTCAGTTTTCCAGTTTTCCAGTTTTCTGGAAAACAGGAAAATATCTCTGTTAGTAAACATGACCTTATTTTTCTATTTTCTTAGTTGTTATTTTATTTAATCAGACTGTTTACTGTTTTGTTGCTTTAACTTTTGATTGTAAGACTCTTGCATTAAGATCGAGTGAGTGATGGTAGGTCTACTTCAATCGTTTGTGGCTTAGGTAATTGTAAGACTTTTTGAAGGATTGAGTGATTGTAAGAGTTTTTGAAGGATAATGCTATGAATGTCAACCCCTCTTCCAAAAAAACTTGTTTGACTCCCGTTGGAGTTGACTGTATGGTTCTTAGGCTAAAATGCCCATTTCTCTCAGTCACATAGCGTGTTGGGATGGTGCCTCTACGACGTCGTTTAATCCTTCTCCTGCGTTTAGGGTATCACTCTTCTTGCCGTCCAATATACCAGAACTTTTCCCCTTTCTTCCAGACGATAACGCAGGTTCGATCTCTCTCTTTCTCCCTCTCTCCGCCCCGCATATATCTGTATATACGCACGCACATACATATACTACGAGTTATCAATTGGTAGCAGCTTAAACTTCCGGTTAGCCAAATTATTTATGTTTATGGCAATAGCCGACGATTGAGCAAGAGCGGATTATTCGACAGCAGGAGCAGAAGATCCATCAACAGCGAGATATGAAATAGCCATTGGCGGCCCCTGAAGCTAGTAAATAGGTCTAACTACTACCCACATTGAGAAGGTTGCAACAAGAAGGGCATCTGACATAAAGCATTACATACGAGTATGTTTTTTTGCAATAATTTATGGTGTTAAGTAATTGTATACGGAGTACATTTGATTAGCACTACATATTTATTGGCACTGACCCTGACTGGTTGAGATTAAGGTGCTGTGGACCCTGTTTGGTACTTGGTTCAAAACATGTTTAACATGGAAAGAAGGATAACAAGAAATGTAAAAGAGACATTCTTTTTACGTTCTATGTATTTTCAAGAACTGATAGATGGAGAAATGCATTTATACAACTGCTATGTTCTCAACAGTGTTTAAATGATAACACTAATTACAAATTCAGCCCAATTTACTTACTTGGGTTTTATCCCACACATAGACATTGGACTTCTTTATTAATCTTTTGTTCTTCCATTTGTTTTGTTTTTCATTAATATCAATTGATTTGTTCTGTTACTGTTTGTAGGTTGGTCATTGTGAGGTATTTCATGATACATTATCCGTAAGTAATATATTGGAACAGTTGGATGGAGCATCCAAGATCTACCTCTGGTGCTGGGGAGGATAGTATTGGGATTCCTGATGATTTGCGATGCAAGAGGTCAGATGGGAAACAATGGAGATGCACTGCCATGTCCATGCCTGATAAAACAGTGTGTGAAAAGCACTACATACAGGCTAAGAAGAGGGCCGCAAATTCTGCAATGAGAGCTAGTATGAAAAAAGCTAAGAAAAAACATGCAGGTGAAAATGACATATACTTGGAGAGTAAAAGTGATGATATGGATTTACCACTTAATAACCAGAATATGGGGGATTTTTCTGGTTCAGTGTCTGGGAAGAAGCATAAGGAGAAGGCATCTAAAAATCCAAGTGGTTATTTTCCCGAAACAAATTCAAACAGGGCATACCACAGTACTGGGAAGAACACTGATGATCTGCAAAGAGATGGTTCGCCATATGAAGAGAGCTTAAGGTCCTACAGGACACCACCCCCACATTGTCAGGAATCTTCCAAAAATAGATCACATAAGACGTTTGATTCGGGGCCTATGACGGTAACTTTTAATCAATAATATGTCACTAAAAGTTTTTGCGGTGTACTGGAGTTTTGTCTTGAATATGAAGGAAATAGTTTTAGCAAGGTCTTTATCTTTTTCAGCCAATGTGGTTTGGTTGAAAAAGATACATGGAGTACATTAATTAGGTGAAGTATTAGTTTTTTTCTGTATTATTATACTTTACGGTTTTACCAGCACCCTTGGTACTTTACCAATGTGTAACTTTGCTAATTCCTTAGGAAAATTCTGAAGGAAGCTCTGATGCTTCGGATAACACTGGTGGGCAGCCTTGTCATCAATGTCGGCAGAATAGTCATAGGGTCATTTGGTGCCTTAAATGTGATAGACGAGGATATTGTGAAAGATGCATATCAACTTGGTGGGCTGTTATTTCAAGGATAGTGATACTTTTGGTTAAGTCTTACCAATTTGTTGACTGGAGTGTGTCTTTCAGGTACCCTGACATCCCAATGGAAGAAATTCAAAAGATTTGCCCTGTTTGTCGCGGTAGTTGTAATTGCAAAGTGTGTTTACGGGGAGATATTCTGATAAAGGTGATCAATGCTTTACAGGGACTTTTTATGAATTAACAACTTATGTTAATGTTCCTACCACAATTTGCGAATGCATTAACGCAAATGGTTATATATACATTTTTAATGCAGGCCAGGATAAAGGATATCTCTGCCCCAAAGAAGCTTCAGTACCTATTTTCCCTCTTATCCGCAGTACTTCCTGTAATTAAGCACATACACCAGGAGCAATGCTCTGAGGTGGAAATGGAGAAAAGGCTCCGAGGTATCCTTATTTATCATTGTTATTCCATTTTGTGGATTCTTTAGTTCTAACTTTGCTTTCAACTTTTCATATCTTAGCGTTCAACATGTCTTTTCTAGGAAATGGGATAGATCTTGCAAGGATGAAGTTGAATTCCGATGAACAGATGTGCTGGTAATGTTTTGAATATTCACACCGTGTTTTTATTTAATTGTAAGCTGTGGTCACGGCCATCACGCTAAGTTTTGGAATGCGTTAACTATTTCGTTTACTCAATTAGATATTATTCTACGCATATTACACATTAATAATATAGTAAAGAAGGGTTTATTGTTGTTTCCTCCAGTAACTTCTGCAGAATACCAATTATTGATTATCATCGGCACTGCTCAAATTGCTCATATGATCTGTGCCTTAGCTGCTGCAAAGATATTAGAGAAGCTGCCACGTTTTCCTCCAAGGAAGGTATCATAAACCAGATTACTGGCCAGATTGATGGTGGAGAATTGATTCTAGAGACATTGAAATTATCCGATGTCCAATTAGAATCATTTAAAAAGATTTCTGATTGGAAAGCTAATAGTAATGGCTCTATACCGTGCCCCCCCAAAAAGTATGGGGGCTGTGGCTCCTTGATTTTATCTCTAAAGCGCATCTTCAAGATGAACTGGGTGGCAAAACTGGTAAAAAATGTTGAAGAAATGGTTGGTGGATGTAAGTTATGTGACTCTGGCTATGTAGAGAAACCTCGCCATGAAATAGATCATTGCAAGGCTGCACATAGAGAGGACGAGGATGATAATTATTTGTACTGTCCATACTCTGAAGATATTAAAAGTGAGGGGATTGAGAACTTCAGGAAGCAGTGGAGCAGAGGCAAGCCTATTATCGTAAAAGAGGTTTTGAATATTTCTTCAACATCAATTTGGGATCCCATGTTTATATGGAGGGGGGTGCGGGAGACTACTGAAGAGATAACAAAAGATGAAGACATAACTGTGAAGGCTATTGACTGTTTGAATTGGACTGAGGTTAGTTCAACAATTTCCTATTTTTGTGAAGGAATTTATGTGGGACTTGGTTGACAGGTGAAGGGACTTTGCTGAATGAGATATTGGGGGGAGGGGGTCAAGCAGCAAACAAAATCACTTTATTTATTTATTGATTGATAAAATTAGGCAGCGCTGAGCTTCCACCCACTATAGCCTTTGTGTGTAGCCGCCCTTGATATATATGTGAATAAACTATCTAGAAATAGAGGTGAGACAGTGCACTTTACATATTTCTCCAGACACCACATGATGCATTTGCATGTTTTGTTCAATGCAAATTAAACTATGAAGTATTTAGGAAAAAGGCAAGCAAAAAAGTTGAGACAATTTATTAATTCAAGCAACGTATAAAAGAAGTAGCTGAGTTCAATTAATAGACTTCTAAGTTCTAAAGTATTCAGCATGAGTAATGCCTTCATGCTGTTATGCATGATCTCCTAACTGTACCGCGGGTTAGTCATAATCTTGTTGGTTGGTGTTAACAACTGCCTCCACTCTTGTTCTCAATATTTCTGTGCAGATTGATATTCATCTTCGCGAGTTCATCAAGGGATACTCAGATGGCAGGTTTCGAGAAAATGGGTTGCCCCAAATGTTAAAATTGAAGGACTGGCCTTCTCCTAGTGCTTCAGAAGAACTTTTGTTGTACCAGAGACCTGAATTTATTAGTAAAGTCCCTTTGTTAGAATTTATTCACTCCAAGTGGGGCCTTTTGAATGTTGCTGCAAAACTGCCACATTATTCCCTTCAGAACGATGTCGGTCCTAAGATCATTATCTCTTATGGATTGTATGAAGAGCTTGGAAAAGGTGATGCAGTGCACAACCTTCGTATAAACATTCGTGATATTGTGAGTTCACTCATCCTTTCATGAATGCATTATATTCATGTTTAGAAGTTCTATGGAGTCTATATAATGTTGACTTAAACGGATCACACATCTTAACTTTTTTACATTCTGATTATCTGACTTAGGCTTCTGTACATGTGCCTACACTTAGTATCTGCAACTTTTGTTGACATAATACTTTGAAGTTCAATTTAGTCTAAAGCTTGTCTCAGACTTGTATCTAGTAGCTACAATTGTGATCTCTGATTTGTATTTGACGAAAAAGTGACCAAGTATTTATTTTATTTCCCAACTCATAGTCATCTGAGAACATTTGAGACACAGTTGGTTTTGGCATAAGCTTCAAAGTACAAAGGTAAATCAATATGTAACTGTGTAAGCACTAGTCAAGTTACGTACTTTTTGCCAAAAGTTATGTACTTGTACTAGTCAAGTTACTTGTTTTGTGATTTTGACAGACACAGTTGTAATAATTTTCTTCAGAAAATGCGTGTGCTTGCTTCGTGAAATATTTATAGACAAGTTAACAACTTTTTCATCCGTAACAGTATAGGGTTTCATACTACATCTGCGCAAAAATGATTGGCAGGGTTTCAAATATTCTTCTTGCCTTCCCGAGAGAAAATTTTCAAATGCATGGCATTATGACATTATGCTTCTTCAACTAGTAAGTAAACTAATCAGATTATTTTTCTTCCACTCTATAATAATAGGTGTTTTTATTGGTACATACTAAAGAGATCATACTGAAAGGTTGGCCGAGGGCTAAATCAGAGAAGACACCAAAGGCTTTTGCCCACTATGATGCAAAAGAAGCATCTGATGATCCAGAAAACAACATGTATGGAGATTTGCACACATTATCACATGTTAAACAGGATAGGCAGGATGAAAATGAGGCTAATACATTGGTGGACCAGGGTGAAGACTGCACGTTTGTAAACACTTTAGAGTGTACACATCCTGGAGCTCTTTGGGATGTCTTTCGCCGGGAGGATGTACCAAAGCTTATTGAGTATATAAGATGTCATGAAGAAGAAATTGGAAAGTCTGAGAGTGGGACAAATAGTTCTGTAGGTTCTTATCCTACTTAAACTGGGTCTTTTTCCGTCAAATTCCATGTTTGGTTTTCATTTGCTCAATTTCCATTGTTGTACATAGGTTCCAAGTTCTCTTTATGATGGGAAGATATATCTGAACAGACATGATAAAGAAAAACTTAAAGACAACTTTGGTAAGGGCAATTACTTGTGCGTATGCTGCATAGTACATGTCCATCGTTTTTTCCTCTAACATTATTCCTGTTTACGTTTATATTTAATACTACCTCCGTCCCATTTTATGCGTCTCATTTGGTTTTGGCACAATTATTAATAAAGTGGTTGAAAAAGTAAAAGTTGTGCTTGAGATTTGAGTATAATAAAGTGAAATGTTGTGAACCACATATTTCTTTCCAAAAAGGGAAATGTGACACTTATTTCGGGACAACCCAAAAATGAAAGTAAGACAGGTAAAATGGGACAGAGGGAGTATTAATCTGTTGCATGTTGGTGTTTCTTCCCTTCTCATTTTCCCTAAATCATTTTCTACTTCTTTTCCTAAACCTGAAATTCATCTGTCTGGCTTGAATATAATTAGGAATAGAGCCTTGGTCATTTGAGCAGCATATAGGAGAAGCTGTTTTTGTTCCCGCCGGTTGTCCTTTCCAATTGAGGAATCTTCAGGTGAGGCGATGCCATCAGCATTTCCATTTGTTTCCAAGGATGGATTTAGTGTATGCTTAGCAGATAAAGTATAATTTCATCTTCATTGACCATTGAACATAAATCCTGGTGCCCTGCAAAATGCTGTTCCGTTGTACAAAATGATGCTGCCAAATTATTGACTTGCTTTCATTTCCTGAGAGAACAGTTACACTATTAACCATATAAACATTTGTAAGGTTTTTTAATGATTTTTCCATCAAAAGTAGATCCATATTTACATGTATCCAGAACACATGAAAGAACATTTTGCATTTAGCTTTCCAGTATCTCAATCCAAAACACGATTAATGCTATTAATCACAGGGGAAAGCCTTCGGCAAATAGTATACCTTTTCGGACTATAAAATAATAAGATTATTGTTCTTATTTTTAATAACAATGCAGTCAACTGTTCAGCTGGGCCTCGATTTTCTCTCTCCAGAAAGTTTAGGGGAAGCAGTGAGAATGGCTAAAGAAATCCGGGGCCTTCATAATGATCATGAATCCAAACTCCAGATGTTAGAGGTCAGTTGTTTCTGTACATCCCTTGCTTTGAGTTGCTTGCCTGCTTGGATAGAGAAGTAACCGCTCATATCCTTCATTTGTTACTTGAGCAGGTGGAAAAGATTTCACTATATGCAGCAAGTTCTGCCATTAAAGAAGTTCAGAAATTGGTCTTGGATCCAAAGTAAGAAACTGTTATCAGAATACGGGTGACTAATAATCTTATATTCTCTACAAATACCTTTTAAGGTCTGGAAATGGATTAATGACGTTCATGTATATACTTTCCCTTTCAGATTTGGCCCAGAGCTTGGATTTGAGGATCCCAGTTTAACTGCATCTGTAGCAGAAAACCTCGAGGGAATGATGAAGAAAAGGCAGGTTACCTGCGCTTGAAGGGTATATTCACGCACACAATTATTACATATAATCTATATATGTATGCATATACACGTGTTTGTGACTGTGTATATATACACACAAAATTATCACACTTCATCTATATATATGTATGCATATACACGTGTTGTGCAACTGTGTGTGTACATATTTGGGGAAGGTTCAAGTCAGAATTTATCTAGGATAAACACATCAAAATCTCTGCTCATAATTTAGTCCATGGTTTTGATTGATGTGGTAGCATTTTTGTGATATATTGAGAGGAGGCTTAGGAAATTGTTAAATAAACTACAAGAGCTCCACTTATAACCATAGATTAAAACTATAGATGGTTGAGATTAGATGTGCTTATTTAATAAATGGTCCTTCTCATCAGATGAGTTGTCACTTAACCTTCCCCTATATATAAAAAGAGAGGCCAAGTTGTATGTATTATGCAAGGTACATCTAAGTCTAGCTTTGTGTCTTGAGGATTGCCCCTTTTTGGGCATCGTGATGGTTTGTGCCTTTGCGGTGTATAGCTCACCTGAAGTTTTCCTTTCCCCTTGTACCAATCTCTGTATTTATTTACATGAAGATGGAAGTTATAGTTGCATACGAATTTGATATAAAAAAACTAAGGCGAAATTGATATCAATAATCTCTACTTTTACACATTTTACAAAAATAATCCCTACTGATAAATTTTACAAAAATGATCCCTACTAGTTAACTGTTTCACAATAATAATTTGAGTGCTACCGGTGTTAACTTTTCCATTTTTTAATTTTGAATGTATCAAAGAAAATATATGTATAAAAACTAATAATATAATATTTGAGTTTAGTCTTTTTCTATGATATATTTAATTTAATTAATAATATTTTTCATAAAATATTAAAGAAATATTTGTATTAAATACTCAATATTCTACACAATTTGTATTAATATTCAATGTAGTACTACTAAAACTACTTTGAAATATCTATCATAATGAATAACAAAAAATGAATATAAATAAAATATGGATAAGGAATGATAGAGAATATAAAATTTGAAGAGTATGCACTATGTAGTCTTCAAATATTTGTATTATATTTTATGAAAAATGTTGAATATTATTTTTAATGTAGAAACAATAGTATACTTAAATATAATATTGTCAATGTTTATATATATTTTCACTTCAATATATTCAAAAAAATAACATAAAATTTAACACCGTTTGTACTCTATTTATTTTTGTAAAATAGTTAACTGGTAGGGATTACTGTTGTGAACTTTTCAAGTAGGGATCATTTTTGTAAAATGTGTAAAAGTAGGGATTATTGGTGTCCATTTTGCCAAAAACTAAACATGTATTTCTCTGAATCTCTCTACATATCATTATATCAACTGGTGAGATCAGTTGCTTTTATAGATACGTGAATCCATAGATAACGAAGTAGACTTATTTTAGTTTCAGATTATATCCAATGAAATTCGGTTTGACCAGATTTAAACAGAGGACATGAGCACAAAGAATTTGGATCCTCGCCAGTAACTGGAGAGTTCCATTTGGAGAGTTCCATTAGGAGAGATATAGAGAGGAGAAAATTAAGAGGTAGGTAGGTTGGTGAGTAGGATAGAGGAAAAGGAAGTAAAAAAGAAATGGAGGAGAAATGGAGAGAAAGAAATGGAGAGGAGTTGAACCCGAGCACAAGTGCACAACAATAAACTTAAATAGATTAGAGCGATAATTTCTCGATGATAACAATTAACAAATGCCAAACCAGTTCAGATTAGTTTGATATTTGGAACGACTACACTAAATTTCAAACAATTTTAGAGCATAAATTTTAAAAAGTAATAATAATAATAACATAAATTTGAAATAAAAGAAGTTGAGAGGAAAGTAAATCAACTTTTCTTACAAGGACAAATCTTCCTTAACCCGGAATAACTCGTTCATTTTGAATTAGAGTAGATTTTGTGGAGATGTTATGAAAAAATGTTAAATAAGCCATTCTATCATCTTAATTTCTCAATGAGGCCTACACAATCAACAGAGGCATGGTTAGTTACACAAATTTAATAAGGGTATATGTGGAAGTTTAGTTTTGGAGGAGAGGGGAAGGTTGATGGGGTTTATGATCTTCTTTTTCATGTTTTGGAGTTTATATTGATGTTGTGATAACGGAACACCTCAGTGTATCCGGTTTTGTCATTTTAACTTTGTATTTTGTTTTTTATGTTTTGTTTCTGAGTTCAAAAAGAATAAAGGCATGACGCCCCGATTTATCGGATCGTCATGAGGGGGAGAGTGGTCCACATGCTGTTAAATGTCACCAAATCATTCTCGGACACATCTCTTTTCAAAAATTTCAACGACTCTCTTCTATCTCTACACCTCAAATGGTCAGCTACGCTCACAAGTCAATCATTTTTTTCCGCTGTGCCATCGACAAGGTCTCCCCAAACACATTCACTTCGAATAGTCAAAAAAACTACATTGTGGAGGATACAGGTCACATACTCGAATTCTGAAGATGATTTCCATGTGCATATGCAATTCTTCAAGAACATTAATTCTAGAGGCGCCACCGGACTTCATTCAAGCTGATCAAGAGCTACTTCTGAAGGCAAGGTTTACAAGCAAGCCAAAGGAAGATTCCTCAACCCCCAACATCAAAGCTCAAATTACCAAGAAGACATCAAATGGGAGATTGTAAGGATTTCTTCAGAAAGCCTTCTCAAAAAGTCAAGTTCAAAAACAAAGGAAGTTGAATAACAACAAAGACAAAGATATCTGTTGTAACACCCCGGCCTCGCAGGATTCGAGGTAGCTACTCTAGACCAATAGTACTGTCCTCACAAACCACCACGAGCCTTTACCGCGCACTTTGTCCTCACTCATGCGCGCCCTGAGAAACTTCCCAGGGAGTCACCCATCCCAAGACTACTCTCGTGCAAGCACGCTTAACTTTGGACTCATGCGCGTCCTGAGAAACTTCCCAGGGGGTCACCCATCCCACGACTACTCTCGTGCAAGCACGCTTAACTTTGGAGTTCTTGGGTGATGACTCCTTTAAAAGGAGATGCACATCTGTTGGTATGAGTAGTACTATTAATCCATTTAAATTAAATCTCAAGTATTACAATCACCTCCACTTAGGAACGCAACGTCCTCGTTGCGCCCAAACACCAATCTCAATCATATCCCAGAATCTTTTCCCCTACTAAGTGCCCGCCCGATATCCAACGGATCAGCACACCGTCACAGGGTTGCTCTGATACCATTTGTAACACCCCGGCCTCGCAGGACCCGAGGTAGCTACTCTAGACCAATAGTACTGTCCTCACAAACCACCACGAGCCTTTACCGCGCACTTTGTCCTCACTCATGCGCGCCCTGAGAAACTTCCCAGGGGGTCATCCATCCCAAGACTACTCTCGTGCAAGCACGCTTAACTTTGGAGTTCTTGGGTGATGAGCTCCTTTAAAAGGAGATGCACCTCTGTTGGTATGAGTAGTACTATTAATCCATTTAAATTAAATCTCAAGTATTACATCTGCGCTCCAATGTTGATTCAACACGATTGAACACCAAGGGGGAGATTGTTAGGAATATTTTATGGTGTCCAATCTAATTAAATATCTTTGTATTTGTGTAGTTATTAGTTAAACGTGTAATATGGGCCACAAATGTATATCAGCCCATTAGCTTCTTTGTAATCCATAAGTTAGCCAACTTCTCCTATAAAAGGAGGCTAACTTATGGAAACCCGAAGGTGTAGAAGGCTGAGAGTTAGAGGCGAGATAGAGAGTAGGATTTGTCGCTGCTCTCCTTCTCGAGAGAGGGCAGCGACCATGTTCACGGTATACCAGATTTGGTTTCATCTCGATATCTTTCTATCTGCTTCTTCTTTATTTGCTTAGTTTGTTTGATTGTTAGAAACAAGGACTATCAGCTATTGTTAGTTAGGGGCGTGAGTTTGGCTGAGGCGAGGGTGGAAGCACGGTTCTGAGGTGCAAGGCGAAGCTCGGTGTTTCCGCAGGCGGAAGTAAAGGCGTGGGGGTCCTGGGAAGCAACGAAGGAGTTTTACTTGAATGGAAGATATAGTAAACCAATACAAACAGATGGCTATTGACGAGGATAACAAAGAGCTGATTTTCGACAATGATGAAGATGGAGAGCAGACAACGAGCCAAGGTAAGGTGGCCTTCCAGGTGGTTGGTATGGTTCTTACAGATCGGAAGATCAAATTTCAGATTTTCAAGGAGTTGATGACATATCTGTGGAGACCAGTCAAAAGTGTGTTCATTAAGGAAATTGGTAAAAAGAGGTACACTTTTACTTTTTTACCATAATTTGGACATGAGATGTGTTTTAGATGAAGGCTCGTGGTTGTTCGAAAGGAACTTGTTGCTTATAAAAGAAGTCACGGTGGAGGATATTCCTCTACAGATCAACCTTCATGAGGCTGAATTTTGGGTTCGAGTTCATAATGTGGCGTATGGTTTTATGAATTTAGGATATGCTAGGAGAATTGGTAACTATATTGAAAATTTTATTAGCTTTGATGAAAGCCAATTTGATGAAAAATGGGAGACCTATATGTGAATTAGGGTTCATATGAATATTAGGAGACCCCTGAAAAAAAGGAACCACGTTGAAGAAGGGGAGTATTAGCCAATGGTGGATTTCAAGTATGAAAAACTTCCTAATTTTTGTTTTATTTGCGAAATTATTGGGCATTCTGATAAATTTTGTCTAGTAGTGCATGAGGGGGATAACATCACTTTTTATAAAACATATGGAGTTAATCTTAGAGCTGCTGGTGGGGTGAAGACTAGTCCTACATGAGGAAACAAATGATTGGTTGAAGGGTCTTATAGTACTGGTATGGGTGTACCTCAGAGGAGTGACAGTCAGGACACATGAGGACAGGGCTCGAAGGAGGCTACTGTAGGGACTAGAACTAGCTCTATAAATATGGATAAGGAATGATAGAGAATATAAAATTTGAAGAGTATGCACTATGTAGTCTTCAAATATTTGTATTATATTTTATGAAAAATGTTGAATATTAAATTAATTTTTTTGTAGAAACAATAGTATACTTAAATATAATATTGTCAATGTTTATATATATTTTCATTTCAATATATTCAAAAAAATAACGTAAAATTTAACACCGTTAGTACTCGATTTATTTTTGTGAAATAGTTAACTGGTAGAGATTACTGTTGTGAACTTTTCAAGTAGGGATCATTTTTGTAAAATGTGTAAAAGTAGTGATTATTGGTGTCCATTTTGCCAAAAACTAAACATGTATTTCTCTGAATCTCTCTACATATCATTATATCAACTGGTGAGATCAGTTGCTTTTATAGATACGTGAATCCATAGATAACGAAGTAGACTTATTTTAGTTTCAGATTATATCCAATGAAATTCTGTTTGACCAGATTTAAACAGAGGACATGAGCACAAAGAATTTGAATCCTCGCCAGTAATCGGAGAGTTCCATTAGGAGAGATATAGAGAGGAGAAAATTAAGAGTGGGGTAGGTTGGTGAGTAGGATAGAGGAAATGGTAGAAGAGATAGATAGGAAGTAAAAAAGAAATGGAGAAGAAATGAAGAGAAAGAAATGGAGAGGAATTGAACCCGAGCACAAGTGCACAACAATAAACTTAAACAAATTAGAGCGATAATTTCTCGATAATAACAATTAACATATGCCAAACCAGTTCAGATTAGTCTGATATTTGGAACGACTACACTAAATTTCAAACAATTTCAGAGCATAAATTTAAAAAAGTAATAATAATAACAACAGCATAAATTTGAAATAAAAGAGAAGCTGAGAGGAGAGTAAATCAACTTTGTTTCCAAGGACAAATCTTCCTTAACCCGGAATAACCCGTTCATTTTGAATTAGAGTAGATTTTGTGGAGATGTTATGAAAAAATGTTAAATAAGCCATTCTATCACCTTCATTTCTCAATGAGGCCTACACAATCAACAGAGACATGGTTAGTTACACAAATTTAATAAGGGTATATGTGGAAGTTTAGTTTTGGAGGGGAGGGGAAGGTTGATGGGGTTTATGATCTTCTTTTTCATGTTTAGGAGTTTAAAAAATGGAGGCCTTTTGTAATCCTCCAAAACTTCTAAATGCTAAAATTTTAAGTTACCTCAATTTGAAACAGTTTTATGCCGCTTAGAATTAATAACATTATTTCTGACACTTTACTTCTATTCTTGATTGTATTCACAGCCGTCTAGGCAAATCTCAACGGTTACCTTTTAATAAAGTTTTTCATAATAGCCCTTGTGCATTACATTTATTTCATTGTGATGTTCTGAGGTTACTACTCATTTTCATTATTTTAAATTAATGGTTGAAAATGTACTTGATCGCAAAATTAAGATTTTTCAGAGTGATGGAGGGGCTGAATTTGATAATTTTAATATGCGATTTTTTTCTGACCATGGAATTATTTTTCAAAAATCTTGCGATGAAACCCCACAACAAAACAATGTGGCTGAATGTAAGCATCAACATCTACTCGAACAATCGAACTAGCACACACTATGCTTATTAGTGCTAATTTATCCGCTACTTTTTGGGTAGATGTTGTGCTTACTGCCACTTTCATTATTAATCGGCTGCCCTCTCCTACTCTACATGGTGTGTCTCCATATGAAAAATTATTTCTTTCCAAGTCCGATTTATCTATAATGTGTGTTTTTGGTTGTGCGTGTTTTCCCAATTTTAATGCATCATCTTCAAATTGTTGCAGGGAGAATGATTCATAGAGTTTCATTACCAAAAGCTCTTATAACTAGGGATAGAGTAGGGTTTACACCTACGTGCCAATAGGCTCATAATACATAATTTACATAGAAAGACCCTAATACATATTCTATCTAAACGATAGCACGCAACATAGAATTTCCTTCAACACTTCCCCTTGTGCTGAGTTGTAGATAGAATGTTATATTTGTCTTATTGCCTCTTCAGAACTCTGTCAAGTAACAAAAACCCTGTGAGAAAAAATAACCTTGACTGGAGAAAAAAGAGTATAACATCAAGATAGGCTTCTTCCATTAGGTCTATCTTTATTTGATCTTTGCTTTGATCATTAAAGTTTATATGTATCGTTACCTCATTAAAAACCTTACCAAGTAACAAAACCCTGTGTGAAAAAATAAAACTTGGGTAAGGGGAAAATGTAAGGTAATCTAGTTGGGGTACTCCCCCTCAAATCTACATCTATCCTTAATATTTACATTAATCAAGGGTTGCAATATATGTGCATTCCAGTACTTGACACATTAATTACCTTAGCGAAGGCACACAATAGAGGAATATAATTCCTTTAATTCTCCCCCTGTGTGTTGAGCGTAGAGAATTTTTCGAAATTATTAACTTGCTAAGACGTTGCCAATGAACAAAACCCAATGGGAAAAAATAAATATCGGCCAAAGTGAAAAGGAAGTATGATGCACTGATAACTATGTGTCAATTACTTAAGACTGCGATATAGTAATTATGTTCTTTCTTCAACATTGTTTTACTTTCACAAAATTAAAATGTGGGATGGTGCATATTATTTTGTCTCATTAAAAACCTTACCAAGTAATTAATCCCAGTGGGAAAAAATAAATTTTGGTCAAAAGGAAAAAAGAGTACAACGACAACGCACCAATATACTTGATGATAAATAAGTATGTAAGGACCCCCCCTGAGTGAAACACATCAATAAGAATCAAACATTTACTTGATATATACTTTTATCAATGTATTTTATACATAACATCATGGTTTCTTTCATGATAAATATATACTTATTAAGAAAATATCAATGAGGTAAGGGGAACCCCATTATCGGTAAAACTCAAATCACGTTACTTTGTGTTAGTATTACTTTTGATATTTTCAATTCCTTTAGGAATATTGTTATCATCAATCATTTAATTAATTTATAAGGGATGAATAAAGATTACACCAATGATTTCATATAGATATCAAAGTACATTCTTGATACTATTTCAATGATGATATACGATGTGTTGGTCCCGAGCTATTTTCAGCTAACATGTTCTTGAGAATGTATTATTTGGTCGAATGTGTTTATCAAAGTACAATCATGCGCATATTGCACTTTCTTAGGGAATTCCTTCTCCCATTAACTTTCCAATAATGGATATATTTTCTAGTATCCATATTTCGACCAATCACGGGAGTGCTAATTAACAGATACATTTATCCATGTTAATTTTCCTGAGATTCCTGTTGGATATATGCAACTGGTGAATTATTATTCAACCAACTCGGTGTTTTCAAAACAACCCGAGTTTCCCAAGATCATTTATCTCAATTATGACTTTCAAGTATCTAAGGTTTCTCATTTTCTTTAATATGAGTACATACCATGTCTATATCTTCGACATATAATGATACTTGAAGGGAAAACATAATCTATATTTTTTGTATCCCTTTTCAGTCAAGTGGTCATTTAGACTGGTATGTCACTCTCGTTTGGATTGATTTAATCCAAATGTGAACGTTTTGATGTAAATATACAATGTAATTTAAAACCACTTGATTAAAGATAATAAAAACATAACAAATACTTCATATACATCTCTTTAATGAAATTCTATTGAGACATTTAATATCCACAATCTTTAGGTGCGTCTCCATTACTTTGGAGTCTACTTATAGATTAAGTAGTTGAACATTTTTGTGTTCAAAATAGAGATGTATAACTTTTCATATTTGAATCCAGGGTGTTGTGAGAATAATTAGGACCTCATTATCTCAACATGCTTCCTAATAAAGAATTATTTCATGTCCTACAGGCTTTGCACTTGGTTGATTAGAACTATCATACCAAATACCTGTCTCTTTGTCAAATATTAAATTTATACCTGGATTACTTGTACGCATTTAGGCCAATATTCTCATTGCTTTCATATTGCAATAGAGTATGGTTCGATATCATCGTGCTCTATCTCCTTTGAGAAACCGTATAAATATACCGTCAGTATAAGTGTAAGGTCTATCATTCGACTCATACACGTTCTCATTAACATTGAGATTTTAATTCTTTAAAATCATTTAAACTTCGAGGCGTCCCCCATTATTGATTCATGGACATATTTAGTCAAAGATAATCTCATGAGAGGAATTCATATGATGACGAGTATATTGGTTTGTGCCTTATCTAACCTCTACTACTTGGGGTGGATAATTAATCGAACCATGTGACTTCCCTCTATTCCTTTAAAGAGCCACAGTCTCAACCACAACTCCACTACTTGTGATTGCAATGCTTCTTCCTTTAGCATTGTGTCTTAATTTAAATTCAAGCCTTATAAATATGTTTGTAGCTAGTGTGTATAATCTAATTACTTAAATCATTTATGATAATTGATAAACACTTTAACTTCAATGTTACATTTTGAAGTCTAAGATTTATCATTGAGACAAAGTAGTGATGTACCATCATAATGATTTTGTCATTCAATTAAAGAGTTCTTTCTCTAATCTCCACCTTATGACAGGAAAATCAATTGTCTCATCAAAGTCATATCCCGCAAAGCGGTGCACACATTATCTGTTAAGGCTAATAGCGGGTTATTGTTGGAGATTCGTATCCAACATAAACATCATTTATCTTTTAAACCGGTTATAATGCGTTGTGGGAGACGCATTAGGCACAATTAGTTAACAACCATATATGTATAAGTAGAACATCTCACGCTAAGATCTAGTCACCAACTAGTATAAACAAAAATGGTTGTCTACTATCGGTATAAAAAACAAATGTGTAAGAGTGCTTGCAATATTGCATAACCCCATGAAAATAATTATATATACGTGTGCGCATAGTAGATATAATATTCACCATCTATATTCTTTTAGATGTGAGTTTTACTGAGATCTTATTTTCACATGGGATGCGAGATGTTGTTCATTGATCTCGACAAATATGCAAAATCATCAAGTACTTTTGATCAGAACTGTCTAGCAGTAACAAGTCATATAGACTTGATTGGTCGGGTGGTGGGCCCTTAAATAATTAAACTTTGCTAGAAGTTTTGCAAATGCAACATTTTTATGTAACTAAAAAAATAGATAGCATGAGTAAATTTTTACCAAACCATAATTACTTAGATGGCCCACATTTTGGTAGATGAGTCGTCATATGTCACATTGTATTGAAAATGAGATATTTTTATATTATGTCCTTAGCATAGACAAGTGTTGATTCTAAGATTGCTAAGGAGCAAACTTTGATTAATAACTGACATGCTTGCTATTATATTTTTAAGGCACAATAGAAAGTGAAAATTTCTTCATGTACTTTAGAAGATGGATATTATTTACCTATTTATCAATGCTAAGACCAACAGTTTACATTGTGTTGGATCACATTGTATCCTTTATTCGAATGATTAACAATCCAAGTGAGTTATTTGTATGAGTCAATGATCATTTTGACTCATAAACTTCTTAAATATGCATTTTCTTTTGCATTATTAGGTGTAATATAATATTTCTGTCTCAGTTTATAGCGAGCTTCTATGTGAAAACCCATTAAGGGTAGTAGCCCGGTGAACATTGAAATTATCACAATATGAGAGTTCGATAAATATTCCTTCACAAGGGTGTATAAGGAGCAAGTTTTTCTTGTCACTTTGACAAGAGACCACTCACAAGAATTAAACCCATGACATGATTCGATCTATATAAAACTCATTGTGGTGAATAAATTTAGAACATTGTAAAATTTGGCAACTTCTAGATGCATTTAGAGGCAAGGAGAATACAATTCTATTCATTTGGAAATTAAACATTTAGACAATTCATCGCCCTTAATCGATTATAAATGAAAATAAGTAATTACGTCAATAAATACACATTTATGTTTTATTGTGTATGACACAATTAGTTAAAACACTTATTTTGTCATAGGTCGTAATAGTTTGTACATGCCACTCATATACTTTAGAGTGCTATGATCTAAGGTAGAGAGAGGTACATATTATTCGACTAATGAATATGTTTCGTTATATCCATTTTGTTATGAACAAATTTCATAAATATGCAATTAAGGAATCCAAATGCATAGATGTTTCAAATGTAATTTGGGATAAAACAATGAGTTGTTGAATCAATTTAAAATCTCAAATGAATACACATAACTTATATCAAACTTTAAGACTTAAAATAAGTCTAATTAGAAGCAACAAAGTTCATATGTTTGAATATAAATCAAATTTATATTTAATCTCTCGGTGGAACTCTTGTCCTTTAAAGCCTCTATGATGTATAACAATATTTTCTTTGGGATTTTTGTGACTCTATTATCATAGTGATTCTCACGTTTGCCCTTCTTTTATTTGGGGATTTGTAACACCCTGACCTCGCAGGGCCCGAAGTAGTTACTCACAGACACCTTCCGGACCACTAGTACTGTACTCACAAACCTCCACTAGCCTTTAACATGCACTTTGTTCTCACTCATGCGCGCCCTTCGAAACTTCCAAGGGGGTCACCCATCCCAAGACTACTCCCGAGCAATTCAGTATATCCCCGAACCGAACCAATATTTCGGTTTACCAAATTTTCAAAATCGAAACCGAACCGTCATAAAAAGGGTACCGATTTTCAGTGCCTGATATTTTCGGTTCAGTTTACCGAAAACCGAAAAAAATTGACTCAATGGTAAGAAATAAATTTGAACTTGCCAATATTTGAGCCCCATTAGCCCAATGGCAGCCCACAACATATTTGCCCTTCTTCTCTAGGGGGACGTAGTTTATATTGAAGTTTTTGGAGTGGAGAGCTACTCATTTTCTGGTGTGGGACAAGATAGAATAAGAAATAAGCCAAATTCTAAAAAACAACACATGGCCGGAATCGAACCCACGACATTTCAGCAAGGATATACGCCTGTTGACCAACTGGGCTACGCGGCAAGTATGTGTGAAACATACTCGGTTAAATATTATACCTTATTAACGTCATTAATTATAATTATTATTATCTATTGTTCTATATAGTAAACTTGAGTTAAAAACGATGATGTGTCAGCTTCTTATTGGACAATGCAAATTCTATTATCACTATGATTAAAAAAATTAATTAATTCAATGTTCACCAAAATTCAAAATCGTGCACTAGAACTAATTTAGAGCAAAATGAGGAGAAAAAATCTCTCTTTTTTAAAGTGATATAACTTTTATATTTATAATCCAATTTTAACAAAAAATATATCAAAAATATCTTTCATATGACATCAATATTATATATTTGTATATAAAAATACAAAAATCCATTATTTTATATACCAAAATTGGGTTAAAAATTCTCTAATAATTGTACTAACAACATATTATGTATTAACGACACAAATAACACTACCGCTTAAAATGAAAGAAAAACCGATCAAATAGATCACCTAATTCAACATGATATATATATATTGCTATATCGTACGGTACCATAACTATTGAATACCAAATTATTATCAACGTGATATCGATCCTAAATGCATCACTTATTTGAACAATTGAAAGACTATTCTATGATTTTCTATCCCATGTTAATTGTTAATATTATTGAAATATTAACATAGTGTTGGGATATTGACCTGGAGGCCCAATACCCGGATTAAAGGCCCAGGACATCCAGCCCAAACAACGAGTCCACTGCCTTATGATAAGTAGGCCCAGTGAGATATTCATATCGAACGAGGTTCAGGCCAAGTAAAGGCTGACCCAGAAAACGGACATACCGAACGGTGTTCGGGTCATACATCATACTTGGGCCAAATCAACAATGTTGTACAGGGTCCATTATCCCGTTCGGGCAACGGACAACCAGCAGGTGGCTAGGTGCAATTAATGCCAGATTGTGACATCATCAAGTGGAGGCATGGGTGATCAAGTCGGTGGAACATCGGCCAATCAGCATAAAGCATCCCATACTTTCCATTAGTATAAATAGAAGGTTTAATATCATTGTAAGGGTTAACTTTTTAATACTCAAGCCCTAGAATATCCTTATTACTCTTGTTTCTTGTATTAAGCATCAATCCGACGTACCGTTCGGGTAATTTCCTTGTAGTCAAACAGGTCAATTAATACAAGTGGGCTTTTGAGCATTCAATTATCAATCTTTTATATTTCTTTTACATACCGAATTATTGTCCATTTCCTGATATATCCAAAGTCTGTGTTGGGCTTTCGGATCTACGAGATTAAACTTCAACATTGGCGCCGTCTGTGGGAAACTAAACAAAAAGTTTCACACCAAAACAATAACCTATTTTAAAAGATGGTAAGAATCACTTCTCATCATACCGGGGAAAGCCAGACCCCCCAAGGGCAATCCAGCCGGGGGTCTTACCCGCATTCTAACAGGGATTTCGTTATCCCCGAAGCGTTAAGGAGGAACCCCCATGCCATGCGAGATTTGGCTCAGTTCATTCGACAAATGGCGGATGAGCAGGATGGGGGACAGTCCAACTATAACGGCGAAACTAGATACACAACCCCATCCTTCAAGGATGAAACCACCGATGCAGAAATCACCACAGGATCAAATCACTCGCGAGCCCACCGGGGAGACCGCAGAAGAACTCATGCGACCAGGGACAGGCATCACACTCCTAGTGATCGCACCCGACCGGGTCCAGGGCCAGGGGAGATACGCCCATTGGCCGCCAATTCCAGTATGAAGAGCGTAACAGTACAAGATTCGGGCAGAGACGTCACAATCAAAGGACAACTTTGCCGGAGGCGAATCGGGAGTTTGTAAATCTGGGAACTCCACCACCGCTCCCCCTAACAGCCCAGGAGGAAGAAATGGCCGACATGAGGAGGCAGATGAACGAAATGAGGGAACAAATGAACAGAGCCCCTCTGCAGCCTACTCCAGTTCAGGCCAGAATCACTTCCCCTTTCACCCGGGAAATCATGCAAGCGGAGATCTACAGGGATGCCAAACCACCGACCGGTCAGATATATGACGGGGCGGGAGATCCCCACGGACACTTGAGGAGTTATCAAGGGGGACTTATGCTATTGGGAGTGTCGGAGCCGGCCCTTTGCCGACTTTTCTTCAGCACGCTCAGGGGGCCTGCCCAGGAATGGTTCGGGACCCTGCAGCCCAGATCGATCGGCAGCTTTGCCGAATTATCATCATTATTCCTGGATCAGTTTGCATCCAGTGCCACTCCGAAGAGGCATTTCAGTTACTTGACGAGTATCAGGCAGGGCCCGAAGGAGACCTTAAATCAATTCCTCAAGAGATGGAGGGATGAGACCCTAAAAGTGGGGAGCATGACGGATGATACAACCATCACCCTATTTACTAACGCTCTCCGAACGGGTGAATTGTATAAAGAGCTAAAAAAGAATCCGGGTACGGTTTATTCTGAAGTTCTGGACAGATCCCGGAAGCTTGCGACTCTGGAAGAAGAAATCCTGATCACGGATAAGGTAACTGCACCCCCCCACACCAATGAAATTGGCCGATCGGCTGGATCCTACCCCAGCGGCCGCTCCACCTTCAAGAACGGCGCGATTCACCCCTTTGGTCCTTTCTGTAGCAACCATTTATCAGAACGAGAAGGACAACATCCCCCCGACTGATACCAAAGGGTTTATGGGGACAGATGCAAATGCTTTTTGTAAGTACCACAACAGGAGCGGTCACTCCACCCAATCCTGTCGGGCATTGCAGATAGCCATTGAAAAGATGATCCAGATGGGTCATCTAGGTAAATATGTAAATACGGACCCGAATGCTACAGGCATTCTGAAGCCGGTCAGGAGATCTAACAGCTGGAGGTGAGATGTACAACGTGATGCTCGCCCCAGAAATGATGTATATAATCCTCCCAGAGATGAACCAGAAGGTTCAGGGAAGAAGTTCGAGCGAAAGAAGTTCGAGCGAAGCCTGTACGTGGCCTCTGTAGCCATGCCACCCCAGAAGAAAGGAAGAACGGACCCCATCACTTTCGGGCCCACAGATTTGCCAAATTCACCAAGTCCACACAGTGACGAGTTGGTGGTAAGTATGTGTATAGACGATGCTTTAATTTGCCGGGTGTTGGTCGACACGGGAAGCAGTGTGAACGTATTGTACCTACAATTGTTCGAGAAAATGGGCCTCTGGAAAAGTCAGCTGACCCACATGAGGACACCACTGGCAAGCTTCACCGAGAATTGCATCGAAGCAGAGGGGACCATCCAATTGATGGTTGAAATTGGGGATGAAACGCACAGGGTGTCGGTCCGAATGACGTTCGTGATAGTAGATATCAATTGTGCCCACAATGCCATTTTGGGCCGACAGGGATTAGAAGATCTGGAGGCCATAGCCTCTGTCCGCAACTCATGCATCAAACTCCCCATAGACACTGGGGTCGGGGTGGCCAGAACTGATCCAACAACAGCCCGAACCTGCTATCGGGAGGCCCTGAAAAATATGAACGCCCGTGGAATGCGGGTAAACAACATTTATATGGAAACACGTCGAACGGAGTTCGAGGCACATCCTGAGCCTGCCACCCTCCTCGAGCAAATTGACCTGGATTCTCCCCCCAACCGGAAGGTGGCCATCGGGGTGGATCTGGAGGCTGAAATTCGGGAAGGTATAATAATGGTACTGAAGAAGTTTCAAGTATTGTTCGCCCGAGGGCCATAAGTAATGGCGGGCATTGATCCGAGCATAATTTGCCACAAGCTGGCCGTTCGGCCTGATGTAAAGCCCGTTCAGCAAAAGAAAAGATACCAGGCCACCGAACGACGTGATTTCACGAAACAGGAGGTGGCCACCTTGCTAAAAATAAAACACATCCGTCCGGTGATGCATGTTGAATGTTTATCCAATGTTGTGCTAGCTTCGAAGGGGTCCACTTGGAGGATGTGTGTAGATTATTCGGATTTGAATAAAGCTTGTCGCATGGATCCATATCCAGTGCCGAGGATCGATCTATTAGTAGATGAGACGGCAGGATGTGAGCTGTTAAGCTTCATGGATGCGTTCTGGGGGCATCATCAAATTTTCATGCACCCAGATGACGCAGAAAAAACAGCGTTTGTAACTTCGGACGAAGTATTTTGCTATATTGTTATGCCATTCGGGTTAAAAAACGCAATGGCTACTTTCCAAAGGATGATTGGAATGCTCTTCAAAGAAGTGTTGGGAGTCACAATGGAGGCCTATGTTGATGACATCCTGATCAAAAGCCGGAAAAAGGAGAACCATGTCCTGGATATAGAAAAGGTGTTCAGGGTAATGTAGAAAGCAAACATGAGGTTGAACCCCCAAAAATGTGCCTTTGCCGTCAGAGGGGGCAAATTTTTGGGATATATGATGAGTGAGAGGGGCATTGAGCCTAATCATGAGAAAGTAAAGGCGATCATGGATATGGAGGCTCCGAGGAACCTGAAGGAGGTTCAGCGATTGACCGGTCGGTTGGCAGCCCTGAGTAGATTCTTGTCCAAACTGGCTGATCGGGCAATTCCATTTTTTCAGATCATGAAGAAAGCAAACCCCTTTGAATGGACTGCCGAATGCCAAACGGCCTTCGAAGAGTTCAAGATGTATCTATCTTCTCCCCTGGTATTAACAAAAGCTGACCCAGGGAAACATCTTTATATGTACCTTGCTGTGGCCGATCTAGCCGTAAGTTCTGTGTTACTAAAAGAAGAAGATGCCATCCATAAGCCTATATATTTTGTGAGTAAAGCCCTGAACGGCCCAGAGACTCGGTACACTCTGATGGAGAAGACGGTGTTGGCCCTAATAGCAGCCATCAAACGGCTTGCGCCTTATTTCCAGGCACATCCGATAACCGTATATACAACACAGCCACTGGCCACCATCTTGAGAAATCCGATGGCTAGCGGGCGCATCACAAAGTGAAGTCTCTGGATCGGGCAGTATGAGGTGGACTTTAGACCTCGACCCACTATCAAAGGCCAGGCATTGGCTGATTTTATAACAAAATGTACCGCTCAGCCTTCGGAGATCGAGATGAAAGGCAGCATGATGAATGAATGGTGGGAAATGTACGTAGATGGTGCATCAAGTGCTAAAGGCTGTGGAGGTGGAGCTGTGATCACATCACCGGAAGGTTTTAAGGCATACTACTCCATCCATTTTGACTTCAAAGTAACCAACAATGAGGCCAAATATGAGGCTCTCATTGCAGGGTTAAAATATGCAAAAGCCCTGGGCGCCGATCGGCTCAAGGTCCTGTCAGACAGCCAGCTGGTGGTCCACCAAGTGAATGGCACGGCTGAAACTAAAGAATGAAGGCTTACAAGGAACTGGTCGAGGAACAGATCGAAAAGTTTGAGCATGTAGTGCTCGACCAGATTTCCAGGATAGAAAATCAGGAAGCAGATATCTTATCCAAATTGGAGAATGCAGCTCTTGACGACCATGCACAGATGATCCCTGCTCACATCCAGCGGTTTGCCCATCAGGAAACCTTAACAACACCGCCAACTATGGTCCTCCAAGTAGGGGCTATATCTTATGCCGTTCCTAATTGGATCCCATAAGACAAAAATTCAGCATACAATATGAAATGCATTCAGAGGAGGGCATCCATGTTCGAACCAATAGACAGGCAGTTATATAAGAAGACATTTGGAGGACCATATCTGAAGTGTTTGCCACCCGGCCTAGCTGTAACACCCCCAAATTTCCCACTCAAAAATACATTTAAATAATGATTTATTGGAAAGTATTACTAACTTTATTTGAAAACATCAGAAAATGTGCAGTGGAAAATTCAAAGGGAAATAGGGGTGCTACCGCCACACTCGGTTCTAACCTAACCGAGTGCACAGGCTAAAACAACTTAAACTCCAAAATCAAATGTTCACTTTGAAATTTATTGAAAAGAAATTTACAATGATCTACTAATTATGTTTTCTAACGGATGCGCTCTCGAAATCAACTTCAACAGGACCAACTCAGCACCTGTACAAAATCAAGTACAGAAAGAAAATAAAAGAAACAAACATTAGCAATAATGCTAAGTAAGTCCCACCTAACCTTTTAAAATAATATATATATATATATATATATATATAAATTCGTACAACCGTTAGTATAAAAATATTTTCAAAACACTTTATAAATCATAAGTAAACGATATCTATACAAAATCCCAATCACATAACTCGTGAACCATAATAATTCCAAAATACATGAAACACCAAAATTTCTCCTCTATTGAATTTCTCCAAATATCACTTTGTAACTAACTTCCTAGTAATTTAGAAGGACAGTGCTCAACACTCTGGTTAAGCCTGGTGGTCCGTTGTTATGTACGGCCACTCCGGAACTATCACCGGTACCACAACTGCTCCTTGGAAACGGAAACAACTACTTTAAGTGTGCACACCCCCTAAAGGTATTCCAAGCCCTCCGGGTTAGTAAGCCGATCCGGGTAGCTGGGATGTTTTCTACCAACTACCCCACCTCAAAAACTGAATGATTAGGAGCTACTACTGCCACTACTACTCAAAAGTCGGGATGTTTTCTACCGACCGCCAATTCACCTCAAACCAAAACCACTAAAAACTGAGTAGTAGTAGACCTAACCATCCTCCACATTTTAAGGGACGTGGAAAACCAACACCACGGATTTCTTCCGTGATGCTTACCTTTTATGAAAATATTTATTTTTCTCAAAATCAATCGAAGTTTATACTTCAAAAATTCCCTTTGCATCAAACTCCCACAACAATAACAAATTACGTACTATTACAAAATCTCCCAAAATCATATACAATAACTCATATCAACAAAACAATAAATCTGTTGGTCCAAAATAGGACGCTCGTAGGCTTTTAGGAAAGCTACGTACGACACTCAAGCAAGAATTAGGAAAGTACGAATATGGAAAGTTAGCCAGAAATAGCATATAGAAGTTGTCTCCCCTAATCTGAATTACAACCCACCTTTTATAGGCGTATACAAATCGTAACTGTTACTGATAATAATGACTAATTAATTACAACATTAATACGGAATTAAATACATAATTAATAACGCATTAATTGCTCGACCGTTACTCTTCCGGGCTAGGAGGTCGGCCGGACTGACAGGCTCCCCGCCGGGCTGGCAGGCAAGCTCCAGGTTATGGACTTGGATCCATGGGTCCAAGTTCGGAGCTTGGGCTGATTAGGCTCTGGGCCTAGTCCCATTACTCCATCACGAGTCCCCAACTCCCTTAGTCGAGTAGTAGACTCGGCTAAGAGGGAGTAGTCCAAGTCAGATGCTCTTCTCCGTGACTAGAAAATCCCCGCCCTTATCCATGTTGGGGAGATGCCTCATTAATAACCTTCATTAGGAAAAAAACCAATGGGAAAAAATCCTAATGAAGGGAAAAAGAGTACATCTGACGCCCCCAAGATGAAGCAAGAGGTGAGATCCTCAGCCTTTATTGCAATGATCGCCATCTGCGAATAGGATGGCTAGAACTGTTCTTCTCGTCGGACTCAGACTCGTTAGGTTTGTCATTTGCTTCCTTGAAGATGGTAAGACCCTCAGTCCCCCGCTTCATTCAGTTATATCTACACATAAAAGAAACTAGTGTAGAATAGAGCATCTGGCCTGGTGTCGAACCACGGCTCAGTGTGTAAGTGAGTCGGACTCACTACTTGAAAAGAATGACATCAAGTTCCCAAGTTAGGCCTTAACCCAGTCTCCGAAAGAAAGATTGAATCCGCGAGTAAGTGAGCCGGACTCCTCACTCGAATGGATAATCCAACCCCAAAGAACTAAAGTATATCAACCTTTTCGAAAAATGTGAATGTCAATTAAGTGACAAAATTGCTCGGAAGAGTGTGGCTCTAGGCCCCTAATAAGAGTTTAACTCGCCGCCCGAGGTTAGTAGTTCGAACCCGCGAGTAAAAACTTTTGAACGGGTGACTCGTCCCCCGAGATCGGAGTGTGATGCACTTGGAAAGGGTAAGAGCACGCAAGAACTCGTATGAAGTCAAGAGTGTGCGGTATTAACATTTATATTGGAGCTTATTAATCGCCACACCCATATGACGTGACCCGGTGGCGAGTGTGTGTGCTCGGCCAGTGTACGAGTGTGTGTGCTCGCCCGGTGTACGTGAGTGATCGGATTTCATAAGCCCGTTTTTCAATGTTAAAATTACACACGCTTAACAAGAGTAAAAGCAATTAAACCACTTAAAATATGTTTTCAAATGTTTGGATTTTTGATTTTTTTTGGTATCAAATATAGAAGATTTTTTGAAACTTAGCTTTAGAGCCAAACGGGCCCGAATGCGTTGTTGAAAATTCAGCCCATCATCCTTGAGGAGAATCAAATTTGGTCTTAGTGTAATCTTGGTCCATCCACTTTAACGCAGAGCAGACTCCTGCTCCATAGGAATTAGGTGGGCGCCCATTTGAAGGCCTATCTCATGAATAGGCATGGCGATGAGGGAGACCAGCAGCGACGTCGGCGCACGGCATCCAACTGTGATTGGTGAAGAGAACAGGAGGAAGTGGGACTGTAGCACCTTGGATTGGGATGAATTTCTTGAATTTTTTCCTACTAAAGTACGTGATGTGAGAGATCAATAGAGGCTCTCAATGAAAGCACCGATGTTGGTCCAAAATAGGACGCTCGTAGGCTTTTAGAAAAGCTACGTATGACACTCAAGCAAGAATTAGGAAAGTACGAATATGGAAAGTTAGCCAGAAATAGCATATAGAAGTTGTCTCCCCTAATCTGAATTACAACCCGCCTTTTATAGGCGTATACAAATCGTAACTGTTACCGATAATAATGACTAATTAATTACAACATTAATACGGAATTAAATATATAATTAATAACGCATTAATTGCTCGACCGTTACTCTTCCGGGCTAGGAGGTCGGCCGGACTGACAGGCTCCCCGCCGGGCTGGCAGGCAGGCTCCAGGTTATGGACTTGGATCCATGGGTCCAAGTTCGGAGCTTGGGCTTATTAGGCTCTGGGCCTAGTCCCATTACTCCATCAATATCAACTAATATCTCAAATACAACCCTTTCGTATAATAATATTCACTCAAATTCAGCACACATAAATTCAATTCTCAAATATGCACACAAAAATATTTAAAAGAAATCACGAAGAAAAAGAACTAATTTCGGTTGATG
The DNA here is from genome assembly GCA_945859875.1 of Cuscuta europaea. Taxonomy (NCBI): domain Eukaryota; kingdom Viridiplantae; phylum Streptophyta; class Magnoliopsida; order Solanales; family Convolvulaceae; genus Cuscuta; species Cuscuta europaea. Next base: position 4,295,563 of record CAMAPE010000061.1, read on the forward strand.
TGAGACTTACCTTAAGTCCAAATGCTCATATTTCTCTTCCTCTATTTCGGTCTCTATATAATCACCTTTTATTTAAAATTCACAAATTAATACTAGTATCTAATAAGCCTATAGTTAAATTCATCTACCCTTATAAATTCCCGATCTTACGATTTTATTTACCTATTTCAAGAATTGTTCCATCTCGTTATTAGTTCATAATAACGAGATCTATTTTATTTATAGTTATCCACTTATATTGAACTTAAAAAAATCTATCCACTACAGTTCATTCAACTTATTTTAACAATTCATTCAGTTTATATATTTCATTAATCAACCCATCTCGTATAAAGTAGTCTAATTAGTTAATATATCCGGCCCAGCTACTAAAATTTCAGTGGCCTAGAAGAAATAAAACAAAGCAGCAATACGGAGTAAGAATTTCGTACAGATATTGTAGCTGTCGTCTTCGTCATCCTCACGCAGTGCCAGCGACGCACGGTAAGAAGACGGCAACGCAGCTCCGTCGTTAACGGCAGTCGTTCAGCAGCGTTTTTCATTATAGTGGCTGCTCCGGCGGATACGGCGACGAAAACGTTTCGGCGGCTTCCTTCTTCCGTCTGGCGCACAAGATTCTATTCCGGCGGCGGTGACATTCAGCGGCAGCAGTCCGGTCTTGTTCCAGCAAGTCAGCGGCGGTGCTTCCTCTCCAGTGACGCAGACTGGCGACGGGTGACCCCTCCACTTCCGTTGTAAAACAGTGTGCAGTCCTTCAACGTCACTCCGGAGAAGATAGACGTCGGTTCAGCCCTCACCGATGGTCGTTCTTCTTCCTTGAGCGATGATGCAGCAGACCAGGTTGTTCGTTCCTTCTCTCGTTCGCTTCAGTAGAATAAAGTGGTGTAGTGTGTTTTAATTTGGTGCGTGTACAGGGGCGGACCGTAGTAGAGATCCAGGGGGTTACCGCCCCAACAAATTTTTTTAGTGTATATATATACGAAAAATGATTTTTGATCTTCCAAAAAGTATTTTGAACCCCACCAAAAATATTTTCGCCCCCCAAAATGACTTTCCTGGGTCCGCCCCTGTGCGTGTATGTATGTGTATGCACTATATATATATATGCAGGTTCTTGTTTTCTTCGATGCAGGTTTTCATCGCAGCAGCTGATGTATATATATAGTCATGAAGAAGAAGATTCGGGTTTTCATCGCAGCAGCTGATGTATATATATAGTCATGAAGAAGAAGATTCTAGGCTGTTCGTAAACCTACTCTTCACATATACTTCCTCCGTTCCATAAAAGTCGCAACATTGGAATTTTTGCACTATTCACATACCTTACTTTTACTACGATTTTCTAATAATATATATAATAAAAATATTATGTATAAAATATTAATAAATTTGTATTAATGTAAATTTCCATTATATTAACTTTTTTTAATGTTTACTAATACGTTAATAAATATAATTACAGTCAAAGTTGTGCGTTGGCAAACGTGAAAGTCAAACTGTTGCAACTTTTATGGAACGGAGGATAGTATATATATATATATATATATATATATATATATATATATATACACACACACACACACACACACTAGTTTAGTAACGCGGGTTGAGCGTTCGTGGTAATGCCCAAGACCATTGTGGGGCCTTAATCACTTGATATATGTTGAGTGAATATATGAGTATAATACAATATTTGAATTCATATATAGTTTGTTATTTATTGATAAGAAATCATAAATAATAAAGTATTTATAGGCTAGATTATAAGTAGGGAAACAAAGCAACCAAGATGACAATAATAACCATAATAGTAGGAGTAAGGTTCACAAAAAACAATATCATAAAACACACAAAAATGTTTTGGTTAGAGAAGTAGTCAAATATTTATTGAGTTGTAGTTCATGTAAGAAATTAAAGCAAGAGTTAGGAAACAAGTTGTACGAATAGAAGTAGTGGGAAATAGTAACAAGTAATCAATCTTTTTTGTTGCGCTTAAAATCAAGAGATGATTGTGGTCCTCTTTTATTCAAGTGACCTTTTTAAGTGACACCGACGATTAGAATACTCTTTAAGCCTCCCAAATGTTCTGATTGTGGTCCTCTTTTATTCAAGGTGCAGTGGCTCAATAATGTTGTAAACTTGTGGAATTGCAGTTTTTCAGTTTTAATGTACTCTAATGATGTTTTTACTTGGACTGAAATTTGCTGGTCTGATATGTTTAAGTCTGATCTGACCTGGTCTGATAAATGTCTGGTCTCTATGTATTTTACAACTACGAAAGTCTAATCTGGTCAGGTTTTTAAAATATGGTCTGGTGTGAAACTGCAAACAGTTCAAGTAAAAACATCCTAATATGGCGAAGGTTGAGTCTATTTTTAAATTCAAACAGTGTCAACTTTTGCTAGGCATCCGTGTATACGTATCGTAGGCACAAAGTCCTTGATGAAACTTTTGCCCCAAAGTCGTTGTCGTCGACTCTTCGTAGGCACAAATAATTTTTGAAAGTCATCTTATCATCCCAAATATTTTTTATTCCACAACTTCAGTAGGGGATTTTCATTTATCACCCATATTTGTCTTTTAAGACCTAATACAAGAGTAAAAGAGAATTATGCCATAAAAATACAAGAGTAAAAGAGAATGCGGGAACTTTGAAAGCTAACATTATAAGTAGTAAAAAGATAATCATTTTTTTTTGTTCAATATGTGATACATCTTCACATTCTTCTCTCAACATCATTTGTTCATTTGTTATGAATGTATGCAATAAATTGACCCGTTCTTATTCAACAATGCTAAAAAGAATAAAGGACACTGCATCATGATAGAAAAACATCTGAGCTCTCCTTCGAGAAGTCATCATTCAACAAAGAAAATGATTAGCAGCTGACCAACAAAGAAAGTCATCTCCAGACAGAAAAGGCTTTGTTGCTTCTTCCTCGTCTACATCATTTATTACTTATCAACCCTATAAAATACATCCCCGAAGATCATCCAGAGCTTCTTTCACTGCATAAATGATCATTTTTTTTACTTCCAACTTATCTTCCTTGGCCCTATGATTCTCGGGAAGAGTACGGAATTCCTCAGTCAATCTAATGCATTTAGGAATACTTTCAGGAGAAACAAAGTCAGCAGCAACTTTAATGAATGACTTTAAATTTCTAACTTGATGTGGGCAGCCAGCTGGTATGAGAACATCATCTCCTAATTTCTGAACGAAGGTCCATGGTTCAATCCCGTATTCTTCCTTTAGTCTCCTTTTATGCTCAACAGTCAAGTAAAAAGTTTCATCATGTATAAGATGAACTACCTGCGGCACTGGATAACAATAAATGTGTCTGAACTCCTTGAAATGCTTTCTGAGATATTTTTCCAACTTAGGAACATCTTCTCTCCTAAAAATATCCCAGAGAGCACCACCATCATCACAAATATCTTCTAATGCTTCAGGGGGATTGTTATTACTTAACTGCAATTCACAATTAGTGCTTGTATTTTCATATTCCTCCAACACACTATTTGCACTTGTGCCATGAGTGCAAACCATATTTTGCATACAATTTGGTTGACCATTTCCTTGATCAACACAGTTTGCATTTGGTGTAGTACCATGTCTAGAACATTCTTCATTTAGCCCATCAAATCCATTTTCACACTCTTGCTCCTGGCTGACCTGCCGTTCCAATAGATCCTGTGCAGCATGCTGCTCTTTAAACTTCTGTATACTTGAAAGGTGTTCCATTCCTAATTTTGTTTGATGAATATGTGTCAGTACATTCACCGCATCAGACATATCACAGTGCAGCTTTCTTACTGAGTCCCCACACCCTAATTCTTGATGAATTCCATAAGCAATATACGTCTTTGGCCCCACATCTAGAAGCATCATATGATGCTTACTTCTTTTCCGACCAAAGGCACGCATCATAACCTGTGGTTCCCAACTCAACCCTGATACAGTTTCCAGTACATTACTGACAATTACAGGCTGTCCCTTACTCCAATGCCATTGAAAATGATTCAGATCCCCACGTTGAATGTCTTTAGCTTCAGGATGGTACAGATAGTTATCAGCAGAATCCTCCCGAGATGCTGCCTTGAACAGCTTGTCACTAAGTTCATTCTTGCTAAAAGTTCTCAAACAAGAACACCATGGATCAGGAAACCCATATAATTCATTCAACTTGCAAGTATTTGCTATTTCTTCTACTCTGGCTATTAACTCTGAAACATAATTTTTCTCCAACAAGTGTTTTAATACTAATGTTCCCTCGTTACAACCACCCATGTTCTTTGGAGGACAAGGAATGTCACCTTTCACCCCAGTTTTCCATTCTATGCAGCAATCACCATCACTCTCGGTGGTTTTCACTTCAGATTTTAACTCAATTTCCTCATCAGGAAGTTCGTCATCATTACCATTGGGTTTCATTTCAAATTCTAACACAATATCTTCTTCACTAGATTTTAACCCAAAGTCTTCAATAGTAAGGTTTTCATCAGTCCTCTTACGTCTTCTTTCTTTAACAGGCTTGCTATCAGTGTCACCATACAGATATTCTATCCCATTGTTAATGTATTTGAAAACTACTTTTTCATTCCCCTGTAAGTGGCCATTCCTCAGCTCTTGGCAGCAGGTAAGACAAAGGTCAAAGGAACACTTTGAACAACTTCTATGATTATAAAAAATTATCATTTTTAGTTATTATCATTATGATCGTATAACTTAAAATCTCAAAACAAAAACTGATAAGGTAAATTATCATTGGGATTTTCTTACTTTTAGGAGGAGAAATCCGCCTTCATGTGCACCAGAAATCTTTAACTCCTTTGACCACTTATGATTTCTAAGACTATCACACCAAAACTATACACATCAACCTTCTATGATAATTCACCATGAATTGCATACTCTGGTACTATGTACCACTGAAAAAAGACTTATACTCCGTATAACATAGGCGATCACAAAAATACCTAAAAGTAGCACAAACTTATATATTTGAAATCATTCTTGCTTGTATAGATCATAAAAAGGCTTCAATAATCCATGAACTAATACAATTGTGCTTAAGGAAAGAAAAGAAATAAACATAATTTCAACTTACAGTGTTCAGAAAGTGAAAGGACTATAAAATATGCAAAAAAATTGAGACTTCTTGCATCTCCAACTTTTAATACTATTATTACCTAATAGAAAACTATGTAAATCTTTGAAACGTCATAACTTCTATGACTTTTATAGCAGAGAAAATTTTGTCTATAAAACTTTGTAACTTCTAATGTAAACTATAGAAGGGAAGGAAATTAACATCTTTGTATGAAACTAAAACTCAACTAAAACAAATTATTTTTTCAATATAATCAGAATGCAAAGAAAATAAATTGTTGATCATAAGGCATCATTCCAATCCTGCCTAAATTAGAGATCTATATGAATATATAGGTAAAAAAAACTATTTTTGAGTTGTTTGTCTTAATACAATTGATAATCCCAGAATACTTAACAAACAACAAATATAGCAGTTATAGAAGAAGCAGATAGAAAGAAATCGACAAGTTTATACCCAAATCTGGTATACCGTATGAAAACCGGCCGCTGCTCTCCCTGGAGAAGGAGAGCAGCGGCAAACCTAAACTCTCTCTATCTTTACGCCTCTAAACTCTAAGCCTCTGTCGATCGTTAGGGTTCCCGTAAGTTAGCCTCCTTTTATAGGAGAAGTTAGCTAACTTACGGGTTACAAGGAAGCCCACGGGCTGATACACATTTGTGGCCCGTATTACACGTTTAATTGATAACTACACAAATACAAAGATAACTAACTAGATTGAACACCATAAAATATTCCCAACAATCTCCCCCTTGGTGATCAATCGTGTTGAATCAGCATTGCAGCGCATATATCTTTGTCTTTGTTGTTATTGAGCTTCCTTTGTCTTTGAACTCGACTTCTGAGGAAGGCTATCTGAAGAAATCCTTGCAATCTCCCCTTTGATGTCTTCTTGACAATTTGATCTTTGATGCCGGGGGTTGAGGGACCTTCAGTATCTTGCATGTAGTCCTTGCCTTCCAGAAGTTGCTCTTGATCAGCTTGGATGAAGTCTGGTGACGCCTCTAGAATGAATACTCTTTGGAGAATAGGAGACGACCATGGAATTCATCTTCAGGACACGAGTATTTGACCTCTGTCTCCTCCACAATGTAGTCTTTTTGACTATTCGGAATGAATGCATTTGAGGAGAACTTGTCAGTGGCACAGCGGAACATAATGATGGTTGATTTGTGAGTGTAGCTGACCATTTGATTTGAGTTGCGGAGATAGTAGAGAGGGTGTTGAATTTTGTGATGGAGGAGTGAAGTGTCCCAGAATGATTTGATCAGTGTTAACAGCATGTGGACCACTCTCCCCCTCATGACGATCCGATGAATCGGGACGTCATGCTTTTATTCTTTTATTCTGCGGAAATAAAAACATGAAAAACAAGCAGAATCTAAAAAAGATAACGTAGCCCCCCGGGGTCGTGAAGACGCCCGTTATCATCACTATAGAGATAAACTCTAAAGCAATGGCCTGAAAATGTTGGTGATTCTTATGTTGCAACAGCAGGACTTCCTTCCAATTATTGGTCTACATCTGTATTAGATGAGCCCTATGGAAGTTCTCGCAAGTCTTGAAGACTAGCAACTGACTCTAAAATGTGTCTGTGTCCTAGAAAATTTCAAAACATTTGGGAGTGAGTAACTAGACACGACGTGATCAATGAAAGTTCAGTGGCATGGGGCTGAGGCCACTGTAGTCAGTATTACTTGCCTCGGAAGGAGACAGTAATGAGAGATGCGGTTCCCCGTGAACTATGATTAAACACCTGTCTGTTGGGAGACAAGTGAGTGGTCTAGGGTAGGGTTGTGCATGCGCCGTTTGGACAAAATGCAGCGACTTCTACCCGGGATCTGAATAAATTCAGTCCTGAACCTATGGGGATAGTCCAGAGTATTTTAGTGGCTAGGAGCAAATGTTCAATTCATAGCAAGCAATTGAGGTAGCAGACTCATCATTGATAATTGTTTTTCTTCTCACCTGAGCCTTCTGCTTCCTAATGCTCATAATGTTCACTCACTCACTCGCTCACTCACGCACTTACGCTCGGCTTTGTCCCTTGGGTAGACTTAGTTGGGTTTACTAAGCCATAGGGACATGTTCTCTCATTACTTTCTTCATTTTCTCTCTGTACTCCCCCTCAACTGGAGCACTCGGTATGCTTTGTCATTGTTAGGCACCGGGGAGGATAACATTGAACACTCCCCCTAAAATGTTGCATCCTTTGAGAGATTCCTTGCTTTGTCGGTGTACGGCGCCAGGAGGAGAAAACTGAAACTCCCCCTCAGAATGTGCAAGGTTTGATTGCTCACAGCTTGTCATACCCGCCATGTGTGTGGAGCAATCTGAACATGTACCACACATGACGGTTTCCCTGAGCTCACCATGTAGAATTTTAGCATATTGATGATCACACAATGTTGATGAGTCAGGGGAGGCTTCAGCAGTTGATTGTTGATTGTTGTAAGATGACCGTTGACGCGAGGTTGATTGAATTATCTACGATTTTCAGACCTTTACATTGAAGTTTAGAAAAGCTTTGACCTCAGGGTTTACAATGAAAGAATTTGAACAGATTTGCCTAAGTTTTGACCTGGACATCGGTGATTTACAATGTTTGTAGGAAAACTCACGTTTTGACCCTCAAAGACTGCGAGTGAGGGCGCGTGAGATTGGGTTCTGGGGCGTAGCCCCAGAATTAATGTAGATCTTTGCGTTAGCTTTCCAACAAAAAAAAGTTTGCTCAAATCGGATCACCGAGTCAAAAGTTATGGCCAAAACAGTGCGGTGTCGCAGAAAATCTCTAATTTTGAGTTTTTGAGGAAAATCTTCGAGGTTGAGGTTCTCGATGTTGAATTTCGAGAGCAGGTGAATTTAAACAAAATTCTAAGGCAAAAACTCGAAATCCAAATCTGGAGATTTTAATTTCGAGTTTGCCTTGAAGAGTAATGACGAAATCCACCTGCAAAACAGACCTCAGAATAACGAAATCTTCAGAATTTCAAAATGTTTGGAACCTCGAAAACTTTGGAGTTTCGAAAAATCTCATAATCTCGAAAACTTGCTGTTTGAAAAACATCAGAACATCGAAAACTCCTGAAACATTTATATAAGCAGGGAATCATTCAGAGATCCTTATAATGTAAAGCTTCGATGAACTGCAAAGGATGTCAAGATTCGAATTATGAGTTCCAAGAAACTGCAAACTTTGAAAAATTCAAAACATCGAGAAATTCCGAAAATTCTGAAATTTTTTAGAATGTCGAAATCCAAAACATCGAGTTCCTAAAACTCGAAATCAATTCCAAAACTCGCAATTCCAAAACTCTCAAATTTTTAAAAAACTCGAGGTTTAAAACTCGATGTCAGAACTCGAGGTATAAAACTCGATGTCAGAACTCGAGGTTTAAAACTCGAGGTCAGAACTCGAGGTTTAAACTCGAGGTCAGAACTCGAGGTTTAAAACTCGAGGTCAGAACTCGAGGTTTAAACTCGAGGTCAGAACTCGAGGTTTAAACTCGAGGTCAGAACTCGAGGTTTAAAACTCGAGTTGAAGACCGCGAGTTTACGCATCGAGTTGAAGACCGCGAGTTTACGCATCGAGTTGAAGACCGCGAGTTTACGCATCGAGTTGAAGACCGCGAGTTTACACATCGAGTTGAGACAGTATGAGCATGCGCTAAATTTCAGAAAGCATTACTTCAGATCTCAAAAATAAATGCAAGACGGCACTTGATCACAAAGGGGGAGATTGTTGAAGACTATTTATTGTGAATCAAGTTTGTCTGTCTTGTCTGTAATAAGTTAGATGTTTACTATTTCTATTCTGTACTGATTAAATATATCTGTTAGAATAGTATACAATATGGGCCAAGTGTTAGGCCCATACTCAGGCAAGAAGCCTTTGTACGCATACCTGAGCCTCGCCTATAAAAGAGGGAGGAGGACTCAGGTTTGCAGTTAACTTTCGTATCTGCTCAAAATAGCCTTAGCGCCTATCATTCTTGTACGAAAGATTCACGGTATATCAGAAAAGGTTTTCACTTGATCTTTCTGTGTTCATCTTTATTGTTAATCTTTCATCTGTATGCCATATTATACTGTTGTTATAGAAAACAGGGAACAACAACAATAACAGTAAAAGTTAATTGATTCCAACAAAAATGAGCTTCAAACAGGAAGATAGCTATGGTCGGAGTCCTCCTCATGTCCATTAAGAAGAACTTATACTTCAGTTATGTATCAATGAATAATTCGCACAACTGCACATGATTCAGTATTTTTAAAGCATTCCAAATATAACAATAACACTACTTATAAGTTCTCTTTTAAATATAGTCCTACTTTAGTCAACTTTTTGGTATCGTTACGCTGTACATTGTTGTATTAGAAACAAATGAGAACAATGTTGAAAATGCTGAAATAAAATAGGGCATATGTAAATAGAGGCTGCAGAGCAAAAAAATACTTGATTTCATGGGGGCATTTAATCAAACACATAGATGGCACAAATATAGAGGAAAAACTAATCGATTGGAAGATGGAAGCATAAACTCAACCCATCCAAACTACTCTCATAAACAATGGTGGGAGCCCGTATAATACAACCACAGAGGGAGTTGGGAGGCAGCAGAATTGAATATAGGAAAACCCCAAAAAACTTCATGGACAAGGAACTAATTATTAAACGAATGCGCAGGTAAATAAACAAGTGGTTTGAAATAGAGATGCGTAGAACAGTAATAATAAAGTAACAATACAATTCAGAATTGGATGAACAGAGGAAAAACTTACGAGTATATATAGAAGAGGGAAGAAGAGGAAAATCTGTTGAACAACTGCGACTGAAACGGAAGAGATTGCCTAAACTGTCAGAAGCCATTTCTATGAAGAGAATGCTGAGCGGCTGAAACCGAAGAGAGGAGTATAATTGTCGAAGAGATTGCGCAACTGGTTTTGTGTCGGGCGTTGAATCACCGTTAGTTACCATTGGCCGATACCTTATACTATCGTACGGAGTATAAAACTCCTAAAATAGAAGCTGAAAGGTCTGAAACGATAATGGAAGCTGTTTTAACCGGTAAGGGCATAACGTTGAAATCACCGTTAGCAATGGAAGTTGCAACATGTACAACAAAGTAAACATAAAGTACAATGAGATTATGCACTAAGAACCACCGACATTTTTTTAATCACCGTTTAACCCCTAACAATATCCCCCCTTATACTATTGTAGATACTTGGTCGATCGATGCTTCTGGGCTTTAGGGTTTCTTTGTGTTAAAATCTGCAGCCCAATATAATATAGCGTATATGTGAGCATAGGAAATAGTCGAGCTTCTTTTGTTTATATTATTAGTAAATTATTAATTAATTAGTAATAACGTGTGAACAAGTATTTCATACATTGTGTATTTAGTTGTGAGTCTAAAAGAAATGTATCATCTTAATATTGTTGTACTTCATATATTAATTTAAGCAATATTCAACAATGTCACTTTTGTCATATGCTAAAATTTTATCACATTAATATAATTAGTTATCTCTTCAATATAATTTTCTATTTTACTTTATTTAAATTTTCAGAGTGTCACATTCTACCCCACTTAAAAATATGCTTCGTCCCCGAAGCAATTACTTACTCAAGAATCTTCTTCCTTCGAATATCGTATGAGCGTTCCGTTACGGTTTTTCGATGTGATGTTTTCCATACTTCGAGCAGTAGAAGCGTGTTTTCTTCACGGAGATATTCTTTTCCTGCTGGTCTTGGCCTTGATTCTTGTTCTCATTTCGGGTCTCCGTCATCTGCTTTAGCTTGTGCCGTTTGCCTCCCTGTTTCTTTCTTCTTGGGTGCTCTTCCTTGATTTCTTGAGTGTCTCCTTCTCGAGTTGTCGTAATCTTAGAGGTTGATTTCTTGGGTGTAGGCCACATTCAGAGTTTGGCATCCTAAAACGCAAATAGTCTTCTAAGTCACAAAATTCCTAGCCCTATTGGTTTCATCGATCGGGAACTAGCGCAAGTGCCAATCGTGCGAGATCCAAGTATTTGGTGTAGTATTTTTGGAAGATCATACATTCTTGCTTCATGTGTAAGAATCTTCATACTTCGTAGCTTTCACGTGCTCTAGGTTAGAATATTTCTCGCATGGCTTCGTAAACGTCTCTCAAGAAAAGTCGGATTGTTGATGAAATGCTGGTTCGGTCTTGGTCCACCATTTATTCGCCTCTTGACGTAGGTAGTACGCAACTATATCAATTCATAGATCTGCGAGCGGGACAATTTATAGCGTAAAAGAATTTGTTGAAGGTGTGAATTCATTCCTCAAGGACGACAAGATCTTCTTGGTCTACATGAATCGTGGAATTACGCTTCGCTACGAGTTTCGCTATATCATTGCGGTTGTTGAGACATTGTTGATTTTGAAGTAGAACATTTGCGAATGTCGGGATGAGTTGAGTTAGTTGCCCGAGATTTTGAGTCAACTCCGCATTCGTTGATGTAGCGTCATTGTTCACGATGTTGTCTCTCATTGGAGTCATTATCTCCTTAAAAAGGATAGCGTATAAGAAATCTATCGAAATGGTATACATAAATATACTATTATATCCAATAACTCACTAATCACATAATGTATGAAGTTCTTCTATAAGTCCAAACTTATCCTCAAATAAACATATATGAATATGTCACACTTAAAAATATCTCAAAACAAATCAAAAGAATCACAAACTCAACCGAAACCAAAACCAAAGTCTCACCAACCTCACCACGCGCCTAAAATGTTATTTTAGTCCAAAAAGTTTTTATATATTCCTAAATAATTTATTCTCCTAATATTTTAGAAAAATGTTTTGAAAAAAAAATCCTTCGCAAAATCTCAGAAAATATTTGAAAACATTTTAGAAAATCTTGAAAATTATTTTAAAACTTTCTTAATTAGAAAAATGATTTGAATGACCTCTCATAAAACCATAAGCTCTGATACCAATTCGTAACACCCCCAAATTTCTCACTCAAAAATACATTTAAATAATGATTTATTGGAAAGTATTACTAACTTTATTCGAAAACATCAGAAAATGTGCAGCGGAAAATTCAAAGGGAAATAGGGGTGCTACCGCCACACTCGGTTCTAACCTAACCGAGTGCACAGGCTAAAACAACTTAAACTCCAAAATCAAATGTTCACTTTGAAATTTATTGAAAAGAAATTTACAATGATCTACTAATTATGTTTTCTAACGGATGCGCTCTCGAAATCAACTTCAACAGGACCAACTCAGCACCTGTACAAAATCAAGTACAGAAAGAAAATAAAAGAAACAAACATTAGCAATAATGCTAAGTAAGTCCCACCTAACTTTTTAAAATAATAATAATAATAATAATAATAATAATATATAAATTCGTACAACCGTTAGTATAAAAATGTTTTCAAAACACTTTATAAATCATAAGTAAACGATATCTATACAAAATCCCAATCACATAACTCGTGAACCATAATAATTCCAAAATACATGAAACACCAAAATTTCTCTATTGAATTTCTCCAAAAATCACTTTGTAACTAACTTCCTAGTAATTTAGAAGGGCGGTGCTCAACACTCTGGTTAAGCCCGGTGGTCCATTGCTATGTACGGCCACCCCGGAACTATCGCCGGTACCACAACTGCTCCTTGGAAACGGAAACAACTACTTTAAGTGTGCACACCCCCTAAAGGTATTCCAAGCCCTCCGGGTTCGTAAGTCGATCCGGGTAGCCGGGATGTTTTCTACCAACTACCCCACCTCAAAAACTGAATGATGAGGAGCTACTACTGCCACTACTACTCAAAAGCCTGAATGTTTTCTACCGACCGCCAATTCACCTTAAACCAAAACCACCAAAAATTGAGTAGTAGTAGACCTAACCATCCTCCACATTTTAAGGGACGTGGAAAACCAACACCACAGATTTTTTCCGTGATGCTTACCTTTTATGAAAATATTTATTTTTCTCAAAATCAATCGAAGTTTATACTTCAAAAATTCCCTTTGCATCAAACTCCCACAACAATAACAAATTACGTACTATTACTAAATCTCCCAAAATCATATACAATAACTCATATCAACAAAACAATATATAAACTAATATCTCAAATACAACCCTTTCGTATAATAATATTCACTCAAATTCAGCACACATAAATTTAATTCTCAAATATGCACACAAAAATACTTAAAAGAAATCACGAAGAAAAAGAACTAATTTCGGTTGATGTGAGACTTACCTTAAGTCCAAATGCTCCTATTTCTCTTCCTCTATTCCGGTCTCTATATAATCACCTTTTATTTAAAATTCACAAATTAATATCTAATAAGCCTATAGTTAAATTCATCTACCCTTATAAATTCCCGATCTTACGATTTTATTTACCTATTTCAAGAATCGTTCCATCTCGTTATTAGTTCATAATAACGAGATCTATTTTATTTATAGTTATCCACTTATATTGAACTTAAAAAAAATCTATCCACTATAGTTCATTCAACTTATTTTAACAAGGGTCATGCTATGGTGCCTTTAAAAATTTGGAAGGTATGGTGCATCTCATTGTGTGGGCAAATGAAATAGTGACACATGGAAATAGTGAGACATGAAATAATGCCATTAATGAATTGACTTGGAATGCTATTGGGTGAGAAAGGCAAATGTATGGTACACTCCAAATTTGAAGATGTACCAGAGAAATCTCCTTTTAACAATTCATTCAGTTTATATATTTCATTAATCAACCTATGTCATATAAAGTAGTCTAATTAGTTAATATATCCGGCCCAGCTACTAAAATTTCAGTGGCCTAGAAGAAATAAAACAAAGCAGCAATACGAAGTAAGAATTTCGTACAGATACTGTAGTTGTCGTCTTCGTCATCCTCACGCAGTGCCAGCGACGCACGGTAAGAAGACGGCAACGCAGCTCCGTCATTAACGGCAGTCGTTCAGCAGCGTTTTTCATTCTAGTGGCTGCTCCGGTGGATACGGCGACGGAAACGTTTCGGCGGCTTCCTTCTTCCGTCTGGCGCACAAGATCCTATTCCGGCGGCGGTGACATTCAGCGGCAACAATCCGGTCTTGTTCCAGCAAGTCAGCGGCGGTGGTTCCTCTCCAGTGACGCAGACTGGCGATGGGCGACCCCTCCACTTCCGTTGTAAAACAGTGTGCAGTCCTTCGACGTCACTCCGGCGAAGATAGACGTCGGTTCAGCCCTCACCGATGGTCTTTCTTCTTCCTTGAGCGATGATGCAGCAGACCAGGTTGTTCGTTCCGCCCTTCTCTCGTTCGCTTCATTAGAATAAAGTGGTGTAGTGTGTTTTAATTTGTTGCGTGTATGTATGTGTATGCACTATATATATATGAAATACACCGTTCTCTCGTTCTCTCGTAGGTTCTTGTTTTCTTCGATGCAGGTTTTCATCGCAGCAGCTGATGTATATATATAGTCATAAAGAAGAAGATTCTAGGCCGTTCGTAAACCTACGCTTCATATATATATATATGTATATATACTTGGTCGATCGATGCTTCTAGGATTTAGGGTTTCTTTGTGTTAAAATCTGCAGCTCAATATAATATGGCGTATATGTGAGCATAGGAAATAGTCGAGCTTCTTTTGTTTATATTATTAGTAAATTATTAATTAATTAGTAGTAACGTGTGAACAAGTATTTCATACATTGTGTATTTAGTTGTGAGTCTAAAAGAGATGTATCATCTTAATATTGTTGTACTTCATATATTAATTTAAGCAATATTCAACAATGTCATTTTTTTCATATGCTAAAATTTTATCACATTAATATAATTAGTTATCTCTTCAATATAATTTTCTATTTTACTTTATTTAAATTTTCGGAGTGTCACATAGCAGCGGCAGTAATGGAAGAAATTCACGAAGAGATCTGTTCCAGCCACCAGGGGCCTAAAACATTGGGAAGGAAGATCATCTTACATGGGTACTACTGGCCAACGATCCAGCAAGACTGCTTTGCTCATACCAAAAAGTGCAAGGTCTGCCAGTTGTATGCACCGGTTCCCGGTCGGCCAACTACTTTCTACACCCCGATGACAGTTGCCCTTCCGTTTGCCAGGTGGGGGATCGACTTGCTAAGGCCCCTACCTACTGCTCCCGGAGGACTAAAGTACATCATTGTCGGAGTTGATTATTTCACTAAGTGGGTGGAGGCCGAACCACTGGCAAGTATTACAGATTTCAAATGCCAAAGATTCGTCTGGCAGAATATCATTTGCCGGTTTGGTCTCCTTGAACATATCATTACTGATAATGGCAGACAGTTCGTGAGTAGGAATTTCGAAAACTACTTGGTCAAATGGCAAATGAAACACTCCAGAGCGTCTGTAGCATACCCCCAGACGAATGGTCAAGTAGAAAACATGAACCGTACCATTATGGATGGTATGAAGAAAAAACTAGAGCATTGTTCGTCCTCATGGCCGGACCAATTGAATTACATCTTATGGACGTACAGGACGACACCCCGAACGGCCACTAGAGAGACCCCGTTTGCCCTAGCCTATGGATTCCAGGCCAAAGTCCCAACAGAAATTCTGGTTCCTACACATCGAATGGTGCATTATGACCCCGAACGCAATGAGGATAATCTGCGGGCCGAATTGCATTTCATAGAGGAAAGGAGGGACTTAGCTGCCATACGAATGAAGGAATATCATAGAGCGACAAGGAGATACTTCGATAAAGAAGTGAAAATCCGATCGATCGAAGTAGGAGACTTGGTCCTGAAGAAGCGGCAAAAGAGCAAACCTCTCGAAGGAGGAAAGATGGCACAAAATTGGGAAGGCCCTTACGAGGTCTGTAAAAAATATGCTTCAGGAACGTTTGGTCTGCAATCTACCGAAGGCCGACCGGCAGGGACTTGGAATGTAGAGCATCTGAGGAAATTTTATCAATAAAACGGCTATTGCCACCTCTTCAAAAAAATGTTGAGGGGGAGACATAACTTCCAGAGAGTCTCACCTCAGCTTTTAACATGTATAGTCACTTCGAACAAATAAATGACTTCCGTGTTAACGGTTTTGAGGGAGCTGTCATCTCAGCTAAAAATTTGACCCTGTGATCACGACCAAATAGAGGGATCAAAACGGCTTGGAGGGATTCACCTCAGCTAAAAGATTTTTTGACCCCGTGATCACGAATGATAAAGGGATCAAAACGGCTTGGGAATGGTGTCAGAACAAGTATTGTCAAAGCGAGCGACGTTCGGTAACATGAATTTGTCGTCCGGGGAGGCACTGCTTTCA
The DNA here is from genome assembly GCA_945859875.1 of Cuscuta europaea. Lineage (NCBI taxonomy): Eukaryota > Viridiplantae > Streptophyta > Magnoliopsida > Solanales > Convolvulaceae > Cuscuta > Cuscuta europaea. The sequence goes on from CAMAPE010000061.1 coordinate 4,311,990, forward strand.
GAGAGTCTCACCTCAGCTTGTTAACACGTGGGATCAGTCGGGATGACCGAATGACGAACGAGTTAACAGCTTGGAGGGAGCCGCCATCTCAGCTAAAAATTTGACCCTGTGATCACGACCAAATAGAGGGATCAAAACGGTTTGGAGGGATTCACCTCAGCTAAAAGATTTTTTGACCCCGTGATCATGAATGATAAAGGGATCAAAACGGCTTGGGAATGGTGTCAGAACAAGTATTGTCAAAGCGAGCGACGTTCGGTAACATGAATTTGTCGTCCGGGGAGGCACTGCTTTCAGAGAGTCTCACCTCAGCTTGTTAACACGTGGGATCATTCCGGATGACCGAATGACGAACGGGTTAACAGTTTGGAGGTAGCCATCATTTTAGCTAGCAGGATTTGGCTCGTTCAAAACGGCTGGGAGATGATGTTAAAACTATGAATATGGACGAATCTGAGTAGCGTCCGGAAAGAAGGAAAGAAAGAAAAAAAAGAGATAAGGTTGTGTATGAAATCGAGCTTTATTCTTCAGCACTATTGGCCGGAGAGTACAAGGAAAACAAGAATAACCCGATCGAGGTTGAGTGCTGCCGGCCTGTGCCGCATCCTCGGAGATCGCTTTCTGTCTCATTTCCATAACCCGATCGTAAGTATTCCCGAACAGGTCATCAAATTTCAACTCATCAGGATCGAACGGCTTGGGGAAGCGTTCCATGATCAGGTCAAGGTTCCTGTCCAGAAGTAGATCTTGGCTTTGCTTCACAGTTTTCTCCGTCAGGACATCCAAGAAAGATTTCCCTTTGGGCGTGCTATCCAAGAGCTCTATTCCCGACTTGATCGGGTCTTCACTCTCACGCAAGAATTGGCTCAGATGAGGTCCCAAAAATTGCCGAGCGGTGTTCTGTAAAGCGATGTCCAATCCTTTGCTGCGTTGATACTCGATCAAGGCCTGATTGGTGATCTTGGATGTGTTGGAAGTATACGGCTCGGGAGGATTATCTCCCGCTGATTTATCAAACCGCATCCCAGCGGATTCAGCCACTCTCGCCGGGCCCTCTCCTCCACCTTAGCCAGATCAGCCGTTGCTTGTTCACCTTCATCGACACGGACTTGCAGATCTGCAACCAGTTTTCGAGCAGCGGAAAGGAGAACCTGGCTATCTTCCCGATCGTTGGTTATGCGCTTCATCTCCTGTTCGGCAGCCAGGAAGGCCCGGTGATAGTATACTCCGACCTACAAACAGAAAAGAAGGAAATCAAATAACATATACAAAATCAGAAGAAAATCAAGGGTTTGAAGGGGTTGATGACCGATCCGCACCTTGAGAGTCTCCAAGTGACCTGCCTCGACCAGGTCAGACCAATGGGTCAGAGTAGAAAAACTGGGTGGAACCTTCAGGGAGGTACTGCACCACATAGAGGACGGCATCTGCCCGAACAGGTATCTTCCCTCTGCTTGGGGCCCTAAATTGGAAAACTCCACAAACATCCGATCATCGACCGGTGTATTGTTGAAAACTGGGGTTTGGGGCTGGGCAGGGATGATAGGTTTTTTCAACTTGTCATCCGGACCGGTCAAATCGACCACGTGATCGACCGGGATCAGTATGCTGCCATCATTCCCTCTACGTTTCTTCCGGGTTTGCTCAGCAGATGCATGATCGACAATCATCTTCTCCTTGCCTTTTTCGGAGGAAGCTGCCAGAGTAACGACAGATATGGAACGTCGAACGGGTATAGGGGATATCACACCTACAACAAAGGGAATAAGAGATAAGAAACTGAATTAAAAGGAGAACGATCGGTTTAAGATCCTATTACACTTACCAATCCCAGCAGATAGCATATTAGAAGGGGTAATAAAACCCCGAAGACTCCGAGTTCCTCCCATACGTAGAGACTCGGCTTGAGAGTGCAGAACGTCATCTATTCTAGGCTCAGAGTCCCGAACGGGGTAAGCGTTCCACCGATCAGGGAATGGGAGAGAGTCGCCTATACGCACAAAAAGAAACCGTTCCTCCCAATCAGTCGGCGGAGTAGGGTTATCCGTAAACAATTGACGGTCAGCTCGGGCTACCAGCTTCAGGTATCCAGTAGTCCAATAGTTATGATAGCAGTAATGGTGTAGAAATAAATTGACACTTGGTGCGATCCGTAGTTCCTGGCATCGGATTATAAAGCCAGACAGAATGCGGTAGGTGCTGGGAACGAACTGAGCGGGAAGTACGGAGACCCGACGCAGGAACTCCACAACGAACGGATGTAGAGGGAAGCGAAGCCCAATGATCAATGCATCAAGATGCACAAGCACGTGCCCCGGTCGGTGCCTCATAGGGTGCCTGATGAATCCATCATAAAATTACTTAGGCGGAGGCAAAAGTTGGCCAAGTTGCCGTTCGGCGTCTTCATGAAGACGTTGCTTTTGTTTTCGAATGCAGGTGAAGTGCAGAGCAATGCGGGGTGGCCGTTCGGGCATTCCCTTATTATAGATCTTTACATCGTCTCCCAAAAGGCATCCGTCGTCAAGAGGCTGTTCGGCATCCTTGGGTATGGGAGGATTAGTGGAATTAGGCACTTGGGAAGAAGAGCCTTCGGCCTTGTTTACAACAGGAGTTTTTCCCACATGGATAAGCGGCATTTCCTCAGATTCTGAGCTAGAACAAAAGTACATAAAACCACTTGAGGAATCCTGAGAATTCTAGAGAGAGAAAAGCTTAAGATACGCAAGAAGAAATTAAGGAAGCAACAGAAGAAATGGAAAAGAAGCACCTCTATTTATAAGCAAAAATGCCGCCCAAAACCCTAACCCATGAAGGACATGTGGTGATTTGTGGTTGTACGAAATTATGGTACTTTTATGATAATTTAACACGTTCCCCGAACGATTAAATGGACAATTTATGAAGAACGGATTAACAGTTTTGGGAAAGCCATCCTAAAAAGATTGAACGATGAGCGTGCTGAGAGACATCCCGAGCCCAGGTCGGCATAAACCATAAATTTGAAACAAGTATCCTTTGAGACCCCGAACGGGTAGTATTTGAAGAACAACAGATAAAGATCAGCGGGATGGGGAAAACTCGGGATTTGGACGAATCAAAAGATAAGGGCAACAAGATAAACCGAACAGGGTTTCTATTTACAGTTATGTGGAATAGATGAGGATATCATACACAAAAGATTCAATAAATGACTAAGTCCTACAGAATTATCTGAAGCCCGAACGGCTATCGACACCAGAGAAAGGCCAAATCCTGGTAAATTGCTAGAACCATCTGAAGCCCGAACGATGATATGAAGAATGGTCAAAAATGAGGCAAGAAAAACTGCTAAGTCCTAAAAAACGTACCGAATCTCGAATGGTAAGCGATAAATAAAAAAGGCAAGAAAGACAATATGAGAAGCTTTGTGCGAAAAAGATATCATATGTATTCATCGGCTCTATCGGCCGGAAAGTACAATAATGGTTTGCAAAAAAGGAGAAGGGGGGAAGGGATTACAATTGATAAAAAACAAATTGGGCTTAGGCTCTCTCCCCGCTACACGATCAGCAATCCGTTGTAAGTCCCTTTGATATTTCTCAAATTGGGCTTCAACGATGGGCGCCTGGGGAAGATCAGACAGCTCGACCGACCTCCCTAGCATCTCTTGCAGCTTAGCCATAAAGGGGGCCAGGATATGCTGGCAGCCCATAACGTAAAGGGATCGGGCCAGGGAGTCATTGAATTTTTTGCCTCTTGGATCCTGGTCGAGTAGTTTAACCCCCTCGATGCGGCGGGCATCACCCGTGGAGAATTGATCGAGATAAGCACCTAAGGTGGCCGGGAGTTCCTGCTGCGCATAATCTTTCTTCAGGGCAGCAAACTCCTCAGACCCTTTGAATGCTTCCCGGACGGCGGACAGATCAACCTTCACCTCAGCAGGGCCGTCCGGGATACGGGGAGCACTCTCTTTGAACTTCACCAAAGCAGCTTCAGCAGCATGAACTTTGGCTTGGAAGGCCCCGAGCTGAACCCTGAGCTCACCAAGCTCTGACTCGAGGCGTCTTTTCTCCTCCACGGAGGCCTTCCGTTCGGTCTCCAAAGCGGCAAAGGCAGCAGCCGCATTATGCTCCGCAGAGGTCTGAGCGACGATCAGGTCTCTCTCTTTAGCCATTCGAGCCTCTTTCAGCTGCAGACTCTAGAGCCCAACCTGCAGAATGTCGTTCGAGAAATGAGATGGTGTAGAGCAGAATTTAAACTATGAGAAAACTATAAGAAAAAAGTGAGATACCTTCAGAGCCGCTAAAGCCAAGCATTCTTCGGATTGCTCGACCGGCATCTTAGGGACAATAAAGTTGTTGAACCATGAAGAAGTGGACCAAATATGGCTTGCAGGAGAACCAGCTTTCTCCAACATGTCTTGAACTGGATCCGCTAGAGAGATCCGTTCGACCTGCGTAGCAAGGTGGACAGTGTTGGTCTCACCTGCAGTCATATTCGTCTCCTGAGCAGCCCAGAAGTGCTCAGGGAATTGATGCAGCTGATCAGATCCGAACCGATCATCAATCAGCATGGCATCAAATTGGTCCCGATGAGGGACCTGTTGAATTGGTTGGGGCTCCTGAACGGGTTGAGAAGACCCGACATCCTGAGCGATGGTGGTGGAAGGATTGGGTTGATGATTCTTCCTTGCCTTCTTCCGTTTCCCGACCCCACCGGCTGCAAGAACTCGGCTATTGTCCATAGGTGCTTCTGGATTGGGAGCTAGAAAATAACAAAGGAAAATGTTAGTACCGAGCGGCCTTATCACGTGGGAAACAAAAAAAAAGAGAACGTATCTCGCACGGGAAGGACCGCCCGGACCATGGCACTTGATTTCTCAAAACAAGTAAACCCAAGAGAACGGGCAGTACCTATCCCGGCTTCGATAAGCCGATCGGGAGTCAGGTAACTCATGATATCTACACATTTGTCCTTCTCCACAGCGAACACATCCTTGAAGATTTCCTTAGTAAGGACTGGATCGGGAGATTTTCGAGGGAAGACATTCCATTTGCGGGGGATCTGGCCATCCGGGACAGACACAAATAAGAACCGATCTTTCCACCCCCTGATTGAAGTCGGATTGCCCTTAAACAGTATATGTCCCATTCGGGCACTAGTAGCCAAATATGTGTGTTTGTTAGGGGGCTACTTTAAAAAATTGGTGAAATAAGTCTAGGGTCGGCTGAGCACCGGCATCTCTACAATGGCAAATAAAGCCTGCCATTGCCCGATAGGAGTTCGGCATGACTTGGGCCGGTACAATTTCGTAGAAATTAAAAATGAAACGAAAAAAGAATGTAATGGAAACCTAAGCCCGGCCCTAACTGAATCAAAGTGGACTACAACCATCCCAGGGGTATGGCGCATTGGGTGAAGCCCAACTCGCAATCGGAAGTCCATTGGGTCTGGGATTAGGGACGGAATTTCGGCCATGTTGTGAGAAGTCAGTTTTTGCCGCCTTTCCCTAATCAGTCTTAGGTCAAGCATGTGATGAGGGAAATCGTTGGGACGTCCGGCTGCCATGGAAGTCAGCTCATCTTCAGACTTGGTGTCATCGGAATCTTCACTGGAGGAAGAAGGACTGCCGGAGGAATCCTCCGTCTCCGCCCTAATCTCCACCGTCGCCACATTGGAGCCCTCAACAAAAGGGACGGTGATAATCTCCACATAAGGGTCTTCCCCTTGGGAAGCCATTTCCGAATCGGAACACAGTCGAGAACTCATAACGATCGGATCATAGAAGAGAAAGATTAAAAGGGATGAGAAGTACCTGGGCACGAAAAGCTTGAAAAAATTGAGAGAAGAGGCAGAGTAAAAGCACGAAGAAGATTGAAAATTTGAAACCCGGATTTGAGGAGTTAAAGGCTAATTTATAGCCTTACAAACGCCGTATCAAAGACCAATCAAATAGAGACACGTCACTGGAACTATTTGAAATAATACGTGTCACATGGAAGAGCAAAGATCAACAATCATGACGAATATGGGGAAACTCAAACGACAGCCGTCAAATCACAGTATGGGGAACTGACCACTTCTGTACCCCGATCGCCATTCGGCAGTTGCAACATTGGTGCTTATACTTCCTAATGCACTCACTATCATTCGAGACATCGGAAGTGGGGGACTCGTGTTGGGATATTGACCCGGAGGCCCAATACCCGGATTAAAGGCCCAAGACATAAAGTGTCACGCCCCGGACCCACCCGGACACGTCAACAACCCGCCGTACAGTACGAATAGTCAACCGCAGTCCGACTCATCCATACTATACAAGGCGTCTTGAATACCATTCACACATAGTACATCCATAAACAAACATAATGTAAAACATTTATTAAAGCAGCGGAAATAGTTGATACAAGTGTTCAAGCCACACTTGGCATAATTACGCATGCAAACCCCCAAAGTAATTATTCAGAAAATATTATCCATGAGCATTGTTTTAAATTGTTTTCAAAACAGAAACAGAAGATGCACGAACCACGTCTTCTCCCTTCGATCTTCCCGAAGCAACGGGCGGTGACAGCAACCTTCAAGTTCTACCTGAAACTGTGAGGTGGCCTCCCCCGTGAAGGGAAGGTCAGTACTTGGAAACATTTAACAAGTACAATAGCAACTATACTAAGTATAATCAATGTTTAAATTTCTAAGACCCTCAATTCAGGGTGATATTACATTATAGGCCATAACTCTCGGTTACCCCTTTTTGCTGTTTAAATTATACTCCCTTTATATGAAATCAAGTAGTCGGCCCGTGGGCCCATATTCATTTTGGATTTATCATTTCCATTCCCCCGTGACCGCGAGTCACGATAACCCCGTGGGGTCCCATCGAACCTCAATTGTATAGCAAGGGCTCGGCCCAACTACATTTCTATACAATCCTCTAACTCAATATAACACATCAAAATTGTATGGCAAGGGCTCGGCCCAACTACGTTTCCATACCAACCATAACTTTGTGGCAAGGGCTCGGCCCAACTACGTTTCCACGAAGGTCACAAATACATGGCAAGGGCTCGACCCAACTACATTTCCATGTCATCCTAGAGTCCAACTCTAATTATTTTCATAGTCCAATTCTCAAGCAAATCCTATGCCTAGAATCAATTCCCTTGGGTAGCCTTTAGGCCTACCCCTAACACACCTTAGTGTTCATACAATTCAACCTTGAAGTATTTCTTGAGACTACTTAAGGCATATCTATTCACAATCCTACCTCTTAGGATTTATTTCATCATTTATTTATATTAATTTCCGACTAGTATTTTGATACTAATTGGATAACCTTAGAACATGCCAAGTTCATATTTTCCAATTGCCATTTCATTTCAATTGATTTTTCCAACCCAAGTATAGTTTGATCCCAATATTCAAAATATCACTTTAATCCAATCATGAATTTCATACATGAAGTAAAGTATATTTTATCACAATGTCATCATAGTAATTCCATTAACATGCCGTTCCATTCATTTCACATGATCATGCACAATTATTCTAAATTTGCATATCATGCTTCACTTACTCATATCAATATTATTTTCATTTAGGCATTATTAATCATTAATAATCCATGAAAATCCCATTTAATTACCTTAGGCAATCTTATGAAATTAACTCACTAATTATAAGCAGTATAGTCAGCCATCCTCACCTTATGATGTGCTCAACTAGCTGCCTTAGCGGAACCCCCTCGATCCATCCTCGTTCTAGGCCGTTCAAGAGTGAAAAATCTAGAAATCGAGTGAAAGCCGGGCGGCTTTTGTGAAAGGTGGGCGGCTTTCTGGCCTGTAGCTCGAAAACAGTCCCCTACAATTGCGGTTTTCCGGCGGTTTCGACTCTTATCGATTCCACAACTCTTCTAAGTTAAATACCACCATTCTGTATCAATATTCTACACTTTTAAACGTGTAGAACATCATTTTTAATCCACCATATGATTTATTAAAAATCATACACAAATAAACTAGTTAAAAGTGATAAACTAGTTGAGCTCTTACATCTACTCTAGCTTTTCTTCTTGGGATTTCTTCCTCCTGCTTCCTCAACTTGAGCTATGTAAGAAGCTTTCTTGGAGCTCTCTCTCTCCCTTTTCTTGCTGGCCGAATGAGTGCTATTGGTAGGAGATAACTCTCCTCAATCAATTGAGAAATGTCAAATGGGTAGGCCAAGGGGTATGGGTGTTTGTCTCTATGAGACTTCCCCCCTTTCCTCCATCCGCATCATCCCCCTCATTCTTGTCGTACTCCCATTTATTTGGTCAGCTAGCCCACCTAAAAAACGTGGGGTGGCCCCCACTTAGGTGGGAGGTCATCCCGTTATGTCCCGGTGTGTACAATCGGCCCCGAAAGTTGTATTTCTCGGTCCGTTTTAATTATATTTTATTTTATCAGGCCAAATAAAATACATCACGCGTTCTTAATAATTATGGGCCTTTAGAATAGATGTACATTCCCCAACATTAATTTAGGAGTCTCCGAAATTCATTTCGGGCTGTTATCCGATAAATTACCAATACCGATAATTGGGCCTCGTTTGACCTACAGGTCAACTCCATGCCCTTTCCATGGCCCAACTAAAATATCCACCACCATATACATATTATCTATACCGAGATGAATATAATATGTGGTTCAAGAATTATCGGGCGGCCCTCGCTCCCGCTAAGGGCTCCACATGCAATTTACTATTCACGTAAAAGAAATAATAAAATTTAACAATTACGTAAATTCATAAATCATATTTCAAGGTTTACTACATCATTTACTAAAAGTAAACATGCTTGGGGACGGTGTCACAAGTTCACCCCCCCCCCCCCCCCCCCCTTAACGGGAATTTCGTCCCCGAAAGTCACAACGATTATTCAAACAGAAATGCATACTGATCCTTCATCGAGGCTTCAGTCTCCCAAGTTTCTTCTTCCACTCGGTCACTCTTCCAAAGGATTTTGACCATTGGGACTCTCTTGCTTCTTAGCTTCTTTACTTGCCTGTCAAGTATCCTTACCGGTTGCACGGCGTAGTTCAAGTCTTCTCGTATTTCCACGGGTGGTTTCTCTAGTACATGAGATGGATCCGGAATATACTTCTTAAGCATAGACACATGGAATACATTATGTATCTTCTCCAATTCCGGAGTCAACTGTAATCGGTATGCTACGGCCCCAATTCTCTCAAGAATCACAAATGGCCCTGTGTAGCGTGGGTTAAGTTTCCCTCGGCTCTGAAATTGGATGATTCCTTTCCAAGGTGAAACTTTCAAAAATACCTCATCTCCAACCTTAAACTCTAAGGCTCTTCGGCGCTTATCGGCATAGCTCTTCTGTCTATCCTGTGCCGCCTTAAGTCTATCACGAATCATCTTCACCTTTAACTTGGTGAATTCCACCAGTTCCGTGCTCTCGAGTTTGGCCATGCCAACCTCGTCCCAGCACAAGGGTGTACGACATCTCCTCCCATACAATACTTCGTATGGAGGCATGCCAATACTCGCTTGATAACTGTTGTTATAGGCAAACTCCACAAGTGCTAAATGGTTGTCCCAACTTCCTTGGAACTCCAATGCACAAGCCCTCAACATATCCTCTAATATCTGTATAACCCTCTTAGACTGTCCATCCATCTGTGGATGAAATGCAGTACTGAACTTCAGTTTTGTCCCCATTGACTCTTGGAATTTCGGCCAAAATCGTGATGTGAATCGCGGATCTCTATCAGATACAATGGTTATCGGAACCCCATGTAGCTTCACGATCTCGTCCACATACAACTTGGCTAACCTCTCCAGTTCATAGGTGGTGTTGATAGGTAGAAAGTGTGCACTCTTCATGAGCCTATCGACCACAACCCATACGACGTCATAGTTCTTAATCATCTGTGGCAGCCCTACCACGAAATCCATAGTCACGTGTTCCCACTTCCATTCAGGAATGGAAAGTGGCTGTAATAACCCAGTTGGATGCTGATGTTCTGCCTTAACTTGCTGACAAGTAAGACACCTACTGATGTATTCGGCTATTTCTCTCTTCATACCCGACCACCAATAACTTTCTTTCAAATCACGGTACATTTTCGTGCCTCCCGGATGCATGGCATATGCCGATGAATGGGCCTCCTCTAAGATGGATTTTCGGAGCCCATCATCCGATGGTACACACACTCGGTCACGAAATAATAAGAGACCATCGTCTCTTTCCCTGAAATCCTCAACCGGTCCCGCTAGCATGCGTTCACGGACCTTCATAAGCTCTTCATCAGTTTATTGACCCTTCTTGATTTCATCAAGTAATGTAGGTCTCACCTCGAATATAGCTAACAAGGCACCATCGCTAGATACCTCCAATTGGGCTCTCAATGCCCTCAAACTAGTCAACAATGCCCTAGACGAATTCTTTCGGCTCAAGGCATCCGCTACCACGTTGGCTTTACCGGGGTGGTACTCGATAACTAGGTGGTAGTCTTTTATCAACTCCATCCACCGTCTCTGTCTCATGTTTAACTCTTTCTGAGTAAACACGTATTTCAGGCTTTTGTGGTCAGTGTATATATGACATGTTTCCCCGTAGAGATAATGTCTCCAAATCTTCAATGCAAATACCACTGCCCCCAACTCTAAATCATGTGTAGGATAATTTACCTCATGCTTCTTCAACTGTCGTGAAGCATAGGCAATCACCCTCCCATTCTGCATCAAGACACATCCAAGCCCTTGGATGCTCGCGTCACTATAGACATCGTACCCCATACCCTGTCGGGGTAATGCAAGTACCGGTGCCTCGGTCAATCTCTTCTTCATTTCAAGGAATCCCTTCTCACATCGGTCATCCCATACAAACTTGGCCCCTTTTCGAGTGAGCTTTGTCAATGGCGATGCCAAAACTAAGAACTTTTCCACAAACTTTCGGTAATACCCTGCCAATCCAAGGAAGCTACGAATTTCCTTGACGTTTTTTGGCCTCTCCCATTCAGTAATGGCCTCAATCTTCTTGTCATCTACGGCAATCCCTGATCCCGAGACCACATGCCCGAGAAAGCCAATCTCCCTTAGCCAAAATTCACATTTGGAAAACTTGGCATAGAGTTGCTTCTCCCGTAGTGTCTCAAGAACAAGTATCAAGTGCTCCTTGTGCTCTTCTTCACTCTTTGAGTAAATCAAGATATCATCTATGAACACAATCACAAACCGGTCCAAGTATTTATGAAATACTCGGTTCATCAAGTCCATAAATGCCGCCGGGGCGTTGGTTAGCCCGAACGACATAACTAGGAACTCGAAATGACCATACCTCGTGCGGAATGCACTTTTCGGTATGTCATCCTCCTTTATCTTCAGTTGGTGGTACCCCGACCTCAAGTCAATTTTCGAAAACACCGTCGCTCCTCGGAGCTGATCAAACAAGTCATCAATCCTAGGCAAGGGATACCTATTCTTGATTGTGACCTTGTTCAGTTGACGATAGTCAATGCACATTCGAAGTGTTCCATCTTTCTTTTTACAGAAAAGGACCGGTGCTCCCCACGGAGAGTGACTCGGCCTTATGAAACCGTTATCCAATAGCTCTTGCAATTGGGTTTTCAACTCGTTAAGTTTAGCGGGTGCCATTCTGTATGGCGGTATAGAGATTGGTTTGGTACCGGGTTCAACCTCGATCACGAACTCAATCTCCCTATCGGGTGGAAGTCCCGACAAGTCCTTTGGAAAGACATCCGGATACTTGCACACTACTCTCACATCATTGATGCCTATCTCTTCTTTGGTTTTGTCCACCACGTAAGCTAGGTATGCGTGGCATCCCTTCCTTATCATATTCCTTGCCCTCACGGCGGATATGATACAACTGTTTGATTTGCCTCTATCTCCCTCGAAACGTAAGGTTAAACCTTCACCGCTTTCGAGTTCAAGAACCTTCGTATAACAATCAACCCTAGCATGATGCTTCTCTAGCCAATCCATCCCGAGGATCGCGTCGAACTCGATCATGCTCAGCGGTACGAAATCACACGTCAAGTTCCGTCCCTCCACCTCCACCTCACACGATGGATAGTGGCTATCTCTTTCGATATCATCCCCTAGAGGCGTGGATACCAATAGGGTTTGAGTCATCGGTACAAGTGGTCCGTCGAATCCGCTGGCGAACGCCTTACTCACAAATGATCGTTGCGCCCCGGTATCAATAAGGATCCTTGCGTCCCTCCCGTTTATCTTTAGTGTTCCTACATTCATAAGTAATGTAAGACACACTATCTAATTAATAGGCTCGTTTCTTAAGTCTTAGTGTATGTTGGTTGTGGTTCGGGTGGAGTCCGTTCGACACCCTTCCGAAATTCTCCGGTTTATAACCTTTAGAACCGCTCTAGGACCAAACCAGGTGAAAGCCGGCCACTTTTCACGAAAGCCGGCCGGTTTTCGTCCACCCGAACCCATTTTTACGTAAGCCGGCCGGGCTTTGCCAAAAGCCGGCCGGTTTTCGTTGCCGCAGTTAAATTCCCACTATTACGCGAAAGCCGGCCGAGCTTTGCCAAAGCCAGCCGGTTTTCGGTTGCGCAGAATTTCCCGCATTTGCGAGACGCCGGCCGGTTTCGATGAAAGCCGGGCGGCTTTCATCTGCGTGAAAATTCCCCGGTTAGTCATTTACGAAAGCCGGCCGGTTTTTGGTTGCGAGAAAATTTTCTGATTTAATGTTGACGAAAGCCGGGCGGTTCTCGGTGGAAGCCGACCGGCATTCGTTGCCGTGGTATTATTCCTAATAAATCAAGAAGAAAGCCGGGCGGCTTTCGTCAATGCCGGGCGGCATTCGCCCAGGGCGGGTATTTTCCTCCCCTTTTCCTCTTCAAACCCGACCAAACCGTCGGGGTTATAAATTTACAAGTTTATAACGCTCCTATTGCTTACAATGGAGTAAATAACATGAGTTTAGGGAATTACCCGCAAAGGAGTCCGGGTTAGCACGTGCGTCCGCCTCCGTCATTGCATAGACCCTAGCCTGGGTCTTGCCTTGATTCACGGATGGCGCGTTGCTTGTACTTGGCCCTCCGTGCGTCGTGCTCGCGTGAGGTGCCCCTGCCTGGTTCCTACTTGTCGTAGTCCCGCTGCTAGGTCCTGCACCCATGGCTCGCCCAAGTTGTGGGCAGTTTGATCTCAAGTGCCTCGTCTCCCCGCATTGGTAGCACCTAGGGGGATCGCGGCACTTGCCCGTGTGGTTCCTCTTGCAGTTACTGCACCTAATAATGCCCGAGCCTTGCGACCTCGAGCATTGCCCTCCCGGGTCTTGATTTCCCCTGGATGGTGGTGCGGGCGTTCTGAAAGACCCACCTCCCCCGTGGTTCCCTTTCTTGCTAGAACCTTGGGGGCCAGTGTTCTCCCATTTCCTCTTCTTTGCCTCCTCGGCGTTTTTCAGCTTTCTTTCCTCCCATTCTTTTTCTCCTTTCAGGCCTTGCTCCACCACTTGACTAAACGTCATGTTAGGCAATTGTGTTGCCCGCTCACGCACGTCCAAGTCTAAAGCATCCCAAAAGTGATTCACCATCCGGTTCTCATCACAAGCATACTCCGGTATGAACTCCGCGAGGTCCCAGAACTTGTGCTCAAGTTGCCTCACGGTGTACTTGCCTCCTTGGGTCAAGTTGGTGTATTCTCTCCTCTTCAAGTTCACCTTGAAGTCGGAGTAGTATTGGTTGAAGAATTCCTGTCGGAAATTCTCCCAAGTTACGGCCTCACCGTACTTCCCCTTGACACTGTCCCACCATGTGGATGTCATACCCTCTAGCAACCTTGTTGCTACTCTCATCTTCATGTTTGGCGGCAGCTGCATATCAAGAGCCGCTTCATTGAACCTCTTGATCCACTTCGCCGCAACGGATATATCTCCCGTTCCATCGAACGGTTTACACCCCAAGTCTCTTGCTTCTTTGAGGTACTTCGAGATCCTTATTATTGGGACCTCAGCACCTTGATCTACTCGGGACTCCACATGTCCCCTAGAACCCGCATGGCTTCCCCCCTTCTTGAAGCCCCTCCCAAAGCACGCCTTGCCCGGCGCCTTTGGCGATCCTGTTGAAATTGACGGAGTAGTTCCTCCATCCTTTCTAGAGCGTCATCATCGTCGCTCCCCTCACTGGCATCATCATATTCCCCATCATATGGGGTCTCAACCGGCTCAGTTCCCGGTTGATACGTCGAATCCTCCTCGGACTCATAAGACTCGTTGACTGTTTCAACATGACCGTCACTCACGGTCTGAGCTTGGCCTCCACGGCCCTGTCCTCTGGACACCCTAGAAGCCCCTCTACTACCTTGCACGGATCCTCCCGGTGCTCGACCAGTCGGGTTCCTTCTAGTTACTTTTCCGGTACGTTCCATTTCTGAAAGAAATTGAGAATGAGTCATTAGACTCGTATCAAATGTCAATTGACGGATAGGTACTTAAAGACATCCTTTGGCTCAAGTCACCGCCATACCAATTGTTAAGGGTACCATCTTAACAATTAGAGACATTGCAACTCAAGTACCAAAAGTTCTATAAGTACAAAACTTCTTATGCTCATGGTTTTCAATTTTATTTTCAAAACGAGTTTTGAAGCTTCATTATGATGTTTACGGACTAAGGCTCTGATACCAATTAAATTGTCACGCCCCGGACCCACCCGGACATGTCAACAACCCGCCGTACAGTACGAATAGTCAACCGCAGTCCGACTCATCTATACTATACAAGACGTCTTGATTACCATTCACACATAGTACATCCATAAACAAACATAATGTAAAACATTCATTAAAGCAGCGGAAACAGTTGATACAAGTGTTCAAGCCACACTTGGCATAATTAGGCATGCAAGCCCCCAAAGTAATTATTCAGAAAATATTGTCCATGAGCATTGTTTAAAATTGTTTTCAAAACAAAAACGGAAGAAGCACGAACCACGTCTTCTCCCTTCGATCTTCCCGAAGCAACGGGCGGTGGCAGCAACCTTCAAGTTCTACCTGAAACTGTGAGGTGGCCTCCCCCGTGAAGGGGAGGTCAGTACTTGGAAACATTTGACAAGTACAATAGCAACTATACTAAGTATAATCAATGTTTAAATTTCTAAGACCCTCAATTCAGGGTGATATTACATTATAGGCCATAACCCTCGGTTACCCCTTTTTGCTGTTTAAATTATACTCCCTTTATATGAAATCAAGTAGTCGGCCCGTGGGCCCATATTCATTTTGGATTTATCATTTCCATTCCCCCGTGACCGCGAGTCACGATAACCCCGTGGGGTCCCATCGAACCTCAATTGTATAGCAAGGGCTCGGCCCAACTACATTTCTATACAATCCTCTAACTCAATATAACACATCAAAATTGTATGGCAAGGGCTCGGCCCAACTACGTTTCCATACCAACCATAACTTTGTGGCAAGGGCTCGGCCCAACTACGTTTCCACGAAGGTCACAAATACATGGCAAGGGCTCGGCCCAACTACGTTTCCATGCAAATCATATTACATGGCAAGGGCTCGGCCCAACTACATTTCCATGTCATCCTAGAGTCCAACTCTAATTATTTTCATAGTCCAATTCTCAAGCAAATCCTATGCCTAGAATCAATTCCCTTGGGTAGCCTTTAGGCCTACCCCTAACACACCTTAGTGTTCATACAATTAAACCTTAAAGTATTTCTTGAGATTACTTAAGGCATATCTATTCACAATCCTACCTCTTAGGATTTATTTCATCATTTGTTTATATTAATTCCCCGACTAGTATTTTGATACTAATTGGATAACCTTAGAACATGCCAAGTTCCTATTTTCAATTGGCATTTCATTTCAATTGATTTTTCCAACCCAAGTATAGTTTGATCCCAATATCAAAAATATCACTTTAATCCATTCATGAATTTCATACACGAAGTAAAATATATTTTATCACAATTTCATCATAGTAATTCCATTAACATGTCGTTCCATTCATTTCACATGATTATACACAATTATTCTAAATTTGCATATCATGCTTCACTTACTCATATCAATATTATTTTCATTTAGGCATTATTAATCATTAATAATCCATGAAAATCCTATTTAATTACCTTAGGCAAACTTATGAAATTAACTCACTAATTATAAGCAATATAGTCAACCATCCTCACCTTATGATGTGCTCAACTAGCTGCCTTAGCGGACCCCCCTCGATCCGTCCTCATTCTAGGCCGTTCAAGAGTGAAAAATCTGGAAATCGAGTGAAAGCCGGGTGGCTTTTGTGAAAGGTGGGCGGCTTTCGGGCCTGCAGCTCGAAAACAGTCCCCTACAATGGCGATTTTCTGGCGGTTTCGACTCCTATCGATTCCACAACTCTTCTAAGTTACATACCACCATTCTATATCAATATTCTACACTTTTAAACGTGTAGAACATCATGTTTAATCCACCATATGATTTATTAAAAATCATACACAAATAAGCTAGTTAAAAGTGAAAAACTAGTTGAGCTCTTACCTCTACTCTAGCTTTTCTTCTTGGGCTTTCTTCTTCCTGCTTCCTCAACTTGAGCTATGTAAGAAGCTTTCTTGGAGCTCTCTCTCTCCCTTTTCTTGCTGGCCGAATGAGTGCTATTGGTAGGAGATAACTCTCCTCAATCAATTGAGAAATGTCAAATGGGTAGGCCAAGGGGTATGGGTGTTTGTCTCTATGAGACTTCCCCCCTTTCCTCCATCCGCATCATCCCCCTCATTGTTGTCCTACTCCCATTTATTTGGTCAGCTAGCCCACCTAAAAAACGTGGGGTGGCCCCCACTTAGGTGGGAGGTCATCCCGTTATGTCCCGGTGTGTACAATCAGCCCCGAAAGTTGTATTTCTCGGTCCGTTTTAATTATATTTTATTTTATCGGGCCAAATAAAATACATCACGCGTTCTTAATAATTATGGGCCTTTAGAATAGATGTATATTCCCCAACATTAATTTAGGAGTCTCCGAAATTCATTTCGGGCTGTTATCCGATAAATTACCAATACCGATAATTGGGCCTCGTTTGACCCACAGGTCAACTCCATGCCCTTTCCATGGCCCAACTAAAATATCCACCACCATATACATATTATCTATACCGAGATGAATATAATATGTGGTTCAAGAATTATCGGGCGGCCCCCGCTCCCGCTGTGGGCCCCACATGCAATTTACTATTCACGTAAAAGAAATAATAAACTTTAACAATTACGTAAATTCATAAATCATCTTTCAAGGTTTACTACATCATTTACTAAAAGTAAACATGCTTGGGGACGGTGTCACATCCAGCCCAAACTACGAGTCCACTGCCTTATGATAAGTAGGCCCAGTGAGATATTCATATCGAACGAGGTTCGGGCCAAGTAAAGGCTGGCCCAGAAAACGGACATACCGAACGGTGTTCGGGTCATACATCATACTTGGGCCAAATCAACAATGTTTTACAGGGCCCATTATTCCGTTCGGGCAACGGACAACCAGCAGGTGGCCAGGTGCAATTAATGCCAGATTGTGACATCATCAAGTGGAGACATGGGTGATCAAGTCGGTGGAACATCGGCCAATCAGCATAAAGCATCCCATACTTTCCATTAGTATAAATAGAAGGTTTGATATCATTGTAAGGGTTAGCTTTTTAATACTCAAGCCCTAGAATAGCCTTATTACTCTTGTTTCTTGTATTAAACATCAATCCAACGTACCGTTCGGGTAATTTTCTTGTAGTCAAACAGGTCAATTAATACAACTGGGCTTTTAAGCATTCAATTATCAATCTTTTATATTTCTTTTACATACCGAATTATTGTCCATTTCCTGATAAATCCAAAATCTGTGTTGGGCTTTCGGATCTACGAGATTAAACTTCAACACATAGTATTTGAAAGATAATAATTTGTTGTCGCATGTTAATTTGAATCGGGAGATAACACACTATTACCCAACCGCACCCACACTATAAATCGTACAAGTGAATAGGACTCCAATAGTACAACACCCTAATATTACAACTAAATTATATACCCTCCCGATTATAAACCAACAATTGCATCGAAAGATCTCAATTGACTTATCTGTCAACTTTTTATCAAACACGTAAATTTTGATTTTTCACGCTGAATTGTGTAATAATAAAAAAGTAAGATTGAAGTCACTTTTCTGACTGTATTGACCAAAGTTATTTTAAAAGACAATTTTAGCTATTTTTCATATAATTTTTTCTTTATTTGACTAATAAAATATTTTTAAGTCTATTGTTTTATATAGTAAACTTGAGTTTTAAAATGTTGATGTGTCATCTTTTAATTGGTTAACAATTACGGAGTATAATATTTAGCATCACTTTTAATTCATTAATCATTTAACAATCCATTCGTTAGAGAAAACAATCTTTATCATTTATTGTAGAACTATTTTATAGCAAGTCGTTGTTCTTTTATTAGGCTTAATCAATTGGAATTGGTTTTGGACTCTTCCATAAAGCTAAATTAACCCATTCGATAGACTATTTTATTGGAATTAGTTTTGAGTGTTTTAGATAGCAACTACTTAATAATTATTTAATTCATAACTCTTATAATAGATACTTCCTCCCTTACAAATTTGTCAAGTTTAACTGACATGTAAAATAATAAAGTAAAATTGCTTGATTGAGAATTGTGCAGATAGAGAGAAATTATAGGAAGCGCTAATTAATTCTTTAAAAGGAAAGGTGACAAAAGTTTTGAGACAACAACCAAAAAAAGTAAACATAACAAAATTATAAGGGACGGAGGAAGTAACAGTTATCGTATGTCACAAATATTTTGACATACGGAACCCCCTTCTTAAAGGTCCCATATGTCAAAAATATTTCGACATACAAGATCCATCCTAAAAGGTCCCGTATGTCACAAATTTTTAAAAGGTTTTTTTAAAAAATAATATTGAAACAAAACTTATCAACAAAATATGGCTAAATTTATTATTATGAGTATAAGTCATGATCCCTGAATTGTAAAAATTGAACATAAGTCACATGTTATGACTAAAGTTACTACTTATTATAGTCACTACACTTAGGAAAAAAGACATGCTTTACATATAATCTTTATTGTAATCATAAATATGTAATTATTAGTATTTAAACTACAAACCAAAAAATTAATCATTTGTATATTTCTGCCAAAGTAAAGAAGCATGCTTGATTAAGAATTCGTAGCATCTTTACACTTTGTCAAACATATTAAAATAGTAATGAAATTTAAGATTGAATCCAAATCTTACCTGATAGTTTAGCTTTTAGTGCAAAATTGGTATTAGATTGAAGCCTATCCACATCCTTACTCTTACATTAGGAAGACATTAGAAGGATCAAACAATTTCCCAAACAAATATAACATGATGGTGGTTCCCCAAGGAGAATTTCCCAAACAAATGTAACATGATTTTAATTTTAAAATCATTGTCTAACTCATTACATGATGCAAATGCTCATATAATATAAAAAATAATTCATACTCTTATAGTACAACATCTAATTAATTTTTAACATTCAATGATATGCTTAATTATTGATTGAATTGTGCATTAAATCATATTGTAAACTATATTTCAAACATCACTTTAATTAATCATTATATGTATAATCACATTTAGTTTATACCCTGAGTAAAGACATTATGATATGAAAGCATAATAACAATATGTCAATATGCATATAATTTTACGAACACAATCAAAATCTTCACAAGAAAAGTTTCATACATAACACTTTTGCTATTCTCCAATTATGAACAACTACAAGAATATCAATAATGTACTCTCATCGTTCCAACGAAACCCAACACAACGTGGTTGCAATGGGGATAAGCCGGGATTGCAACACATGTTGCGGCTGCAATATTGTGGTTGCCTTATGTAGCACAACCGCATCAGGCCGCAATGAAAGTGCAGTTTCAATTCATGGGGAAAATCTACTACGTAACCCAACGAAACCGTAAGGTGGCCGTAAAGAGGTGATATTGGATCGTATCAAGACATCTACACTAAATATTTTTTATTCGTTCGAACGTAAAATTAAATTACACTGCATCAGCCGCAATAGCCGTAACCGCAGCGACCGCAGTCACAATGCTACCACAATAAAAAATTGATATAGTCATATAGACTAAAAAGTAAATATATGATATATGATGATGGATAATTTAATATATAGTCATTTAAAATATAAAAAAATATTATTGTTTGTAGTTAGACCATGGTAAAAATGTGTTATATTAAACTTTGTATCTTATGAATGATTAACAAATTGATGCACCGCTACCGGGGCATTGCCCCGGGGTTTACACTAGTAAATAAGTATTATTATTATTAATATAAAAATGTCGGTTTGGTTCGGTCCGAACCGATATTTTGTGCACATAAACCGAACCCGAACCAATTTTTTTTCGGGTCCCGATTATTGGGTCCCAATTTCGTTCGGTTTGGTCCGGTTCGGTTTTTTTCTAAAGCGGTTCGGTTATTTTCGGTTCGGTTTTCGCTTTTTCGGTTCAAAATGCCAGCACTAATGAGTAGTACTATTAATCCTCTTAAATTAATCTTGGGTATTACAATCACCCCCACTTAACATCGCAACGTCCTCGTTGCGCCTTTAAACCAATCTCGATCAAACCCCAGAATCTTGGCCGCTAAGTGCCCGCCCGATATCCAACGGGTCATTACACTGTCGCAAGGTTGCTCTGATACCACCTGTAACACCCTGGCCCTGCAGGGTCCGAGGTAGTTACTCATAGACACCCTCCGGACCTCTAGTACTGTCCTCACAAACCTCTACTAATCTTTAACGCGCACTTTGTCCTCACTCATGCGCGCCCTGAGAAACTTCCCAGAAGGCCACCCATCCCAAGACTACTCCCAAGCAAGCACACTTAACTTTGGAGTTCTTAGCTGATGAGCTTCCTTAAAAGGATATGCACCTTTGTTGGTATGAGTAATACTATTAATCCTCTTAAATTAATCTCAGGTATTACAATAATGTGACACTCCTTAAATTTAACAAAAAGAATTTAATACTAACTAAGATGCGGCATCTGTTAATTGTATTTATAGATTTTTTCATAGCTTATGTTTTGAGACGAAACATCTTTTAAGGAGGGTAGAATGTGATACCCCGAAAAATTTAAACAAAAATATAATAAATAAATACAAAGATAAAATAAAATAAAAGACACCGGATAAAATATATGAGACAAAGCAAATAAAAATAGGTATTAATTAAACTTTTATAAGTGACGTTTTGTGACAAGTGATAATTATACATATGAAAAAATAATAAGTGACATTTTAACAATTTTAATTTAAAGGTACCAATTAATTATATGTGTACAAAAAAAATAAACTAGATACTGTAGGAAACTAATAGAGAATAATATTAAAAGAAGTAGAATTTTTTCTAAATCACGAATAAAGGAACTGGTTAATGGGAGGAAAACAAAGGCATATGTGCATGGATATTGGGATGATATGTATGGGCCATCTACCACATGATGATTACAAAAGGATGTCCAGAGGTGATGAATGATACATTACATGCTACAATAATGAACAAGTGGAAATATAATATATGGAAGTGTACGTACTAGTATATTTAATAAGATAACATTAATAATAAAAGTTAACTTTTCTATATTGATTGAGATAAAATTTGAGTTATGTATATTGGTGACATCTATAACTGTACTGCTCCACACTCACATTGGTTTCCTTATAATTGGGACTATGATGATTAATGGAATGCATACCCCATGTAAATGTCCTCCATATGCATTTATCTTGCCAATAATATTTCACCGCACATGCCTAGGTCGGATTCATACCTAATGGACGTACCAAAAGATTCCACCTCATGTACGTATATATCCAGCGTTCATCATTTTCAAAATGCACAAGAGTTTCTACCTCCTCTATACGACGGAAATAAACTTGCGAATATATATATATATATATATATATATATATATATATATATATACATACATACATATACATACATACACACACACATATATATATACATATATATATACATATATATACATACACACACACACACATATATATATAGAGAAAGAGAGAGAGTCATTCTCCTGTCCAGCAGCCTTCCGTCCGAATGTCGTCCGAACACCGCCGTTTGGGCAGGTTCTCGATGGTATTTTTTGTTAATTGTTTTTTGAGAATGTTACCCACCAAGTCTAGTTCATCCATATCAAATTTCAGCTTAAAATTCGATCGGGAAGGCAGTCAAATAATTTGTTGAAGTTAACTGCGCAAACTTGTACATAGAAAAACGCAGTCAACTTCAAAAAATGATTTGAATGCCTTACCGAACGAATTTTGAGATGAAATGTTTTGCGGATAAACTAGACTTGATGAAAAATACAACATAAATGTTTCATCAAAAAAATCGACCGGGAACCGCCCTAAAAGGCGGTGTTCGACGGCGTTCGGATCGGGAGCTGCTGGACCTGAGAATTTCTCTATATATGTATATGTATGTGTGTGTGTATATATATACATGTATATATATGTGTGTGTATATATATGTATATATATATACACGAGAATCCAACATGGCTTTATACTAAGATTCAAGCCTCGAAAACACTTCTGAAACCTTCCCCTTCGTAAGAGGAATCCAACAGAGAAAGAATCGTTGAAAACGGTCGTAAAACTATTCAACAAGTATTGCCAAAAATTGGCTAAGCCCACACTCTGGCAGCCTCCGGCATCATTCAACACCGAAGGCCCTAATCCTACAAATGGGTTAAATTTGGTTAAGTCCAATATGCTACAGCTTCCGGCATTTCAACAAACGCCGAATGCATAACCCCTACATATGGGGCCTAATTTCCGAAGTCTACATTTCGGAAGGTTACGCCGGAGGCTCCTGCTGTACAGCGTTCTGCATTTCAACACAGACCGAAGGCATCTGCCTCATGTTTCAGAACCAAATTATCTAAGCCTACAGTTTGAAAGGCAACAGAGACCGAGGGCACATGCTGTAATACGTTGGACTCAAAAAATCCTAAGTCCACACTACTATAGCCTCCGGCACAAAGATCGAGGGCTCGCATTCTACGAGTGGGTTAGAGATTCAATAACTCCACATTTCTACAGAGGGCCACTGATGATAAACCCAATGGAAATTTTTCTAAGTCCATGAGTTAGGGGCCCCCGGCATCGCCATCCCTTGCTAAAGAAACTTTGCCTAAAACTACTACAAGTCGAGGGCATGTTCATGGCATTACCCCCCGAGGGCCTAGCGGTAAAACATCGCTTGAGAAATTTCTAAGTCCTAAATCTTTGGCCCTCGGACGGCTCATAACATCCACACAAGATCAAAAGGAGGCATCGAGCGAGGGCCCAGTGGTGAACATTGCTTAGAAAATTTCCTAAGCCCATGAGTTAAGGGCCCCCTGCATCACCATGCTCTGCTAAGGGCAACCGAAGGCCTGGTGAAGAAATATCACTTCAAAAATTTCTAAGTCTCAAACTATTGGCCCCCGAGCAAAGGGGAGAAGGAATTACAACTCACCATACAAACATACATTTATACATGGAATCAAAAGAAAGGAGACAAAGAAAGGCAGAAGGCATCCATTCACAAAAAAATTGTAATCATTGTTTACATAAAGGCCGAAACCGGGGAAATTGTTTAAACATCACAAGTCAAAGAATTACACGTATTATCAAACATCAGCAGCGCCCCCTTCGGCAACTTTGGAGGAGGCATCGTCATCGGCAACCTCATCTTCGCCACCGTCCCCCATCATTTCTGAATCCTCAATCACGGGCCTTTCTTCACCCGGAAGGAGGGGGACTCTCACAACTGGCTGCTGAGGGGGGAGACCGTACGCCTTCGGATCGAACTGCTCCGGGGGGATGTTGATTAATAAAAAGTGATTAATTCAAATAATTAATTAATTAATAGGTTCGAATATAAAAATAGAAAGGGAAAAATTGGATAAATTGTTAAAAATAGGATAAGTGACTAATTATATCATCTTAATTAAAAAGCTGATTATCTAGAGACCGAAATAGAGGAAGAGAAATAGAAGCATTAGATTTGAGGTAAGTTTCTCTGTCAATCCAAAATCGTTTCTTCGTATTATATATGTATTATGTGATACGTAATTTTAGTGTGAGTTATGATGTATATGCATGTGATTTTGAGGTTGTACGATCTGTGATATTTGAGAAGTGAAACTAAGTGCTTTTGTGTATTAAATATTTTCTTGAATATTTTTGAGACTATTTAGAGAGATTGAGAAATATTTTAAAGTATATCTTGATTCAAGATAAAAAGAAACATTTTCATAAGAGGTGAGCACCCGGGAGAAATCTGTGGTGTCGGTCTGTGCATCCGGATAAATGCAGGGTTTTGGTTTTGAGCACCCGATAGTAACTCGTGGTGTCGGTTTCTGCATCCGGATAAATGCAAGGTTTGGGTTTTGAGCACCCGATAGTAACTTGGGGTGTCTTTTTTCTACATCCGGATAAATGTAGGATTTTGGTTTGGAGCACCCGGTAGTAACCCGTGGTGTTACTGCATCCGGATAAATGCAGGGTTTTGGTTTTGAGCACCCGGTAGTAATCCGTGGTGTCGGTTTCTACATCCGGATAAATGTAGGATGGTGGGTCAATAATCACCCCGACAGTTTTGAGGTTTAATTATATATTTTTGGGGAAGTGGTATTTTTGGAAAGTTACATTTTGGAAAGAGGACTGTGGAGATTATTTTCAAAAAGAAATTGAGTATATTTAGAAAGAGTGATTAGATATAAGGTTATTTTTGAAAAGTGATACTCTTATATGAAGGTGTGAGTTATTTAGAGTTTATACAGATCATTTTAAACATGAAAGTAGTTTTGTCATTTTGTGGGAAGAAAGTGGATTTTCAAAGATATAGTGTGTAAGAAAAACTATTTTTGCCAAACCTGATTATTTTACAGGCTTGGGTAGTACTTACTTAGCTCTAAAGTTAATTTTTGTTATTTTTCTTGTCCCTTCCTCCTCCCTTGATTTTTAACAGGTGACGAGTTGGAAGCTTATGTCGATTGATTGGTTGCTTGAACCGGAAAACGATTTAGAAGATGCCTTAGTCAAACCTAGTCAAGAAATAAATATTGACTTTATATTACTTTGTTTTGTTTTTGATTTGTGTGTGCATTCGGTTAAGAGATGATCGGATGTGGCGGTAACACCCATTTCCCTATTAAGAATTCCGCTGTATTTCTGATGTTTTCAAATAAAGTTGATAACTCCTTTAAATATATCGTTATTTAAATGTATTTTTGGGTGGGAAATTTGGGGGTGTTACAAATTGGTATCAGAGAATGGTTTTTTGGGGAATTTTTTAAAGCATTTTTCCAAAAAGTTTTCTAAAATTTTTTAAAAAGTTTTCTAATGTTTCTTAAATTTTCTTAAGTGATACCAACAAATTGGTATTAGAGCGGTTTTTCCAAAAAGGGTTTTCAAATATTTCTGTGATTTTAAAAAACTTCTTTTAAGTGATACCAACAAATCAGTATCGGAGACAGGTTACGTTTTTTTGGGAGATTTTCCAAAATGTTTTCCAAAATGTTTATTAAACAACTTTTCCAAAGATTTCTAAAGTTTTGTAATTTTTCTTAAGGAAAAAAGAGATAGGAAAATGAAAATGACTAAGAAAAGACCTTTTAGGAACGCGGTGAGGATATGATGTAAGATTTTCAAGTTATTGATCTATATGATTGAGTTGTGAAATTTGTGGAGTTACTTGCTTATGTGAAATATATGAATTAAAGTTTGATAGCATCTTTGAAATGCCTATATGTGATAAAATTTAGGTATGGACTTAGTGAAAGACTAGTATACTTAAGATAGCTTAAAAGACTCTTGGATGCCTTGGTACTTACAAAACTTGTAAGAGAAGAAGTTAATCCGTCAAATTCGTGAAAGTCTAATGATCATATTATTTGGCCAAAAACGTCACTTGAGAAACCAAGGATAAAATGCACAAACTGTATACAAAGTTACTTGAAATTCCTGGGAGCCTCCATGTCCATGATGGCCTTTACCTTTTCGGGATTTGGCTCAATTCCTCGCTCGCTCATCATATACCAGAAGAATTTCCCACTCTTGATGGCAAAGGCACATTTCTTCGGGTTCAACCGCATGTTGCTCCCCTGCATGATGCTGAAGACCTTCTCCATGTCCCTAATGTGATCTTCCTTCTTCCTGCTCTTGATCAGAATATCATCCACGTAGGCCTCCATGATCATGTCGAGCACCTCCTTGAACAATATCCCGATCATCCTCTGAAAGGTTGCCATGGCATTCCTCAAGCCGAACGTCATGACGACATAACAATACACGTCGTCCGACGTGACGAATGTCGGTTTCTCTGTGTTGTCGGGGTGCATGAACAACTGATGGTAGCCCCGAAAGCCATCCATAAAGCTGAGGAGCTCACAGCCATCAGTTTTATCCACTAGCAGATCGACTCTTGGTACGGGATAGGAATCCATCGGGCAGGCCTTGTTCAGATCTGAATAGTCGATGCACATCCGCCATGTAGGACCCTTCGGCGCCAACACAACGTTAGACAACCATTCTACGTGGATGACCTGCCGAATATGGAGGATGCCGAGCAGCGTGGTGACCTCCACTTTGATGAAATCCCTCCGTTCGGTTGCCATGTACCTCTTCTTTTATTGTATTGGCTTTGCATCAGGCTGAACGACCAACCTTGACAGATGATCTCGGGGTCTATCCCCGGCATGTCCTCTGAGCCCCGAGCGAACAAGACCTTGTACTTCTGGAGGACGAGGATCACTCCCTCCCGGATCTCGGGTTTCAGGTTTGCAACAATTGACACTGATATTCATGTAATTTCCGATTGTATATTTGTATTTTTAACTAGTTTTTATTAGTTCTGGTTGAGGAAATTACACATTTTTGGTGTAATACTTTATTTTCATATTTATTTGTAATTTGTTTAGATTAGGACTTTTCTGAGCTAAACAGGTCAAAGATCATCCAAGGGATCAAGATTGGACCTTAAAAGATCAAGGAAAGTGCAAGGAGGCAAGAAAGATTTTGATTTGGAAAAAATACTCAGGCACCCGGTCGGGTATTGCCTATACCCGATCGGGTATTTGCTTGATTCGATTGTCCAAATCAAATCCGGGAACAAATGATCGTGGGAGCAAGATTTCGTTAAGATTTGTCACATACCCGATCGGGTATGCCGACATACCCGGTCGGGTATGCCCAGAAAAGTGACTTTCTGGGAAATTTCCTAAGATACCCGGTCGGGTATCCTATATACCCGGTCGGGTATCAGCCCCTGCAGCTCCCAAAAGCCTATAAATACACCCCTTTCCTTCACAATAAAGGAACCAATTAACATATACTTCTTAGCTCAGTTTAGACAAGCTCTTTCTTTATATTTTCTTCATGTTTAGTCTCCAAATGAGGAGCTAAACTCTTCCATCTTGGTTTTGCTACTTTGAAGCTTAATGAATTTGTAAGTTGTGAGTTATTCTCTTTAATTTTCTTCCTTGAATATTAATTCTTCCTTTAAATACTATTTCTATATCAATGTTGGGGAGTGTTACTAAGATGACAATTAGTTAACATCTTGACATTAGTTATAGTAATAGTTATTTTTTCCTCTATGTTAATATTGGGGAGTGTTACTAAGATGACAATTAGTTAACATCTTGATATTAACAATAGTAGGATTCATACTCTTTAATATTCTTCCTTGAGTATTAATTAATTCCTATTCATATTTCATATTAATATTTTGAACATTACTTAAAGGATCAACTAGTTTTGTTTCATATATTAATTATTACTAGAATCAATCGATTAATACGCTTGTTATTAATTCGGTTCCTTCAACGGTAGTAAACTTGGATTGTTAATGCATGCGTCTCATGATTAATAATTAAAGGGGAATTAATTATATTGATTAAACCGATAAACCGCTTGTGTTGAGGTTATCAATCTCAACCATTTTCATCTCAAGTTTATTGCTACTATCGTGTTAATATACGGCGCGTGTTCTATATTGACTCGGTAGTAAGTTTTATTAATGAACGCGTCTCGTTATTAATAACTACCCTCGATGAACTGGATATACTCCTCGATTGAGTATTCGAGAGGAAGATAGTTAAAGATATAACCGGGATCGACGAACATTTCATTAAGTGGATAAAAGCAAAACCAAGTCCTCATCTCTATTAATTAAACTCATATAGGTTGTTCATCTTAGTATATTTAAATCAAACAAATCTAAACCCCCCTTGATACTACTTATATAAAAGAAAAGTATTCCTTTCCATGTGGATACGAACCTTACTTCACTATACTACGTATTAGTGTTGTATTGATTAATTATTTTGAGTGCACCTCACGACAAAGTGCACGTCACACACCTTCCTATCCGAGGGATCGTCCAACTCGACCTCATCAAGCAGCGTCACCGGCTCAAGACGGGATACAATATCCGCCCGCCGAGCGGTTTCTGCTATGCTGTTGACTCGCATGTCTCGGTCATTCACCTTCTTCATGGCCTCCTTGTAGTAGGTCCTGGCCATATGAGGATCTGTGCAGGCCACCCCTACCCCCGTCTTAGTGGGAAATTTGATGCAGGAATGACTCACAGAGCAGATTTCCTCGAGGTCCCTTAACCCCGGTCTGCCGAGGATGGCATTGTGGGCACATTTGAGGCGGACAACGACGAACGTCATGTGGATCGCCAGTCAGTGCAGATCGTCTCCAACCTCCACGGATAGGGTGATTTTCCCCTCTGAGTCAATGCAATCTCCGGTAAATCCATCTAGAGGGGTTCGCAAGGGAGTCCGCTCGGCCTTGCTCAGGTGATCTTCTCGAAAACGTCCCAGTATAGGACGTTGACGCTGCTTCCCGTATCAACGAGGATCCACCGCACGATGGCGTCCTTGATGTCCATGTTGATGACCAGCTCGTCCTTGTGTGGTCCTAGGGAGCTAAGCAGATCAACAGGCCGAGAGGTGATAGCCTCGACCTTATTCTTCTTCGCGGGGCGCGCGGATACGGAGCCCACATAAAGAGCTCGTTCAAATTTTTTCTGCTCGGCCGGTGTATCCCCGATCTCCGCTCCCCCGAAGACCACCTTGATCTCCATCTTCTTCTTGGCACCACCTGGTCCGAGGGAACTTTCGGGGCGCTTATCCGCAATGTGGTAATCCACGTCCTTTGGTTCGGCCTCCCACCGATCGCCCCGACGCCATGTGTTGGGCTTCTTGTGTGGTTACATCTGGGGAGGTGGCTCCACCCCCGCAACGTATTCGCCTAGGTGCCCTCTCTGGATGAGATCCTCAATTTCTCTTTTGAGGCTGTGGCAGCAGTCCGTATTATGGCATGCGGCCTGCCTTGCGATGGTACTCACAGTACGTATTCGGGCGGTTGCCCATCAGGGTCCCCTGTCCTTAGGTCGAGTGAGAATCCCCTGACCCTTGATCTTCTCGGAGATCTGGGACACGGGAACATCAAGGGGGTGTATTCAGAAGCCTCCTCCCACCGTGCGTTGTTGGTCGGGGCGTTTCGTGTCGACGGGTGTATCCGCCGCTCATCTTAAAAATCAGTGCTCCGTATATATTACGTGTAAGAATGTACTCCCCCTGTCCTGCAGAGAGGTTCTCACATGATTTACGATTTTTTTGTCCGTTTTAGATTTTTTTAGTAAAAAAATTACATTAAAAGTTTGATGTCGCAAAAAGAATCAAATTTTATAAAAGTTGATTTTTTTTAAAAGTTGGATATATAAGGTAAGAAATTAAAAAAACTTTACATTGACCAGAGAACAGTGGACATGAATTTTTGTATGGGACGGAGGTAGTAACTATCAAATTTTACAAATGAAAAATTATGAGCGAAAAATTAAATTGTAAATTTATTGAAGTAGTTTAAACAAGCTAAAATTTGAATATAATTACGTAAACCTACTTTTAAATTACTCTTGAGCTTAAAAAAGGCAAAACTAAATATTTAATTTAATATATATCTACATGTATAATTTATATTTGATATATATATATAGGGAGCGGATCAGGTGAGAAGTGTCCTTAGACTGAGAAGTTGTGAAGTCTAACTTATAAGCTAAAAGTACAAACTTTTAACCAATAAATCATAACCTATAGACCCCCTCGAAAATAACTACGAAAATGCCACCGCGTCCAAATAACTCCAGAAACCTGGAAATTTTTTTGACGCGGTGGCATTTCCGTAATTAAGATAGAGAGCTTTATAAGTTATGATTTAGTGGTTATAAGTTACTATATTCAGTTTATAAGTTTGCTGCGTTGTAAGATTAGATGCAAATCCAAAGGCTGAGATTACTTCTCACTTCTCATCTTAAGGAGGACTTCTCACATGATCTTTTCTCTCTCCCTCTCTCTCTCTCTCTCTCTCTCTCTCTCTCTCTATATATATATATATATATATATATATATATATAGAGAGAGAGAGAGAGAGAGAGTAGTCTTCCGGTCAGGAATTCCTGACCGGAACCGCCGTCCGGATGATGGCTTTTGGGGGCCTTCCCTCTTGAGGTTTTTGATGAAATTTTTATTGCATGTTCTTCATCAAGTCTAGTTCATCCACGAAAACATTCAACTAAAAATTCAATCGGGAAGGCCGTCAAATAAGTTTTGAAAGATAGTTGTGCCGGAATACACATATAAAACACAGTTAACCTCCAAATATCATTTGACGGCCTTCCCGAATGCATTTTTAGTTGATTTTTTGTGAATACACTAGACTTGATGAATAATATGTCATACAAATTTCATCAAAAAAATTCACCGGGAAGGTGCAAAGGTGGCCAAACGCCTCTGTCTGGACGGCGGTTCTGGTCCGGAATACCTGACCTGAATATTTCTCCCCCCTTCTCTCTCTCTCTCTCTCTATATATATATATATATATATATATATATGTATGTATGTATGTATGTATGTATGTATGTATGTATGTATGTATGTATGTATGTATGTATGTATGTATGTATGTATGTATGTATGTATGTATGTATGTATGTAGGGAGCGGATCAGGTGAGAAGTGCCCTTAGGCTGAGAACTGCGAAGTTTAACTAATAGACTAAAAACACGAAATTTTAACCAATAAATCGTAACTTATAGACCCCGTCGAAAATAATTACAAAAATGCCACTGCAAAAAATAAGCCTGGAAACCTTGAAATTTTTTGGACGCCGTGGCATTTTCGTAATTATGATGGAGGGCTTTATAAGTTATGATTTATTGGTTATAAGTTCCTATATTCATTCTATAAGTTTACTGCGTTGCAAGATCACATGCAAATCCAAGGGCTGAGATTACTTCTCACTTCTCATTTTAAGGAGCACTTCTCACCTGATCTTTTCTCTCTCTCTCTCTCTCTCTCTCTATATATATATATATATATATATATATATATATATATATATAGGGGTGAAATCACATACAAACCATGCTTAATTTACTAACCTACAAACTCAATAATATGCAAAACTTTGAACTTCAATATGCAGTACAAATAATGTAAAGTTGCACTCTTTGAACTTCAATATGCAATACAAATTTATTAAATACGAAACTGCTATTTTATGGCTTAAATAATATGAAACACTTTGAACTTCAATGTGCAATACAAATAATGTAAAGATGATTTGAATGGGAGGACTAGTTTGTATGTGATCTCACCACTGCATCTTTACATTATTTTTACTGCATATTGAAGTTCAAAGTGCTGCATATTATTGAGTTTGTAGGTTAGTATTTTAAGCATGGTTTGTATTTGATCTCTTATCTATATCTATATATATATGGATTGGGTCGCAATTTATATCGTAGGATCGGTGCACCATCCACATGGTGTGCCTATCCCAAAACGACATAGTTTTGCTCTGTATTAATTAAAAAAGCAGGTATCTTTTGTTGAGTAAAGTGTGTCGCCGTTGTTATTACGCCGGATTAAAGAAGCTATGAGTGTTCCTTCGAGAGAGAGCATATATCGAAAATTGGTCATGACACTCGCCGGCGAGGAAGTGGCAGCGGTCCAACTGCTCGTCCTCGAGGCGACGGCGCAGCGGCGGTGCAGCAGCGCTAAACCTTGATGGCAGATTTGATGCGTCAATCTCATCCCTGCAGTCCATCGAAGCTATGCTCTGTTCACAGAAACTTCCGAGCTTATTCCCTTTGATATTTTGTGCGCAGTTAGGGATTGATTATTCATTAAGAGAACATCTCTTCATCTAACACTCTCAAAGAAAGCAGCTGAGAGAACTCATTGGAATTTTGCTTATGAATTTTGGTTATTACCTTTTAAGAACTCAACTAGAATTTTTCTTATACAATTTACATGTTGAAGATGACTGCTATCAATTATTTTAGACCTTTCTCAGTTTACATCTTGAGCACACTCAAGTTACATCTGAATACGCTTAAAGTTACATATCTATAAGCGTGGGTTACATGCCAACTTTTCTCGTCAAGTTACATCTCACTTACACGTGATTTACATTTTCTATAATGCGAGTTACACCGCAATATAATGCGAGTTACACAACACAATACACACAATAAGCCCCTGCTATTCAAATAAAAACTAATTATAAAAAAATCATATTAATAGCCTTGATATTGAAAACAAAACATATACACTATTTATGTAAAATAATTGGTCAATTAGACTCTCATTTTTTCATTATTTACATTGAAATCAATGTTTTACTTCTTATACTATGTATTTGAGAAGTTACATTTCGACTGAACTTGAGTTACATTGATCAATAACGTGAGTTACATTTCTTTACATGCGAGTTATATCATTAATGCTACTAGGACAAAAACAAAGTTATTGTACACGCGAAAAAAAAACTTGTTCAAAATTACGTCGTTTTGGGAGTGGAGCACGATACTCACTGTGGGATCATCCCACGGTATACCAACTGGGATTGGGTGGGGTTGAGTGGGGGCAGTTGCCCCTACCCCACTCTAGATCCGCCCTGATTATAACTTAATATACTCCTCTATATATAGACACCATATGAGTTTGTTTCCTAAACTAACTCTAGTTTTATAGTTTGAGCCCAAAGAAACCTCCTAAAATACCAACTCGTAATTAGGCAAGTTCCATCATAGGAAATTATCAACTAGATCATTACAATTTGCTCAATTTGGAATTCAACAATTGGTCTTTAAGCTAAATTCACTACAAGAAATCACATATTTTGTGACAAAATATTGTGTGACACAAAAAATTGTCATATTTTGTTTAGTAATAGTTACAAAACTAAAATTCATCATTATAAAATGAGCTTTTGTGACGATATTATTGTCTGTCACTTTAGTTCTCATTTATTGTCACTAATCGCTATCAAATGTGACGAAAAAATCAAATTTGTCACTTAAGTTTTTGGGGCTAGAAATTGATCCAAAATTTGGGGGTGGGGGAATCTTTTGATGACATTTTTAATAACAATTAATGACTACAAATTTTGTCACATAGTGACGAAGTCATATTTTGTCATTAATTATCATAAAAAATAATGACAATATTATTTCATCATTTTTGCTCCCCTTTTGTGACGAAAAGAAAAAAATGCGTCATAATTTTACTTTTAGCACACTATTTTGTAATAAATTTTGAGAAAAATATATCAACGACAAATTAACATATAATGACCTCGTCACCTCACATACATTATTTTTTCTTTTATTTTTTATGACAATGACATATTTTGGTTTTATTAATGGTGACATTATTTAGTATGCAGTTTTTTCCTTTAAATGGTGCCATATTGATTTCATATCAATTTTATTCGAACTAGCATCTTGTGTAAATGTTTTAAAATGAAATAAATAAGTGTGGAAACTGGAACACTATTATAGTGTCATTAATATATGACATAACCCTACACAACCAGTTGGTATACCGTGGGAGCAGCCCACGGTGAGCATGCTGCTCCCACATAAAAGAAGGCATGTTACTGTTCACGTGCGTGAACAGTAACTTCATTTTTGTTTTCTTTATTGTCCCAGTAGTAGTATGATGTAACTTATGTGTAAAGAAATGTAACTTACTCTATAGAAAATGTAATTGCAAGCAAGTCGAAATGTAACTTGTCTAATACAGATTGTAAGATATAAAACATTGACTTTAATGAAAACAAAGAGTCTAATTGCTTAATTATTTCACATAGATAGTGAATATGTTTTGTTTTTAATATAAAGGCCATAAAAATGTTTTTTTTTGCCAAAATATCAATTTTTCGCCAATAATTTCAATTTATTTTTGCAAAAATATGATTTTTTTTGTTTCGATAGCAGAGATTAACTGAAATAGTGAATATATAATTATTTAACATTAAGGTTGTAAAAATGTTTTTAAAATCACCTTTTTTGCTAAAAAAATCATGTTTTGCCAAATAGATATTTTTTTTTGCAAAACAATGATTATTTTGTTTCAATAGTAGGATTTATGTTGTGATGTAATTCGTGTTATGGAAAATGTAACTCGCGTTGATGGAATATCTAACTTAGATGTGTGCAAAATGTAACGTGTTGAAGCATACCCAAATATAACTAACGCATACAAAGATGTAACACACGTATAATAAAGATGTAACTCGCGCATAAAAAGATGTAACTACATTTACTATCAGATGTAAACAATGAAAATAAATAGTCTAATTGATCAATTACTTTACGTAAATAGTGAATATGCTTTGTTTTTTATATTTAAGGTCATAAAAAATTGTAGTTCAAAAAGTTATGTTTCTTTTCCAAAAATATATATATTTTTTGCCAAAAAGTCATTTTTTATGCAAATAAATGATTTTTTTGTTTCAAGAGTAGGAGTTTATTATGTAATGTAACTCGCACTATGGAAAATGTAACTCACATTGATGGAAACTCTAACTTAGGTGTATGCAAAATGTAACCTATGGGTGCAAGTCTAAATGTAACTTGCATGTAGAAAGATGTAACTCACCCACTAGAAGATGTAATTTCATATATTATAAAATGTAACTCCAGAAATTGTCTATAAACACAAGTCACACGTGTGGAAATATAAATCACACAAGTGTATAAAATATAAAATTATTTATTTTAAAGAAAAAAAAATATTTTTTTATTTTAATTTTGGTTGAAGCAAAAAAAAATGTATGAATAAGAACTAAGAGAGAAAGAAAACATAATTAATTTATTTTGAAAGAATGAAATATTGATCACAAAATTGTAATATATATACATCAGTATTCCTAAATTAGAAATATTATTTAGAAACATTATAACTTTTGATAATGAAAAAATTAAAAGTAAACAAAGAAAAAAAAGCAATGTTGGTGATCAAAAGAGTGAAACGTGGAGATCAGAGAGAACATCAATGATTTTTGTAAAGAAAATTAAAACTAAACAACGAAAAAGAAGAAAAAACGAGGCTGAGAGTGAAATGTGCTGCATGTTCGATTTATATTATGGAAAACGGTATCGTATTTGGGATCGACACACCATGCGCATGATGGACCGATTCCACGGTATAATTTGCGCTACACAACATATAAATATCATTGGTTTATGAAAAAACGACATAAATTGATACTAACCACACTGCCTCAAAATTTTTAATTTAATTTTAGTTTTTTAGAAGGAAACTTTTACTTAATTAAGGAGTACAACCAGTCAACAAAAAAAATTAAGGAGTACAAAACATCCCACCAAACTTTTATCCCCACGGCCCACAATCAGGCACGGTATTCTCTCTTTCACGCGGCCAACGTACTCTTTCTCCGGTTCGTATACAGTGCATCCGGGTGTACGTACACCCGGCTCAAGTAAGAAAGACGACTCAACCACTAATACAGACCAAAAAAATTCGGTGGCATATTTGTAATTTAGGCGAAAATTCACGGTTTCCGCTAAATGAGCAATATTGTACATTTAGTGAGCATCCAATCTATTTTATTGAATATTACGAGACTAACAATGAGTAACACGATCTCAACTTCATATCTTCTAATTTTTTTCTTCTTATTTTTTCTTTTATAAAAACTTATTAAATTATATCTATAATACACTCTTATGAATTTCAATATGTGAATTTAGTGTAATATGAAACTTTTGAAATATGCATTGATATGATATTTTAAAATGAGCATAACATCAATACGAAATGAGCATACGTAACTTACAAAATGTTAATTGATATGAAAATCGTAAAGTTTGTTAGTTTGACATAACGACATTTTCATTGAGCATCAAACCTTCTCTGTTGAGATAAAAATCACAGTTTCTGTTAAATGAGCATTAATGAATTTTTAATGTGCATCAAACTAATTATGAGTATTAAAACACTTTCAATGAGCATCACACTTATTCAGTTGAGTATTAGGAACCACTTACAAAAGGAGTATCGAAAAATCCAAAATGTCATTTGAAATTGCTAATGTGCTCAAACCCTTATTTGTCTATACTCATTACGTTTAAATGTTATGCTCATTTGGCACGTGAGAGCGATGTGACAAGAGTTGGATTGATTTGTCAGATAAATCTCAGTTGAATGTAGTCTATACAGAGCATTAAGGTTGTCCTATAATTAGTCAAAAGTTACCATCTTTGACTAGAAAAGTAAAAGATGGCTAAGTAAATTGGGACGGAAGGAATATTAGAATAAAATGATAGGATGCAATAAAGAACTAGTTGCTAATGACAGATGAGATGAGGTGTAGCATTAATGGGTTGTTAAAAGCTGATTGATCCTCACCGATATGCCTTAATCAAGCACCGCTAAATACCCACCAAACTGCACCCCCCACCCTAGCACCCAAATATGCATGCCCCCTCTTTTACGTACTTTCCCCTACCTCTTTTGACCCTATAAATTGTGAAGTGAGATCAAACTAATTTACTTCAACTCACTCATTCTCTCCATTAAATTCAACACGTAAGGATTAATCCAAGAGCACATCAATGGCGGAATCTCGTCGTTTCCTTTGCACTTTTCTTTTGATTCTCTTCACCATTGTACTCTCCTCTTTAAGTGTCCCTGCAACGGCGGCCGGACGTGGTATCCCCAACGAGGCCGCCGACATCAACGGGGCGTCAAAGTATGTGGACAAGAAACTCCATCAACCGTGTTGATTCCCAGGTTCGGCCATGTAGTCATCCCGCCCAAGGGTCAAATAGTGGACCCATTCAACTACAACCCCATCACCGGCAAGAGTGGCGGCGGAACTGGCGCCATCAACCCCTTCGATGGCATTGTAGGCGGCGGCTCCGGCTATGTTCCCGGCGGAGATGACACTCTCCTCCCTAACCGGGGTGTTTGTTGGGATTAATTAATTAATCTTAATTAGTTTACTTCCTAGGGAACATAAATTATCTTTCCCTACTTTTATTGGAAAGATGAAAGGTCTTCTTGGAAAGGTAAATTGTATTTCCTAGGGATTATTTTACTCCACTTGTAATGCCTATATAAGGCCACCAATTGTAATGTTCTATCAAGGGGAATATAATACATTCTCCTCCATTCCTTTGAGTTGTAAGTTAGCCAAACACTTAGAATATTTTCGGATATTTGGGGCCTTCAAATTGGTATCAGAGCCACTGTTGAAGAAGAAGATGGCAACCACCATGTTCGGCCAACTACCTCAATTGAAGAAAGCAAACTTCGACCGATGGAATGCTCAAATGAGAGCACTGTTGAAGTCACAAGGAGTATGGGATGTTGTCGATAATGGCTACACAACACCGGAGGAAGGAACCGTCTTGACGGTTGCCCAACAAGTGGAACTCGAAGGAGCACAAAAGAAGGACCAAACGACACTGTTTTGGTTGCTTCAAGCAGTGGATGACACCATCCACGAGAAGATAGCCGATGCCGAAACTTCAAAAGAAGCTTGGGACATCATCGAAAGAGTATTCAAAGGAGGGGAAAGAGTAAAGCAAGTGAGGTTGCAAACTCTACGAGGAGAGTTGGAGACTATGCGGATGAAAGAGAACGAGAAGGTCACCGAGTACATTAATCGGGTGATGACCATAGCAAACCATATGAAGAG
Organism: Cuscuta europaea; assembly: GCA_945859875.1. Classification (NCBI taxonomy): domain Eukaryota; kingdom Viridiplantae; phylum Streptophyta; class Magnoliopsida; order Solanales; family Convolvulaceae; genus Cuscuta; species Cuscuta europaea. The sequence goes on from CAMAPE010000061.1 coordinate 4,350,150, forward strand.
AAATGGTGAAACCATAAGTGAGAGTCGGATAGTAGAAAAAATTCTACGAACACTTACGGACAAATTCGAGAACGTGGTATGCGCAATCGAAGAAGCTAGAAATATTGAGACGCTTACCATTGACGACTTGTCGGGGTCGTTGGAGGCACATGAACAAAGAAAGATGAAGCGGCTAGAATCGCTAGAAGAGGCATTACAAACTGTGGTGGTAGAGGAGAAGGCAATGTATGCCCATCAACCGAGAGGCCGAGGCCGAGGTCACTTCCGTGGTCGGGGCCAAGGAAGAGGAGACTACAACCGAGAGGAGAATACCCACCAGAACCGGGAGGACCAACATCGCCCGACCTGGAGAGGCCGAGGTAGAGGAGCTGCCCGAGGCGGTCGGGGAGGCAGACCCGATGGGGAATGCTACAATTGCGGGAAACGGGGACATTTCGCAAGAGACTGTTGGTCGAAACCAAAACCGGAGGAGAATCTAAATGTTGCTGAGCATGAGGATGATGATGGAGATGAGGAAGGAGTGCTCTTACTAGCACACAAAGAAGGAAGCTTAACAGACGACGCTACGTGGTACTTGGATACCGGGGCGAGCAACCACATGAGTGGTTATAAACATTTATTCACTGAGTTGAAGGAGGCTGAGGGAGGAAATGTATCTTTTGGAGATACATCAAAAGTAGTTATCAAAGGCCGAGGAAAGGTTAAATTTCTGCAAAAGAATGGACAAGAGGGGACGATTGAAAATGTACTCTATGTCCCGAGCATGAAGACAAATATCATAAGCATGGGACAGCTTATGGAGAAAGGGTATTCAGCCGACCTAAGTGGTCGATACCTACACTTGAAGGATAGACGAGGCCGGGCCGTCGCCTGGGTAGAGATGGCCAAGAACAGAATGTACAAGTTGGACTTGAGAAGCGTAAACCATAAGTGCTTGAAAGTCGACCTGACGGACAAGTCACTATTATGGCACCTACGTTTCGGACATTTGAACTTTGGAGGATTAGCCGAGCTGAGCAAAAAGGGCTTGGTGCATGGACTACCCGAGATGGATTTTCCAAAGCAATTCTGTGAAAGCTACGTACTTGGGAAACACACCCGGGCGAGCTTTCAGAAGACTGCCAAGTACCGAGCCAAGGGAGCATTGGAGACAGTCCATACGGACATTTGTGGGCCGATCACGCCATCATCTTTCAGTGGGCGAAGGTACTTTATCACCTTTATTGATGACTAAACCAGGAAGACTTAGGTATATTTTCTAAAAGAAAAATCGGAGGCCTTTAAAACATTCAAAAATTTCAAAGCCGAGGTGGAGAAGACAATCGGGCTGAAGGTGAAAGCGTTGAGGTCAGACCGGGGGGAGAATACATTTCAGACTCTTTTACAAAGTTTTGTGAAGAGGAAGGAATTAGAAGATTCCTTACCGCCCCGTACTCGCCTCAACAGAACGGGGTGGCCGAGCGAAAAAACCGGAGCATTATGGACATGGTAAGATCCATGCTCAAGAGCAAAAATATGCCAAAGCAATTTTGGGCCGAGGCGGTACGATGTGCGGTGTATGTACAGAACAGGTGTCCGCACTCAAATCTTGAAAATCTAACACCTCAAGAAGCATGGAGTGGTCAAAAGCCGACCGTGTCACACTTGAGGGTGTTTGGGAGTATCTCTTACGCACATGTGCCCGATCAGAGATGGACAAAATTGGAAGACAAAAGCAAGAAGCTTGTCTTCATTGGCTATGATGAGAAGACAAAGGGATACAGACTATATGATCCCGAGGAGAAAAAGATCACAGTGAGCAGAGATGTAGAGATAAATGAAAAAGGAAGCTGGGATTGGAACACAGAGAAGGAGTACGTCTCGGACGGGACCTCAAATAACAAGGACGTCCCGGACGGGACCTCAAATGACGAAGAGACCCCGGGCGGGACCCCAATTCCAATCCCGCTCGGGATGGCACCAGAACCAATCGGGGCGGGATCTATGACGACCCCGGGGGACGAGGAAGAAGAAGAAGGGACGAGCCGGCAAAGGTACAGAAACATACAGGACATATATGAAGCAGCTCCAGAGGTTCACATGGTATGTCTTCTAGCCGATGGGGAGGATATTACTTTTGAAGAAGCCAAGCACGATGAAAAATGGAGAGATGCCATGAACGAAGAAATAAAAGCGATTGAGAAGAATCAGGCCTGGGAACTTACCAATCTCCCGAGAGGTCATAAGCCGATCGGAGTCAAATGGGTGTATAAGAAGAAATGCAATGCTGAAGGTATGGTCGAGCGATACAAAGCTCGGCTTGTTGCAAAAGGTTACAAGCAAAAAGCTCGGAATGAGAGACCGAAGAGAATTAAGATTAGGGGAGGAATTTGTTGGGATTAATTAATTAATCTTAATTAGTTTACTTCCTAGGCAACATAAATTATCTTTCCCTACTTTTATTGGAAAGATGAAAGGTCTTCTTGGAAAGGTAAATTGTATTTCCTAGGGATTATTTTACTCCACTTGTAATGCCTATATAAGGCCACCAATTGTAATGTTCTATCAAGGGGAATATAATACATTCTCCTCCATTCCTTTGAGTTGTAAGTTAGCCAAACACTTAGAATATTTTCGGATATTTGGGGCCTTCAGTGTTGAGGTACCCAACCCGCCTGTAGGAGCTGGCGGCGGCGATGATGCTGGCAGCCTCACTCCTCCTGCTCGTCGCTGATGATTTGATTATTAGTACGTCGGGAGTGGTGAATAAGAAGCTGTTGTAGAAACTTGAATTGCTTGCGTAATAATATAATGGCATGCAGATTTGAGCGAATGGTATACGGATGGACATCTAAGGTTTCCAGGCAGCTGGTTCGTGCAACATACATGGAGCATGAGAAGAAGCCTTAGAGTTGCATGGAATTACAAAATAGACGAGTGTACATGTTGGAGGTATTGGTCCTACCAAGGCCTCCCTTCCACTTTATTATTAAGGCTTGCACCCCATGTTTACTCCCACTTTGATTCCCTTAGTTGAAATCACTCATTGGTGCCTGTTGACTTACAATATGTGAGCCCCCTTTTTTTGTTGTTGTCCGTTGCACCTCCTGTCTGGCAGCCTGTGACAACCTGTTGATTAGCCTCACCCGTGACTTCCCTTGGCAGCCTATTTGTAGTCCTTTGTTTGCCCCTTTGAGTGAAGCCTGCGTAAATAATCCCAGAGAGCAGTGTCTTCCTTCTTCCTTTCCTTGTGTGAGAGTTCCTTTGTGGAGTGAAGAAGAGTGAGTAAACATGGGAGATGTTGTGGCATAGCCTTAGAGGGTGTCTGTGAGTTTAGTCTAGAGTGGTTGGAGACCTGAGCCGGAGACGGATACGATCCTAACAGTGGTATCAGAGCCAGGTTCTGCCGTCTGCCGTCTGCCGCCGCCGCCGTCTGCCGCCATCCGTCGATTCGAGGTCCTGGAGGTCATCGGTCGTCTGTGAAGCTTCGCTTGGTGCCGTTGCTTCCTGTTCGCTTCCAATCTGGTTCCTGTCATCGGGAATTTCAGCCGTCATTTCCGGAGCTCGTAGGTGGATGTCACCGCCGGTTGCCTAGGAATCTACGCCTGAAGCTGTTGTCGCCTGAGAGCCACTGATCGTGGTTGCTCGTGGCTGGACCCGCTCGTCCATCGAAGCCAACACCTGCGGCCTTCGTTACTCGCGCTTCGTTTACCCAGTGTGGTCGCCGAGGACAGGGACGAAGGGGATTGGGCCCCTGTGCTTCTGGGCTGGTGTTATTGGGCTTCTGGATTTTGGCTTACTGGGTTGCTGCATTACTGGGCTTCTGGGCTAGTGGACTGCTGAAGCTGCTGGTCTACCGGAGAAGCTGGACTGCTGCTGGACCTGTGCTGTTAGGCCGCTGGACCTGGACTGCTGGAGCAGCTGGACCGCAGTCAACACCGGTCAACCGCCGGTCAACACCGGTCAACGACGGTCAAACTCAGTCAACAGTCCGAAAATCCCAATTTTTAATTGGGTAGGTAAGGTCGAAACCCTCTCCTAGGGTTTCGCAAAGGTAAATTGGCGATAAATACCCTAGATGCACCGGGTGCCTCCGGATTTAATTTTATTCCCCCTCCCCGCGGGCCGCCGGTAGATTGTATCCCGGCCGCCAACCCCCCAGGTGCGTTTGCTAAACCCTCTCCTTTGTGGCAGATTGTTTTAGTGTGTTAATTAAATTGCTAAGTGTTATTTAATTCATTTGTTATGCGTAGGGGTGGTTTATTGGGTGTTAGGGGTAGAATTAATTAATTTTAATTGCTGCCCGGAGTTGTTTTATGTGCCAAACTGTCCATTTTTGCTATTTGTTGCATGCTGCCCAGGGTTATTAAAGTGTATACTTTATAGCCCGGGTTAGATTATTTTTCTGTCAAATTTTGTCTGTTTTGCTTTGTGTTGTTTTGTGGTTGATACCATGGCTGCTAATCAGTATGGTATGCTTCCATTTAATGGAAAAACAGATTTTGATATTTGGAAACAGAAAATTAAGTGTGTTTTAATACAACAAAAAGTTTTCAGAGCTGTCACTGGTATTTTCCTTGAATCAGAAGATAAGGCTAAGCAAATTGAAATGAATGAAACTGCGTGTTCTACTATTTACTTGAATCTGTCTGATTCTGTGCTTAGGAAAGTGGGTATTCTTGAGTCCGCTAAGGAATTGTGGGAGAAATTGGATAGTCTCTATACTGATACCTCTTTGCCCGGGAAGTTGTTTTTACTTGAGAAATTCTTTAGGTTTAGGCTTGACCTGACTAAGGATATAGATGAGAACCTGGATGTGTTTAATAAACTGATACAGAATATCAAACAGGCAGGTGATAAACACATAGACGATTATACTCCCATAGTATTACTTAATGCTATTCCCGACTCTTATAATGATGTTAAGTCCGCTATTAAGTATGGTAGGGATGAGATTTCGTTAGATATTGTTGTTAATGGGTTAAGGAGTAAGGAATTAGACCTGAAGCATGCTAGGGGTAGTGCTAGTCAGTCCAGGGACTCCGGTGAGGCTATGTTTGTTAGAGGTAGATCTAAGGGTAGGTCTAAGAACTCTAAGCAAAATAGTCAAAGTAAGAACACTAGTCAGCCTTGGAGAAAGAGGAGCAAATCTAGGAAGAGAGTGTGTTACAATTGTGGTAACGCTGACCATTTCATTAAGGATTGCCCTAAACCTAAGAAGACCGAGCATGCTAGTGTAGCTGTTGATAAATGTGACCTTGGTGATATTTTGATGGTTTGTGACCATGTTAATTCTGTGCGTAATTCCCTGTCTGAGCATGAATGGTTGATTGACTCTGGTTGTACCTATCACATGTCCCCCTTTAGAGATTTGTTTTCTACATATGAATTATGTGATAGTGGCTATGTTTCCTTAGCTGATAATAAGAGATGCAATGTGCTTGGTGTGGGTGATATATGTATGAAGTTTTTTTTTGGGGAAATGTAAATATATAGATAGTAACCAAGTTTATGTACATCGTATGAGCAAAATTTGAGGCATATCCAAGCATGGATACCCTATAACTTCAAAAGCTGTAGAGCTTATCCTCTAACTACTATCCTCTAGCAAAATAATAGCCATCACCTCATGACAAAAAATAGGCTAGTTTATAATTCAAAACGGTATCATATGATACGGATATAGCGAGAATAGCACTTTGTACACCATATAGCCATGTCTGAAGTTTTCTTGTGGCTCTGTGTTTACCATTAAGAATGTGAGGCATGTCCCTGATTTGTGTCATAACTTGTTATCTGTTGCTGCTTTGGAGAGTAGTGGTTTACAGGGAAAATGGGGGAATGGTTGCATGAAAATCTTGAAAAATTCTCTTGTGTTGTTTAAAGCTGAGAAGGTGAATAACCTTTATGTGTGTCATGCTAAACCTTTTACTGAGTCTGTGAATGTTGTATGTTCTGATAAGACCTCTTTGTGGCATAATAGGCTAGGACATATGAGCAATAAGGGTTTAGATGTCATGCGTAGGGCTGATTATTTTGGTAAGGACTCTGTGACTTCTGTGCCTTTCTGTGAATCATGTGTGTTAGGCAAGCAGCATAGAGTCAGCTTCCCTCCTTCCTCTTACCCTAATCTGTCTAAGTGTTCGTCTGTGCTTGAATATGTTCATGCCGATGTTTGGGGTCCTGCCAGGGTTCCTACCCACGGGGGTAGGAAATATTTCCTTTCTATTATTGATGATTTCTCTAGGAAGGTGTGGGTTTGTCTTTTAGAACACAAGTCTGATGTGTTTGTGAAGTTTAGGGAGTGGAAACCCCTAGTTGAAAACCAAACTGGCAGGAAGGTTAAAACCCTTAGGACCGATAACGGGTTAGAGTTCTGTAATAAGGAGATGGATAAGCTGTGTGTGGATTGTGGGATAAAAAGGCACAAAACTGTGCCTTATACTCCCCAACAGAATGGGATAGCAGAGAGAATGAATAGGTCTCTGTTGGATAAGGTTAGAAGCATGTTAGCTACCTCTGGTTTGTCTAAGAAATTCTGGGGTGAAGCAGTTACTACTGCTGCCTATTTGGTGAATAGGTCCCCGTCTGTCCCACTTGGTGGTAAATGTCCTGAAGCCGTCTTTACCGGTAAGCCTCTTGATCTGTCTAACCTTCGGGTGTTTGGTTATGCAGCGTATGCACATCAACAGGGTGACAAGTTGGATCCTAGGTCTAAGAAATGTGTCTTCCTAGGTTATCCAGAGGGGGTAAAGGGTTAAAGGTTATGGGATAGGAACCAGGTAGGCTTTAAGGTGGTCCTTAGCAGAAATGTGGTGTTTAATGAAACTGATTTTCCTTGCTTGACCGAGTCTGTTTCTAATCCTGAGTCTAGGTCTGATAGTACTCCTAGTGAGGTGGAGTTTGTCCCTGTTGCTGCTAGTCCTTTATCTGTTGATCCTGTTATTACTGATGATATTGTTATGCATGATTCTGATTCATCTGAGCATGATAGTCCCACCACCTCGAGTGAGGTGGAGCATTTGCATGATACTGAGCATGATTTGCATGACATGGGTGCTGAATCTGATTTTCATGACAACAATAATTTGCATGAGTTGCATGTGGAGCCTAGTAGTGATAATTTGCATGATTATCAACTTGCTAGAGATAGGGATAGAAGGGCTATTAGGAGAACTGCTGATAGTATGCCTGATTATGCTTTCATTGTGCATGATACTTCTATGTTTGCTTTTTCTGTGTTTGAATCCCTAGAGCTGAATGAACCCAAGACCTACCGTGAAGCCTTAGGTTCCAAAGAGTCTCAGAAATGGATTAGTGCCATGAAAAGTGAGATGGACTCTTTGAGAGTGAACCAGACTTGGACCCTTGTACCTAGACCCCCCAACTGTTCGGTAGTTGAGTGTAAGTGGTTGTTTAAGGTTAAGGAAGAACCTAGTGATGTTAGGTTTAAGGCTAGGTTGGTTGCGAAGGGGTTTACTCAAAAAGAGGGGGTAGATTATGCAGAAATCTTTGCTCCTGTTGTTAAATTCACCACTATTCGTATGATGCTTGCTTTAGTTGCTCACCATGACTGGGAAATGAAACAAATGGATGTAACTACTGCTTTTTTGCATGGTGAATTGGACAAAACAATTTATATGACCCAGCCTGAGGGCTTTGTGGATCCCAAGAGAAGTGAGCATGTCTGTTTGCTTAGGAAGGCATTGTATGGCCTGAAGCAATCCCCTAGGCAGTGGAACATCAAATTTGATAAATGCATGATATCTTTGAAGTTCCAAAAATCTGTTTGTGATCATTGTCTGTATTTCAAAAATACTTCTTCTGTGCCTGTATTTTTGATACTCTATGTGGATGACATGCTGATAATTAGTCCTTCTCTGAATGCTATTAAAGATGTGCAAAAATGCCTTTGTGCGAATTTTGCCATGAAAGACCTTGGTGATGCCAAGAGGATCCTAGGCATAAACATTGTTAGGGATAGGAGTAAGCGTACTCTTACTTTGAATCAGATTTCTTACATAGAAAAAGTTTTGAGTAAATTCAATATGTTATCTGCTTCTCCTGTTAATGTCCCTTTGGCATCTCACTTTGTGTTAAATAAGGACCAGTCTCCCAAGACTACTCCTGAAATTGAGAAAACGAAATATGTGCCTTATTCCAGTGCAATAGGGTCGGTGATGTATCTCATGGTTAGCACTAGACCTGATATTGCATATGCGGTTAGTTGCTTGAGTAGATATATGTCCAACCCTGGTTTGCCCCATTGGAATGCTCTTAAGTGGTTGCTTAGATATCTGATTTCTACTGTGAAGCATGGATTAATTTTCTCTAAATGTGCTAGTGGTATTGAATTGATTGGTTATGTTGATTCTAACTATGCAAATGATAGAGATAACAGGAAGTCGACCACTTCTTATGTTTTTACTTTGTGTGGCTCTTGCATTAGTTGGAAGTCTCAACTACAGCCTATTGTGGCCCTTTCTACCACTGAGTCCGAGTATGTTGCAGCCACAGAAGCGTTTAAGGAAGCCATCTGGCTCAAACGCCTTGTCTCCGAAATTGGGTTTCTCAAAAAGGGAGTTACCATTTTCTCGGATAGCCAATCGGCCATCCAACTTTGCAAAAATCCTGTATTTCATGATAGAACTAAGCATATTGATGTTAGGTTCCATTTCATACGTGATATTGTTGATGCAGGTGGAGTCAAGCTGTGCAAGATCCCGTCAGAGTTTAACCCTGCGGATATGGGTACCAAGTGTCTTTCTGCTGAGAAGCACTTGTCCTGTAAACGCGTGTTAAACTTTGACTGTGGATAACTGTGGCTTGCGTAATAAAGTGTTTTCCCGTTTTATCTGTTGATATTCCGGGTGACCCGGCGATGATGAGTCTCCTCACAACCTGTTTTGCTACTCTACACCAACTAGGACCAATAAGGTGGAGAATGTTGGAGGTATTGGTCCTACCAAGGCCTCCCTTCCACTTTATTATTAAGGCTTGCACCCCATGTTTACTCCCACTTTGATTCCCTTAGTTGAAATCACTCATTGGTGCCTGTTGACTTACAATATGTGAGCCCCCTTTTTTTTTGTCCGCTGCACCTCCTGTCTGGCAGCCTGTGACAACCTGTTGATTAGCCTCACCCATGACTTCCCTTGGCAGCCTATTTGTAGTCCTTTGTTTGCCCCTTTGAGTGAAGCCTGCGTAAATAATCCCAGAGAGCAGTGTCTTCCTTCTTCCTTTCCTTGTGTGAGAGTTCCTTTGTGGAGTGAAGAAGAGTGAGTAAACATGGGAGATGTTGTGGCCTAGCCCTATAGGGTGTCTGTGAGTTTAGTCTAGAGTGGTTGGAGACCTGAGTCGGAGATGGATACGATCCTAACAGTACACGTACACCCGGATGTACGGTATAATTTACCCTCTTTCTCCCAATTGTTTTTGAGAAAACCCTAAACTCCATCCATATCTCAATTCTAAAATTCTGATGTATGCGCACCTGCAGCAATTCTCCTTCATTTCATCATCTCATCTTCACTATTTAAGTTTTTTTCTTCTTCATTGATATAAGGGCGGCGTTGAGGAATGGGATATCAGTAAATGGCACAACGGCGAGGAGAGTGTGCGACGACTCCGGCAAGGTCGAATCCCGTGATTAATCGGCTCTTGTGAGTCTACTCTTATCTGTAACCTTTGTTTTTGCATTTTTCTCTTTCGTTTAATACTTGTGATTATTATTCTTTAATTTGGTGATAGATTGTATTGTTAAGTTCCGTTGGATTGGTTCCTTGCTTCATGTTTTCAGCCGCTTTAATACTGAATATGCAATTTCAGTGATGGTTGATGCTACTAATTTGGTGTTTTCTTCTTATTGCTTTGGCCGGTCAGGTCAACTATGATGACAAAGTGCTTGTTTACCTTTTATTCTACTATTGGTAGTACTGATATATCTTCAATTCCATTTTTTTTCAAATTTCATAATTATTAAATTATTTCTACATTTGAGAGACCTGTTTGAGGATTTGCTTGCTGTGGGAGACCAATAAGTTTAACTTCAGTAAAGATTTGGTCTAAAAAATCTTTGATGAGGTTTTCAAAGTTCTAAGTATTAATGACCAATTATATTGACCAACGCATGGCTATTCTGCACAAGGTTTTTCAAAGTTCTAAGTATTAAACTTTTGTCTTATGATTTAGTTATTTACTTTTTTCTGTGAAGGCACTTCTATTTATAGTCTCTATTGTTCACTTACTTAAATTAATAATGCACTCTTTATTGGAAAGTTTAGTTTCAAAGTTTGTTAAGAGCTTTTAATTTGATGTCTTATTTGCTAACTTTCATCTGCTATTTGGGGTATCTTAATATTTTTGAGCTTGTTGATGCATTCTTGTAGTTGACATCAAATGTCATCTTTTTGCACCTGAGGTACTTTATTCTGGAGCTCCTGCTGGAAGGACAACAAAATAGTGAGGAAGAGAAGCATAGTGGGGCTTGGTGTGGGTTTTCCAAGGCTTTGCAAGAGCTATTTCTCTGGAGATGTTCCACCCGAGGGAAGTAGAAATCGTCACGGTAACTGACACTTTTAGCTAGATCAAAGGTCAAGGTTGGAGATGATATTGATGTTGAAGTGGGTGCAATTTAAGTTATTGAAGGCTTTTATAAGAGATAGTGTTGCACTTTGTTCAGCATACTTGTGGATGATTCGTGGGTCATAAACTCTGCTTGTTAGTATTTCTCTCATACTAAGAGGGTTGTTGACTGTCTTAGTTAGAGTACGTAGCAGCTTCAGTGTTTTATGAGTGCGGTTCAGTAATCCTCCGAGTTCTTGTATTGTGTTAAGTGGAGTTCATGATATTATTAATGATAATCCAGTACATAGTTGTGACAAATGATATGTAACCTTATCTATTTTGAATGATGACAAATGTTTATAATTGTCATTTTATAGGCACTTTGGGACTTTTGAATCCATTTCTTTTTTTATGACACCTTATGTCTTTTTTATGCCAATTTTGGTGTCACCGCTTTTATGAGTATATATATGTGAACCGTCACTAAAAGTTATATTTTATTGACAATTTAGGATTCATCATTTATTATCACTAGTATATATGACGAAGTTCAGAATTACATGACAAAATTATGGATGTAAAAGTGACAAATTCATCATCACTAAAAGTGATAATAGTGGTGACAAAGAACAAAAGTGTCACAAAAAAAATGATTATATAGTGAGGAATGTCAATATTGTCATATATACCTTTTGCCACGCAGCTACGGTGATGAACGCTGTGACGCAAATAATCATATTTCTTGTAGTGAAACGAGTTGGTTGGACGACGGATTGAATTGATGGGCAAACCAGGTTAAATAATCAATAACTCGACTTAAAGAAACATATGCATGCCAACTATTAAAGAATAGAGGTAGTATATTTTTGTTATAAAAATTCTAGCTTATTGATTAGAACTTGAGAAGTTTTACCTATTTTATGCAAGTGATTACGTACAAATTACATATTCGTTAGTTTGGTTTTGAATTGAATAAAAACTACCTATCCAATAAATGAAGTGGTATTTTTTACTGTAACAAATGAAGCGGTCTTTTCTATGATACTTGTTCGGATTTAATCTCGTAGATCCGAAAGCCCAACACACGCTTTGGATATTTCAGGACGTGGATAATGATTTGTGTGTCTAAGAAAATATAAAATCTGAATAATAATAAGCTCAAAGCTCACTTGTATTATGAAATTCGCTAGATTACACGAGAACTTCCCGAACGGTACGTCGGAATAGTGATTAATACAAGAACAAGAGTAATTAAGCCATTCTATGCTTTGAGTAGAAAAAATCTAACCCTTTACATTGAGATTAATCCCTCTATTTATACTAATGGGGGGTATGGGGTGCTCCATGTTGATTGGTTGCTAATCCAGCCACTTGAAAGCACATACTCCCACTTGCTGACGCCATACTCTAGCAATAAATACTCCCCACCACTTGTTGGCTACCCGTTTCCCGAACGGGTAATGGACCGTGCTGGAGCCATCATTGATTTGGCCCAAGTACACTTCTCGACCCGATCCCCGTTCGGGGGCATATATCTCACTGGGCCTGTTCTTCTTCTGGATTCCGGAATATTCATTGGGATGAATGTTTCTGGGCCTTTGATCCGGGTATTGGGCCTTCGGTCCAATATTCCAACACGAGTCCCCCACTTCCGATATCTCGAATGGTAGTGAGTGCATAAGGAAGTAGAACTCTTACCGATTGGTGGTTGGGATTCCGAACTCGATGGTTCCCCATGTCATGATTAGTGTCTCATTTGCGGCTGTCGTTTGATTTTTTCCATATCTGTCATGATTACTGGCCTTTGCTTTCCCATACGACACGCGTCCTTTCAAATAGTCCAGCTGACGTGTCTTCCTCTGATTTGTTATTGATTCGGCATCTGTCAGGCTAGAAATAGGCCTTTGGTTCTTCGGTTATGGGTTTCAAATTTTTAAATCATTCGTGCCTTTGCTCTGCCTTCTCTCTAGAGATTTCCAGGCTCCGTCCGTTCAGGTATACTCCGCTCCTTGCTTTTTCTTTCTAATTCGTGTTCGGTCAACATGTCTTCTCGAGCATCATCTTCTCGTTCGGATTCGGGGCCTACTTCTCGAGAGGAAACTCATGAGACCGCTGTTCCGGATGCCATAGAAGTCCCTTTTGCTGATGTCGCTAGTATTGCGACTGCGGGGTAGTTGATGAAGAATGTTCAGGCGACTCTACTTCCAGCGAAGATTCTGATGGCACGATATCCGGTGATGAACTAGCCTCAATGGTGGCTGTTCCCCTGGGCGATGTCCCTCGCTATAAGGTGGATTTAAGGTTAATCAGAGAGAGGAGGCAGAAATTGACCTCTCACAATAGGGCCCAAATTTCAGCCCTAATTCCGGACCCAGTTATTTTTCGTCTTCGGGCTGGGCTTCATCCAATGCGCCACCTCCCTGGGATGGTGGTGGTCCATCTAGACTCAGTAAAGGCCGGGTTTAGGTTTCCCTGCATCCCTTTTCGTGTCCTTTTTCAATTTCTATGAAGTAGTACCGGCCCAAATCAGGCTGAACTCCTATCGGGTGATGGCAGGCTTCATTTGCCGCTGTGTAGATGTTAAGGTCATGCCCAGTTTAGAACTATTCCATCAATCTTTAAGGTAGCCCCTCAGCAGACCCATGGGTATTTGGCCGCCACTGCCCGAACGGGACATATACTTTTCAAGGGTAACTTAACTTCAATTAAGGGGTGGAAAGACTGGTTCTTCTTCATTCCCGTCCCAGACGGCCTGATTCCAAATAGGTGGAATGCTTTCCCTCGTAAATCACTGGATCCGATTCTTACTGAGACGATTTGTAAGGATGTTTTTGTTGTGGAGGAGGCCAAAACCTGCAACATCATAACGTACCTGACTCCTGATCAGCTCATTAAAGCTGGGATAGGTACTGTCCGTATTCCTGGGTTTACATGACTGAAAACCAAGTGCCATGGGCCGGGCGGTCCTTCTCGTGCGAGAAACGTTCCTTTTTCAGTTTCCCATGTGATGAGACCGCTCGGTACTATCTTTTTCCTTGTTATTTTTTCAGCTCCCAATCCAGATGCTACTATAGATGATAGTCGGGTTCTTGTTGCCGGGGGAGTGGGTAAGAGGAAGAAGGCCAAAAAGAACCCCAAGGCCAATCCTTCCACCGCCACTCATCAAGATGTTGGGTCTTCTTAGCCCGTTCAGAAGCCTGAGCCTATTCAGCAGGTCTCTCATCAGGACCAGCTTGAATATATGCTGATCGATGATCGGTTCGGGTCCGATCAGCTGCATCACTTCTCTGAGCATTTTCAGGTTGCTCAGGATGTCAATGTAGATGTGGGTGAGATCCACATTGTTAATCTCTCCGGGCAGACTGAACGAATCTCTCTGGTAGATCCCGTTCATGAAGTCTTGGAGAAAGCTGGTTCTTCTGCAAGCCAAGTTTGGTCCACCTCCGCTTTCTTCAATAATTTTGTTGTCCCTAAACTGCCGGTCGAGCAGTCAGAGGAGTGTTTAGCCTTAGCGGCTTTGAAGGTACTTTGTTTTCCCCTATACTTTGTTTCATAGGTTATCATTCGTTCTATATCATCTCATCTTTTGTTTTCGAACGGAATTCTGTAGGTGGGGCTATACAGCCTGCAGCTGAGGAAGGCCTGACCTGGCCAAGGAACGGGACTTGATTGTTGCTCAAACTTCAGCCGAGCAGAATGCTGCTGCTACTCTCGCAACTCTGGAGGCTGAACGGAAAGGTTTTGCTGAGGAAAAGCAACGGTTCGAGACCGAGCTTGGCGAGCTCCGGGTTCAGCTTGCCGCTTCCCAGGCTAAGGTCTTTGCTGCTGAGGCTGCTCAGGTCAAGTTCAAGGAGATGCCCTCCCGTATTCCGGACGGTCCTTATGAAATGAACGTGGACCTGTCTGCCATTCGGGATAATATCAAATCTTCTGAGGAATTTGCTGCCATCAAGGATGAGTATGCTCGGCAACAGCTGCCAACAACTTTTGGGGCTTATCTTGAACAATTTCCCCGAGGTGATATCCGGCGCACGGAAGGCGTGAAGCTGCTCGATCAGGATCATCGGGGTAAACAGTTCAACAACTCCCTAGCAAAACCTCTCTATGTCATGGGCTGTCAGCACATTTTAGTCCCCTTTTTAACCAAGCTTCAAGAGCAGCTGAGGAGGCTGGTCGAGCTTTCTGATCTTCCCCCGGTCCCCATTGTTCAGGCCCAATTTGAAAAGCATCAACAGGACCTGCAATGTGCAGCCGATCGTGCGCTAGGGAAAGAGCCTGAATCCCTTTCTGACTCGGACGAAGAAGAAGATGATGATGAGGCTGATAAATAGACGTCTAGTCGGTAGATTCCCCACTTTTGATTATTGTAATTCCCTATTCTTGTAATGAACTTTGTATTTCCCTCTGTATTATTGTAGTGCTGATGAATATATATCTAATCTTTTTTGCCCAATATTCTATTTACTTTCTTTTTTATCTTTGCCTTTCGGGTTGCGGCCAGTTTCATAGGACTTGGCTCTTTCTTGTGTTTCTTCGATCCTTATTTTCTTGCCATTCGGGATTCGGCCAGTTTCATAGGACAGTCGTTTTTCGAGTTTTTTTTATCATTCTTTGGATTGCCGTCGGGCTTCAGACAGTTCTGTAGGACTTAGTCGTTTTTCGAGCTTTTTTGTTTCTGACGCTCCATTTGTCCTACCTAACCGTTGATAGGACCCCCTGTTCGGGTTGTTTCCTGTCCACATCTAACAAGAGAGACATCACCAATTTATTATCCTGGATTCCACAAGTCGTCCATATTACTGAATGTCGCCCGGGTCTTGTATCTTTATGGTTTTGACATCATCTTTAAACCGTTTAGAAAATTCTTCCCAAAAATAGCTAATATGAGGGCCCCCCAAGCTGCTAATACTTCCTTTATCTTTTGTTCTTCAAATAATACTAGTTCGGGGTATTTTAAGCGCAATTTATACCCTGCAACCGGCGCACCATAAGGATGGTGCGCCCGGTTGCAAAACGACGCAGCTTCAATGGTTGATTCCATTATTTTTTATTTCTTTTATTGTTAAAAATTGTAATAACTTTTTTATTTGATATCCAATTTTTATAAATTTTATATCAAATTTTTTTATTTTTCATGATCTATCAAATGAGACCAATATTGCTTATGTAATTTTAACAAATTATTTTGAAGTTACATTTGATAATATATCATGAAGTTACATCTTCTTCTACGCGAGTTACATCTTATTATACGCGAGTTACATCTTAATATACGCGAGTTACATCTTAATGTATGTGAGTTACACCGTGAAATAAACCCCTGCTACATCTTTCATTTTTATCATTTAAAAAATAGTGTATGAATATGAAATACAATATACTTATTTTATGTGGATTAATAAAATTTTGTATTAAATTGGCAAAGAAAAAAATTAATTCAGTTATAATTTAATTAGTTCAAGATGAAGATAAGTAAAAAATCACAAATAATTAGATATAACTCACACATAATTACATGCAACTCGCGCATAAAAGTATGTAACTCGTGTATAACAAGATGTAACTCACAAATTACAAGATGTAACTCACACATAATTACATGTAACTCGCGCATAAAACTATGTAACTCGTGTATAACAAGATGTAACTCACACATAACAAGATGTAACTCACACATAATAACTTGTAACTTGAGTATAAGATGATGTAATTTCGTATATTATCAAATGTAACTCCAAGCTAGAAGCAAAATAAACAAACTAAATATCTTAAAAACCTCTAAAAACATATAAAAGTGATACAAAAATATATTATAGAAAATGTGTATGCATATATAAATATATTACAAAAAAATGTATGAATGTAAAAAATTAAAATTACATAGGTAATATTGGTCTCATTTGAAAGATCGTGAAAAAAAAATTGATATAAATTTTATAAAAATCGGATCAAAAATAAAAAAAAATATTAACAATTTTAAGAAAAGGAGAAATAAAAAATAACAAAGGGTGCATGGTGCTCATCATGCACCGGTTACACGGTATAAGCACTATATTTTAAGATACTTGGATCAATCATACTTGTCATAATTGGAATGGGCACCGTTCGGAGTGCATGCTATTATAACCATAAATACGTCCTGATTGCTTGCAACCATATTCTGCCACGTGTTTGTCATGGGTTAGGGTTTTGGGCGACATTTTACTTATAAATAGAGGTGCTTCTTTTTTGTTTTTTCTGTTGCTTCTTCAATTGCTTCTTGCCTCTATTCAAGCTTTCTCTCTCTAGAATCTTCAGGCTCTCTGTTTTTTATGTCATTCTCCTCTGGTTCCTCAGAAGAAATAGAAATGACGCTCATTCGTCGACCTAGAGGGAAAACTTCCCCTGTCAGTAAAGCCGGGAGCTCGTCATCCTAAGTACCTGACACCAATAACCCTTCTGCCTCTAAACGGCCCGAACAAACTCTTCCAGATGATGGGTGCCTATCAGGCGATGATCTTGCCATCTACAATAAGGGGATGCCCGAACGACCACCCCGCCTCCCTTTGCATTTCACTCGCATCCGGAAATAAAAGCAATGCCTTCCTGAAGATGCCGAATGGCAGATCCGCCAATTTTTACCTTCCCCTAGGGAATTTTATGTTGGGTTTATCAAGCACCCGATGAGGCACCGTCCGGGGCACATGCTTGTTCATCTTGATGCTTTGGCTGTTGGGCTTCCCTTCCCTCTCCATCCATTTATTGTGGAATTCTTGCGCCAGATCTCTGTACTCCCCGCTCAGTTCATACCCAGCACCTACCGCATTCTGAATGGTTTTATCATTCGATGCCAAGAACTGAAGATCGCACCAAGTGTTTATCTATTCATGTATCATTACTGCTATCAGCCCTACTGGACCACTGGGTACTTGAAGTTGGTGGCTCGAGCCGATCATCAGCTATTTACGGAGAACCCCACTGCACCGGCCAACTGGGAAGAGCGTTTTCTCTTTGTCCGCGTAGGCGTGCCACTTCCATTTCCTGATCGGTGGAATGCTTACCCAGTTCGGGATTCGGAACCTAGGTCGGATGCCATTCTTCTGTCCCAATCTGAATCTCTGCGTCTTGGAGGTTCTCAGAATCTTCGATCTTTTATCACTTCTTCCAAGATGTTGGCTGCTGGAATTGGTAAGTTTACTTGTTTTTAACCCGATCGATCTTCGTTCAACTCTGTTCCTTATCTTTATTTTCTTCCTTTGCAGGTGTGATACCCCCTATTACCGTTCAGCATCTCAAACCTGATCTTACCCCGATAGCTTCCACTGGGAAAGGTAAGGAGAAGTTGATTGCTGGAACCCGGAATGATGCTGATCAAGTCCGGAAGAGGCGTCGGGGAGATCCAGAGATGATGGCAACTAGCTTATCCCGATCGATCATGTAGTGGATTTGACCGGTCCATAGACTGAGCCGAAAAAACCTGTTCTCCCTCCTCAACCCAAGAATCCAGTTCTTACTAATATACCGGTCGATGATCAGATGTTTGTGGAGTTCTCCAATCTGGGGCATCGGGCAGAGGGAAGATACCTGTTCGGGCAGACACCAGCCTCAATGTGGTGTAGTACTTCGTTGAAGGCTCCTCCCAGTTTGTTGGTCCCGTTTGTAATAGGAACAGTCTAGGGGGGGGTGAATAGACTGTTCAGGAATTTAAACTTTTCTCCAAGTCAAGTCTGACTTAACAGAGATGGTCGAAATCTGTTGACAGAGATGGTCAAGTTCTGATGGCAGAACTAGACCAGGCAGCGGATAAGTTTCTGTCCGGGTAGCCTCTAGAAGAAAACTAAGGCAAACTGCCCTTCTGATAACTCTGAAGGAAGATCTGCTGGACACAGAGTCCAACCTTAAGAGTTAGTCAGTAGAATCTTAAGTGCAGTAATTAAAAGCTTAAAGTAAATGACACCGGGGTTTTTATAGTGGTTCAAGGAACAACTCGTTCCTCTAGTCCACTGTTCCACTAAGCTTGCAAAAACAACAGTTTACAACGCCTTAGTCCCTAGAGCTTAAGAATCACTCCTCGTCTTCTTCAAGTCTAGTTGCCACCCGGGATGCAGTCCTGCTTCCTGATGGCTGATCTCGTTTCACTGAGTCTCTTGAAGTATCTCCACTTCACTTACTCCAGCTAATTTGAGACGTCCCTTCTTTTTCAAGAAGTGTTTGATATAGAATCAGTTTTCTCCAACGTTGCTTCTTCACAAAAGATGAGTATATGAAGCTCTCGAAGTGTTGAAGAACTGAGTAACTTTGCCTTAGCTAGTTGGATGAAGGATAGGAATGTTTATCTTCCAACTGTGGCCTTTTCTTGTTAGAATGGAGTTTTAATCTCAAGAAAGTTGTTCACGCAAATTTATCTTGGCAAAGGTTATGGCAAAGTTATCTCTTTAGTTCTTCAGAGTGTATCTTATATACTGGGAGCGGTCTTCCCGTTGGAGTGTAGAAGACAGCTTCATTAAATGCATGTACTGTTGACTTGACCGTTTAGTCCTCCGACTTGCTATTTTGGGGGCGTAAAGATATTCGCATGGTCAATCATCAGCTTTAAATATCTCTTCGTACGTACAGCATTAAATGTGCATTTAATGCGTGTACAGTGCCATACTTCCGTTGAAAGGTTCGTAACCGTTAGGGGATTTCCCGTTAGTTTAACGACCGTTGGAAGGGCTTCCGGAATCTGATGGTAATTAGCAGAGTCTGAAGTGGTTCTCTGGTCCAATCTCTGTAGTCCGTCTCTGGTGCCAACTCTGGTATCTTTCTGATAACCAGTTTCTGATGGCTTCTCTGGTGAGAAACTCTGGGAGCAACTCTGGTAGAGGCAAGAAGAAACTCTGGCAGGCAGACTAAGCTAAAACTTACAAAAGAAATTCTAATACACAATTTCTAATGGGGTACTTTCAAATTCTAATTAACCTAGCATCATCAAAATCTAAATACATTTATTCCTTACACAGTTTTTCCAACCTGACCCATTGGTCTGACTTGGTTGAGGCAGGTCATCTAAAAGCTCTCAAGGTATAGATCCTTTAAAACTTCTTTTTGTTTACACATTTTCCGATTTTTAGAACTCGTCTGATTTTGTTTGCCATTGCTTGTAGGCCGGAGTATATTATCACCGGGCTTTCCTGGCAGTCGAACAGGAGATGAAACGCCTAGCCAGTGATCGGGATGAAGGTCAGATGCTTCTATCTGTCGCTCGTAAGCTGATCACGGATGTGCAGGACCATGCTAAAAAAGGTGAGAGGGCAATGACCAAACTGGCTGAGATGGAGGAGAGGATCCGGCGTCGTGATCGAAATTTGACAATCTAAAATTTGACAAAGTCCAGGGAGAAAATCCTCATGTTCCCTATATTGCTGATACTTCCAAGATCACCACCCAGGCGGTGATCGACTACCAACGAGGAAAAGGGCTGGATGTTGCCCTGCAAAACACCGCTCGGCAGTTCTTGGGACCTCATCCTGGCCAATTCTTGCGTGAGAGTGAGGATACCCATCAAGGCGGGGATCGAGCTCCTGGACGGCACGCCAGAAGGGAAAGCTTTCCTAGACGTCTTGACCGAGAAGACAGTGAAGCAAAGCCAGGATCTGCTTCTTGAAAGGAACTTAGATCTGATCATGGAACATTTTCCAAAGCCGTTTGACCTGGATGAGTTATGATTTGATGATCTATTCGGGAATACATATGATCGGATTATGGAGAAAAGAGAGAAGGCAGTTCCTGATGGCGCGACGCAAACTGGCGGTTCTCAACCCTCATCTTCCCCGACAGGGGATCATTCAAGAACATAATATTTTGCCTTCTTGTTATATCCCTGTTTTTTCTTGTACTTTCCGGCCAATAGTGCCGAAGAATACAAATCCATTATTTCCCGATCATAATATCACATTATCCGTGGTGATCCATTTTTATAGTTTTGACACCATCTCCAAGCCGTTTTGATCCCTTTATTCATCCATTCATAATCACATGGTCAAAGACTGTTAGCTGAGATGATGGCTCCCTCCAAACTGTTAACACGTTCCTCATTCGGTCATCCAGAATGATTTTATATGTAAAAAGCTGAGGTGAGACCTTCTATCTTCAAAACCCAAAATCCCGATGTAGTCCGTCCGGTTTTTTTCGATCCGAATCATCCTTATTAGGGGTTTGAGATGACCATCTTCAAACTATAAACAAGATCCCCTGATCGGATCATTTCTTACTTATAGCTAAAATGGCGACTCACTTCCAAATCAAGTTAATGACTGAGGCAAGATTTAAAAACCATAGTTCCGATCCCCCGTTCGAACAATCCGTGTTACCGAATGTCGCTCGGTTCGTCCATACTTATAGTTTTGACACCATCTCCAAGCCGTTTTGATCCCTTTATTCGTCCGTTCATAATCACAGGGTCAAAGACTATTAGCTGAGATGATGGCTCCCTCCAAACTGTTAACACGTTCCTCATTTGGTCATCGGGAATGATTCTACATGTTAAAAGCTGAGGTGAGACTTTCTGGAAGTTATGTCTCCCTCTCTTATCCTTTATACATTTTTTAAGAGGTGGCAACAGCCGTTTTTATTGATAGAATTTCCGCAAATGTTCAACATTCCATGTGCTTGCCGGTCGGCCTTCGGTTGATTGTAGGCCGAACGTTCCTGAAGCATATTTCTTGTAGACCTGATAAGGGCCTTCCCAATTTTTGGCCATTTTCCCGCTTTCTAGAGGTTTGGTCTTTTCTCGCTTCCTTAGGACCAAGTCTCCTACTTCGATTGATCGGATTTTTACTTGTTTATCGAAGTATCTCCTCGTCGCTCTGTGATATTCCTCCATCCGTATTGCAGCTAGATCCTTTCTTTCCTCTATGAAGTGTAGTTCGGCCCGTAGATTATCCTCATTGCGTTCGGGATCGTAATGCACTGTTCGGTGTGTGGGAACTAGGACTTCTGTTGGAACCTTAGCTTGGAATCCATAAGCAAGTTCGGGGTGTAGTCCTATACGCCCATAGGATGTAATTCAGTTGATCTGGTCATGATGAGGAATAATGCTCTAGTTTTTTCTTCATACCGTCCATAATGGTACAGTTCATATTTTTTACTTGGCCATTTGCCTGAGGGTATGCTACAGATGCTCTAAAATGTTTGATCCCCCATTTGACCAAATAATTTTTGAAATTTTTGCTCACGAATTACCTTCCGTTATCTGTGACGATCTGCTCAGGGAGGCCAAACCGGCAAATAATGTGCTGTCGGACGAACTTCTGGCACTGGAAATCTGTGATGCTAGCCAGTGGTTCAGCCTCCACCCATTTGCTAGGTAGGGGCCCTAGCAAGTCGATCCCCCATCTAGCAAACGGAAGAGCAATGGTCATTGGAGTGTAGAAACTTGTTGGCCGACCGGGAACCGGTACATATAGCTGGCAAACCTTACACTTCTTGGTATGTGCAAAGTAGTCCTGTTGGATGGTTGGCCAGTAGTATCCCTGTAAGATGATCTTTCTTTCCAGTGTTTTAGGCCCCTGATGACTTGAACAGATACCTTCGTGAATTTCTTCCATTACTGCCGCTGCTAGACCGGGTGGAAGGAACTTCAAATATGGTCCTCCGAATGTCTTTTTGTACAACTGCCTGTCCACCAGTTCGAACATGGAAGCCCTCCTCTGAATGCACTTCATATTATATGTTGAATTTTTTTCTTCTGGGAGAGTCCCGTCCTTCATGTAGTTGGTCATATCCGTGACCCAACTGGGAACGACATAAGAAATAGCTTCCACCTGGAGGATCATAGTTGCTGGTGTTGTCAGGGTTTCCCGATGGGCAAACCGCTAGATGTGAGCTGGGATCATCTGCACTCAGTTATCAAAGGCTGCATTTTCCAATTTAGATAAGATATCTGCCTCATGATTTTCTATTCTTGAAACTTGGTCGAGTACCACCTGTTCGAATTTTTTGATTTGCTCCTCGACCAGTTCCTTGAATGCCTTCATCCTCTCTTCTTTTGCTTCGGCCGTGCCATTCACTTGGTTGACCACCAGTTGGCTATCTGATCGGACCTTGAGCCGATCGGCACCCAGGGCCTTTGCATACTTCAAATCTGCAATGAGGGCCTCATATTCGGCCTCATTGTTAGTTTCTTTAAAATCAAAATGAATGAAGTAGTATGCTTTAAGCCCTTCGGGTGATGTGATCACGGCTCCACCCCCACAACCTTTTGCGCTTGATGCACCATCTACGTACATCTCCCACCAGTTATCTAGCATGCTGCTCTTTGACTCGGTTTGCGAAGGCCGAGCGGTACATTCCACTATAAATCTGCTAAGGCCTGACCTTTGATAGTGGGTCGACGTTTAAAGTCTACCTCATACTGCCTGATCAGGAGACTCCACTTTGTAATGCGCCAGCTAGCCATTGGATTTCTCAGGATGGTAGCTAGTGGCTGAGTTGTATACACGTTATTGGATGTGCCTGAAAATAGGGTGCAAGCCGTTTGATGGCTGCTATGAGGGCCAATACCATTTTCTCCATCACGGTGTACCTAGTCTCCGGCCCGTTCAGGGCTTTACTCACAAAATAAATAGGCCTCTGGATGCCATCTTCCTCTTTCAGCAATACTGAACTTACAGCCAGATCGGCCACGGCGAGGTACATATACAAGTGTTCCCCTGGGTCAGCTTTTGTTAAGACCAGGGGAGAAGATAGATATAACTTGAACTCCTCGAAGGTCGTTTGGCATTCGGCGGTCCATTCAAAGGGGTTTGCCTTTTTCATAATCTGGAATAATGGGATTGCTCGGTCGGCAAGTTTGGACAAAAATCAGCTTAAGGCTGCCAATCAGCCGGTCAATCTCTGAACCTCCTTAAGGTTCCTTGGACCTTCCATATCCATGATCGCCTTCACCTTTTCTGGGTTAGGCTCAATACCCCTTTCACTCATCATGTAACCAAAGAATTTGCCTCCCTTAACTGCAAAGGCACATTTCTTGGGGTTCAATCTCATGTTTGCCTTTTGCATTATCCCGAACACCTTTTCCATGTCCGAGATAGGATCCTCCTTCTTCCGGCTCTTGATCAGAATGTCATTCACATAAACCTCCATCGTTACCCCCAATACTTCTTTGAAAAGTATCCCGATCATTCTTTGGAAGGTAACCATAGCGTTCTTTAACCCGAACGACATCACAATGTAGCAAACTACGCCATCTGAAGTGACGAATCCGGTTTTCTCCGCATCGTCCGGGTGCATAAAGACTTGATGATATCCCCGGAAGGCATCCATGAAACTCAATAGTTCGCACCCAGCTGTTTCATCTACCAGGAGATCAATCCGTGACACCGGATAGGGATCCATTGGGCAGGCTTTATTCAGATCATAGTAATCTACACACATTCTCCAAGTGGATCCCTTTGGTGCTAGTACCACGTTCGACATCCATTCCACATGGATAACTGGCCGGATATGTTTGATCCGTAGCAAGGTGGCAACTTCCTGCTTAGCGAAATCACGCCGTTCAGCAGCTTGATATCTTTTCTTCTGTTGAATCGGCTTGACGTTAGCTCGAACAGCCAGCTTGTGGCAGATTATTTCTGGGTCAATGCCAGGCATGTCTTCTGGCCCTCGAGCAAATAATATCTGGAATTTTTTCAGGACCATAATTACACCTTCCCGAATTCCAGCTTCCAGGTCTACCCCGATCGCCACTTTTCGGTTGGGGGGGAGAATCAATGTCAATCTGCTCTAAGAGGGTAGCAGGCTCAGGATGTGCCTCGAACTCTATTCGGCGAGTTTCAATGTAACACCCCCAAATTTCTCACCCAAAACTACCTTTAAATAAAACATTATTTATTTACTTTATTTGAAAACATCAGAATTGTGCAACGGGAAATCAAAAGGAAAATAGGGGTGTTACCGCCACACTCGGTTCTAACCTAATCGAGTGCACAGGCTAAAACAATCTAACTCAAAATAATTAAACTTCTAAAATAAATGTTCACTAATTTAAGATGCTAAAAATGTAATTACAATTATTTACTAATTTGATGTCCTAGCGGAAGCTCTCTCAAAATCAACTTCAACCGGATCAACTCAACACCTATACAAAATCAAGTACAGAAAGAAAAACACAAAGAAACAAAATTAGCAACAATGCTAAGTAAGTTTCACCTAACCCCGTAAAAATAATAATTTGATACATATATATTTTGGAAAACATTTGGAGAAAATATTTCATAACACTTTACATTAATCATAAGTAAACGGTATTTATACAAAATTTCTCATTATATAACTCATAGGTAAAATAATAATATTTCAAATATAAATATATATCTCCAAACCGTAATAATTCCAACAATGTAATAAAAATCCTCATAAATATAACAAAGCAAAAATTATTTGTAAAAGTCCAAATATTCATCTCAAAGTAGTTCCAAATACTCATATTAAATATTCAAAATAATTCAATAATATTTTACTTTGGAAGTCCATAAATAATTCAATAATTACTTCCCCCTCAAATTCAATTCAATCCAAACAAATATAGTTCAATAAAATATTCCAATCCAATATAATGTAGTTCAATCCATCTCAAACCTCAAATCCAACCAATTCAATCAAATAATCCAAATCACCTCAAGTCGAACGTAAGCCGAAAATATAATATAAAGCATGAGTAATAAAATTCAACATTTCCTTCCAAAAATAGTTTTGACTAAAGCCCTAGTTCTTTTTAAGATGGACGGTACTCGGGGTTACCGAGCCCAGTAAGCCGTTGTTGTTTACGAACTTACCCCGGAAATTCCAGTCTCCATCAACCACAAAAGTCGGAATCGGAATAACTACCTTAAGTGTGCACACCCCCTAAAGGGATTCCAAGCCCTCCGGGTTAGTAAGTCGCCCCGGGTAGCCAGGATGTTTTCTACCAACTACCCCACCAAAACTATTCAAACTTGAATGATTAGGAACTACTACTACTGCCAAAGTGGAATCTAATGTCCAATTGTCGGGGTGGTTACCGACCCTCCATAAATCAAAATCAACCCAACTCAAATCAACTCAAATCAAACTGAGTAGTAGTAGCTCTAACCATCCTTCACATTTATCCGGATGTGGAAAACCGACACCACGGATTTCTCCCGGGTGCTCACCCCTTATGAAAATGTTAATTTTCTTGTTTCATCAAAATTCAATCAAAAGTTCATATGTTTCAGAAATACAACATAACAACAATTTCTCAACACCAAATTAATCAAAATGTTCACTAGTAGAAAATCTCCCCAAAATCATATACAATAACTAATATTGAAATCCCATAATAACAAACCAATATATCAAAAGTACAAACAATCATAGGATAAGATTTACTCAAAATCATAAATTCAATTCTCAAATATGCACATCAAAACATTTAATATAAATACGAGGCAAAAGAAGTATAATTTTGGTTGACGCGAAACTTACCTCAAATCGTGATAACTCCTAATCGAGGCTTCTATGTTGATCTTCACCAAAATGCATATTAAAATTCTATAGTTAATAACTATTTGATTGCCTTACTACCTATAACCAAATTTTGGTTTGATTATTTCATTTTAAATTCTGAAATTGTTATTAGGTAGATTCTATGGTACCCATAAGATACCATACTTTTGTCCACATGGACCAATGAGAATGTAGTAGTTGAATTATTTAAATCTAAATTAAAAATGATAAAGTGATGTGGTCCAATCAAATGAATGATGGGTACGATACCCTATTTTTTAAAAAGGTACCGAAATTGTCACCTTGTTATTATTCTAAGTTATTCAATTAGTAGTCCAAGAGGTCGGCGAGCCTAAGTTACAAAATATAGTCGGCCCAATTGGTTAAAACAACGAAAGTCCAAGCCAGTCAAATGCAAGCAGCAATATACAAGTACATAGTATTGCGGAAGAAAGAAAACAGAGCGTTTGCAGGCACGTACTCGTCTTCCTCTGTGCGTCCGGCTGAACAGGGTAACCGACGGCGAGTTCGACAGGCGTCCCTTCCAGACAGTGATCCCTCCGGCGACGTTCAGACAGAATCTCGGCCAACAGCTTTCGCTCGTCAGTAGTCCGGCTGTCCGACACAAATAGTTGGTTTTCTACGGCGACTCCTTCTTCCCCAGCGTTGAAATGGTCCAGCAACTCTGCAATGGTACTCCGGCGTGCCACACTTCCTCTGGCGATGCTTCGAACGATGGGAACGGTAAGCGGTAGGACTTCATTCGGTGGTGTGGTGAGCCGGCGGCACAGTCCGGCTCCGCTAATGGTGACTTCCTCTCCTTCGTGGGTTCAAACTGCTCCTCCAGTTCTCCCCATTTCTCCCTCGCAGTGGTCCGGCAGTGTGATACAGAGAGTTGGGTCTTTCCGGCGACGATCCGTTCCGCCGTCCCTCTCTGTTTTTTTATTTTCTTCTCGTAAGTTGATGCACAGCAAGTCAGGGGAGATGCACGTAGAGCAACGGTTTCTTCTCTTCTTCCCTCGCTTCTTCATTCTCAACGTATATATATATATATATATATATATATATATATATATATATATATATATATATATATATATATATATATATATATATATATATATATATATATATATATATATATATATATATATATATATATATATATATATATATATATATATATATATATATATATATATAAGGAGTAACAATTAGCAAATACTTCTCGACGATAGTATTCTGTATCATGGTTCAGTCTTTGGGTTTTGTATTGTTCGCAAGTTTGGTGTGAGGCGGCTTCCGTCGATAGCAGAGTATTTATACACGCCGGTGAGAAGATTCTAGTTTTACGTCACAAAATGTTTGGCATTTATTTCCATTAATTCAGTTTCCTTGTTTCTTATGCGCATGTACGATTATATATGTATAGTACGGAGTATTACGCATGTTAGAGGTATATGCGTGTGTACATTTACAAAACTCTAGCAAAGTCAACTTTAAACATTTATAGTGTCTTTAGTATTATTAATATTTCGTACATGGTGCTTTGAATTACAATTTCGTAAAATGTCACATTTTGAATCAAAAATTTATCTGATTATGGTAACCAATAGTGTCAAATTCATAAATGTCACTTTTGTTGATGGTTAAAATTTCATCTAATCAATGAAATTATCTATTTTATTTTATTTAAATTTTCATAGTGTCACATTCAACCTCAATACTGTTAACTCGCATCCCTCAGGCATTCATATTTTCCAAGGCCTCCCGATAGCAAGTTCGGGCTGTTGCTGGATCAGTTCTGGCCACTCCAACCTCAGTGTCCGTTGGGAACTTGATGCAAGAGTGGCGGGCAGAGGTTATCGCCTCCAGATCTTCCAATCCCGGTCGGCCCAGAATGGCGTTGTGGGCGCATTTGATGTCCATCACCATGAACGTCATTCAGACCGATGCCTTGTGTGCTTCATCTCCAATCTCAACCATCAACTGGATGGTGCCTTCCGCTTCAATGCCATTCCCTGTAAAGCTCGCAAGCGGTGTCCTCAAATGAGTCAGTTGGTTCCTCTGCAAGCCCATTTTCTCGAACGATTGTAGATACAATACGTTCACACCTCTCCCAGTGTCTTCCAACACTCGGCGGATCAATGCATTATCTATACACATGCTTATGGCCAATTCATCCCTGTGCGGGCTTGGTGAATTGGGCCAATCCGCAGGTCCGAATGTGACCTGCTCCATTCTGCCTTTCTTTTGGGGTGGCGTGGATACAGAGCCCACGTAGAGGCTCTGTTCGAATTTCTTCTGTTCGGTGTTCGAGTCACCTGTCTTCCCACCCCCAAATATAACCTTCACCTCCATTCTTGGTTTTTTACCCGGGTTCTCCGAACCCTCTGGTTCATCTCTGGGAAGAATATACACATCATTCCTGGGCCGAGCATCACGCTGAGCATCCCGTCTCCAGCTGTTGGGTCTCTTGACCGACTTCAGAATGCCTACAACATTCGGGTCTTTATTCACATATTTGTCCAGATGACCCCGCTGGATCAATTCCTCAATTGCTATCTCTAATGCTCGACATGAATGGGTAGCGTGACCCTTCTTGTTGTGGTATTTACAAAAGGCATTTTCATCTGCCTCCATGTAATTCTTGGTATCACTTGCAAGGGGAATGTTGTTGTTCTCGTTCTGGTAAATGGTCACAACAGACAAGACCAAAGGGGTGAATCGTCCTGGCTTTGGAGGAGGAGCGACCGCTGGAATAGGACCCAGCCGATCAGCTGATCAGCCAATCTTGTTGGGGCAGGGGGTGTAGCTACCTTATCCCTGATCATGATTTCCTCCTCCAGAGCCGCATGCTTTCGGGACCTGTCCAGCACTTCGGAATACACCGTGCCCGAATTCTGTGACACTTCGAAAATTTTAAATAAATAATTTTATAAGTGGGATAAAATGTTTAAAAAGTGATATTTTGATAATTAAGTGAGCCAAATAATTTTTTTTTACATTTTTTTACATTTATAGTCCTAATAATAATTAAATTACATACACATTGCGTATGGATGCTTAAGTAACATATATCAGCAATAAGAAATTTTTATAACAAGAAATGAATAAAGATAATAGCATTTAAGAAAGTGATATACTCCATTATATTATTTGAACAACGAATGTATGATGTTATGAGATAAGTATAATCTAACAATAATAATAATTTTTTTCCACCCGCTGCAGTAGTTCAAACATAGGCGTAGACCTATCAAAATAATAAGTTGGACCTTTCTTATTTTTTATTTCACTTTTTCTTAAAATTGTTAATAATTTTTTTATTTTTGATCCGATTTTTATAAAATTTATATCAAAATTTTTTATTTTTCATGATCTTTCAAATGAGATCAATATTGCCTATATAATTTTAATTTTTTACATTCATACATGTTTTTGTAATATATTTTTATATGCATACACTTTTTCTATAATATTTTTTTTTATCACTTTTATATGTTTTTAGAGGTTTTTAAGATATTGAGTATGTTTATTTTGCTTCTAGTTTGGAGTTACATTTGATAATATATGAAGTTACATCATCTTATACTCCGGTTACAAGTTATCATGTGTGAGTTACATCTTGTTATGTGTGAGTTGCATCTTGCTATACACGAGTTACATACTTTTATGCGCGAGTTACATGTAATTATGTGTGAGTTACATCTTGTCATGTGTGAGTTACATCTTGTTATACACGAGTTACATACTTTTATGCGCGAGTTACATGTAATTATGTGTGAGTTATATTTAATTATTTGTGATTTTTTACTTATCTTTATCTTGAACTAATTCAATTATAACTGAATTAATTTTTTCTTTGTCAATTTAATACAAAATTTTATTAATCCACATAAAATAAGTATATTGTATTTCATATTCATACACTATTTTTCAAATGATAAAAATGAAAGATGTAGCAGGGGTTTATTTCATGGTGTAGCTCACAT
The DNA here is from genome assembly GCA_945859875.1 of Cuscuta europaea. NCBI lineage: Eukaryota > Viridiplantae > Streptophyta > Magnoliopsida > Solanales > Convolvulaceae > Cuscuta > Cuscuta europaea. Next base: position 4,380,176 of record CAMAPE010000061.1, read on the forward strand.
ACATTAAGATGTAACTCGCGTATATTAAGATGTAACTCGCGTACAATAAGATGTAACTCGCGCAGAAAAAGATGTATCTTCATGATATATTATCAAATGTAACTTCAAAATAATTTGTTAAAATTACATAAGCAATATTGGTCTCATTTGATAGATCATGAAAAATAAAAAAAAAATGATATAAAATTTATAAAAATCGGATATCAAATAAAAAAGTTATTACAATTTTTAACAATAAAAGAAATAAAAAAATAATGAATGCTGCGTCGTTTTGGGATCGGGCGCACCATCCTCATGGTGCGCCGATCCCAGGATATAAATTGCTATGCTATAGCCGCTGCATACACTCCTACGATGAGTACGTATGCGATATATTAAAGTTCCAAGCAAACGAACGATTTATAAGCGGATAAGACCAACAAAGACGGATCTCAGCGACTGAAGTACGACCTAAAACCTCCATTCGAATAGTCTAAATAGAGGGAGATCGCCACATAGAGCTGCACACTTGGGAAAATTCACTCGTACATATATATATGTATATATGTATATACGAGAATTCAACCCTTCGTTATACATAAAACCAGAGAGTGAAAACACTTCTAAAATCTTACCCTCCGTGAGAGGAAGCCAACGAAGAAGAATCATATCATTGAAACCGGTCGTGAAAAGAGGGAGTAATTACTCGTCGGAGTTCGCCGGACTGGTTGCCACCGGAGTAAAGGAGGTCGCAAGTGGTCATGTAGCTGCAAAGCGGGACTGAAGCCGGAGGAGAGGGACGCTGAGCCTTCCGCCAGTACACTCTTCCGCCACAAAAAGCCGTGCCGCCGTTAACTCTTCCATCGCCAGAGAAGGTAAATCGTTAACTCTTGCGTTTCCGACGTTTCCCATGCGAGATGGATTAGTTTTGGGACCAGGTTGTTTCAGAGCTGTTGGGCTGGGTTGAGAAGAAGGGCTGGGCAAATTAATAAAGTGATTTGATTAGTAAACATGATTAATAGATAAAATATATTCGAATGATTAATTAATCATATTAATAAATTCGAATAGTGAAAAAAGGGAAAATCGGGTAAAATTATTACAAATAGAATGAATGACTAATTATATCATCTTAATTAAAAAGCTGAATATTTAGAGAATGGAATTGATGAAGAGAATTAGGAGCATCATATTTGAGGTAAGTTTCTCTGCCAATCCAAAATTGTTTCCTCGTATTATATGCTTATTATGCATTATGTGATTAAGTGTGAATTGTGAATTTTGTGTATGTGATTTTGAGGAGATATTATATATATGGTAGTTGAGAAAGTTAAATTAAGTACTTTTGGGGTATTAAATATTTTTAAATACCTTCGAGACTTTTTGGAGAAATTGAGAAGTATTTTTGAAGTATTATTTAATTGAAGATAAAATTTACATTTTCATAAGAAGTGAATATCTTGGGAGTAATCCGAGGTGTCGGTTTTCCACATCCGGATAAATGTAGAGGGTGATTAGGGTTGTTACTACTAAGAAGTACAATTTGAATTTAAAACAACATTTGGATCTATGATCCATTTTAAGAAGAAGTTATAATAATAATCCCTAATCATTCAAGAATTTTAAAGGTGGGGTGGTTGGGTTCCGACCACTCGGGATGACTTACTACTCGGGGGGCTTGGAATCCCTTTTAGGGGGTGTGCACACTTAAGGTAGTCGTTTCGTTTCTGCAAGAGGAGTTGTGGTACCGGCACTTGTTCGGGGTGGCCGTCCGTAACCACGGTCCACCGGGCTCAGTCGAAAGGTTGAGCACCGCCCTTCTAAATTACTAGGAAGTTAGAGAAGAAGATTTTTTTTTTGAGAAGTTCAAAGAGAAGAGTTACTATAATATTTTCGAAGAAAAGTTGAGGATTTTAGTAAAGAAGTGATTTTGAGAAAAATCAAAGAGAAGAGAATTTTGGTGGAATGAGTTATTTTTTATATAGTACTATATCAAAATCTATTTTCACCAAACCTGATTATTTTACGGGGTTGGGTAGTACTTACTTAGCTCTAAAGCTAATTTTTGTTTTCTTTCTTTTGTTTTGTTTCTGCACTTTATTTGTGCAGGTGATGATGGTTATGTTGATTGTTGAATGCATGCGCCTAAGAGCGAATTAGAAGTTGCCTTAGTTAAATATAGTCATGAAATAAACATTTATTTATTAGTTTTTATTGTTTTGTTTTAGTTGTCTGTGCATCCGGTTGAGAGATGACCGGATGTGGCGGTAACACCCATTTCCCTATTTTAGACTCCCGCTGTACTCTTTAAATTTTATTATCAATAAATAAAAGTTTTATTTCAATTATATCAATGTTTTGGGCGGAAAATTTGGGGGTATTACAAATTCTTTTTCAAGTCTTTATATACTTCACCCGTTCGGAGAGCATTAGTGAATAGGGTGATGGGTGTATCATCCGTCATGTTCCCAACTTTTAGGGTTTCATCCCTCCATATTTAGGTCTCCTTTGGCCCCTGCTTGACACTAGTTAGGTAACTGAAATGCCGTTTTGGGGTGACACTGGAAGAAAACTGGGCCAGAAATAAAGATGATAATTCGGCAAAACTGCCGATCGTTCTGGGCTGCAGGGTCCCGAACCATTCTTGGGCAGGTCCCCTGATCGTGGTGAAGAAAAGCCGGAAAATGGCTGCCTCTGTTGCTCCCAATAGGATAAGCCCCCCTGGTAACTCCTCAAGTGCACGTGGGGATCCCCCGCCCCGTCATATATCTGACCGGTCGGCGTTTTGGCATCCTTGTGGATTTCAGCCTCCGTTATTTCCCGGGTAAAGGGGGAAGTGATCCCAACTCGCACCGGGGTAGGTTGTAGAGGTGCCCTGTTCATCTGGTCCCTCATTTCGTTCATCTGCCTCCTCATTTCAACCATCTCTTCCTCCTGGGCCGTTAGGGGAGGTGGTGGTGGAGTTCCCAGATTAACAAACTCCCGAGTTCCTTCCGGGTGGGTTGTTCTCTGATTCTGACGTCCCTGTCTGAATCGGTTGTTATCACGTTCTCCATAATGGAAATGGCGATTGACCGGCGTATCTCCTCTGGCTCGGGACCCGGGTCGGGGTGTGGTCACTGGGAGTGTGTTGCCTGCCCCCAGACGCATGAGTCCTTCTGCGCTCCCCTCGATGGGCTCGAGAATGATTCGAAGCTGTGGTGGTTTCTGTATCGGTGGTCTCCTCATCGAATGTGCATCGTGGATGGGGTCGTGTACCTGGTTTCCCCCGTATAGCTGGATCGCCCCCCATCTTGCTCATCCGCCGGGTGCTGCATGACCTAAGCTAGATCCCGCATGGCGTGGGAGTTTCTCCTCAGTGCTTCGGGGATGAAGAAATCCCCATCAAAATGTTGGTACGACCCCCGGCTAGATTGCCCTCGGGGGGTCCTGCTCTCCCCACGTCTTCCAGAAGTTTCACCGGTATGATGAGAAGTGATTCTGACCATTTTGACAATAGTTTGATGTGTGGATAGTTGGTTGTTTTTTTGAAACTTTTTGTTCAGTTTCCCACGGACGGCGCCAATGTTGGGATTTCATCCCGTAGATCCGAAAGCCCAACACACGCTTTGGATATTTCAGGGCGTGGATAATGATTTGTGTGTCTAAGAAAATAGAAAATCTGAATAATAATAAGTTCAAAGCTCACTTGTATTATGAAATTCGCTAGATTACATGAGAACTTCTCGAACGGTACGTCGGAATAGTGATTAATACAAGAACAGGAGTAATTAAGCTATTCTAGGCTTTGAGTAGAAAAAATCTAACCCTTTACATTGAGATTAATCCCTCTATTTATACTAATGGGGGGTATGGGGTGCTCCATGCTGATTGATTGTTAATCCAGCCACGTGAAAGCCCATACTCCCACTTGCTGGCTACCCGTTGCCCGAACGGGTAATGGACCGTGCTGGAGCCATCATTGATTTGGCCCAAGTACACTTCTCGACCCGATCCCCGTCGGGGGCATATATCTCACTGGGCCTGTTCTTCTTCTGGATTCCGGAATATTCATTGAGTTGAATGTTTCTGGGCCTTTGATCCGGGTATTGGGCCTTCGGTCCAATATCCCAACAATACTAAATAATAAATGAAGTGGTTGAAAAAAAATAGAAAAAGTGATTATCGAGCAAGGGAATTCATCATCCAACTTAATTAATTGGCGGTTACTTATAGTACGTATATACATAATTATATACACAATTGTTAGTGATAAGTCCACAATCATATATTCATATATTTGCTAAAATTGTAAGGAAAATAAGATATATATTAACATGAGAGATAAATAGAGAGAACAATACAAACTTAGAGAAATACGGAGTAATTAATTGGCTTTTGTATACAATATTAAATTAGTAATTATACAATAATTCGCATATCATCACACATTGTCATGTATAATGCGTGAATGGTATACAATGAGCATTTGTTGACACAAATGTTTTTGCTATGTTTTTGTTTGAAATACAAAATGCATATATGTAAATGAATATTGTATCAAACTTAAAATGAGCAAAAGTAAAAATATAAAAAAATAACGGTACGTAAATTACATACATCTACAGTTTTATATAGTAAAAGTTAGTTAAAAATCAATGATGTGCCAATTTCTTATTGGATAATGCAAATTCTATTATCACTTATTAAAACAATTCATTGATTCACGGTTATAGTTATTATTCCTCTTAAAACCGTGCATCAAGGCTGTTTTGGAGCAAGCCAAGGAGAAAAAAATCTCTCTTTTTTAAAGTGATATATTTTTTATATTTATAATCCAACTTTTACAAAAAATATATCAAAACTCATAATTTTTTACGATCTTTCATATGACACCAATATTATATATATAAATAAAAAAATTATCTATTATTTTATATACCAAAAATAAATTAAAAATTCATATACTAAAATTTATTATCTCTACTACTAAAATATGTAATTCATATTAGTTGACTCGGTTCATCGTTGTTATTCACTACATGCATCACTACATGCATCACTGCTCATCGGGTGTGATTAATATGAATACCACTGATGCACCTGGTGAATAGCAGTGATGCACCGAGTAAACTTGCATTAATTAAATGTTTTAGTAGTAGTGATCATAAAATTTTTATTAACGAATAAGAGACTGCCACATCATTTATTTTTAACTCAATTTTATTGTATAAAATAATGTTTTTGTTATTATATATGCAATATCGGTGTCATATTAAAGATCATAAAAATTTGTAAACTTTGATGTACTTTTTGTAAAAATTGGAGTATAAATAAATAAGTTATACTCCCCCGTCCCTATTTAAAAGTGTCACTTTGTTTAATACACAATTTAAGAAGTGACATTGTTTGACACTGTTTTGACACAGTTTGGCATGTAGTGAATAACAACGATGAACCGAGTCAACTAATATGAATTACATATTTTAGTAGTAGAGATAATAAATTTTAGTATATGAATTTTTAATTTATTTTTGGTATGTAAAATAATAGATAAATTTTTTATTTATATACTCCGTTTATAGTATTTGTGTCATATGAAAGATCGTAAAAAATTATGAGTTTTGATATATTTTTTGTAAAAGTTGGATTGTAAATATAAAAAATATATCACTTTAAAAAAGAGAGATTTTTTCTCCTTGGCTTGCTCCAAAACAGACTTGATGCACGGTTTTAGGAGGAATAATAGCTATAACCGTGAATCAATGAATTGTTTTAATAGGTGATAATAGAATTTGCATTATCCAATAAGAAATTGACACATATTTCTAACTCACTTTTGCTATATAAAACCATAGATAGTAATTATTAACCATATATGTGTATAAATAAGTTTTAATATAGTACTCCCTCCGGTCTTTAATTAACTTTACACTTTCCTTTTTGGGCATTCACATATTAAACTTTACATTTTCTTATTTGCCTTATTTGACAAACAAATCTACACTAAACAATGCAAAACAGTGTCAAACAGTGTCAAACAGTACACTCTACAGTAAAGTCAAATCTATTTCTTTAATATGTGTGAAGTGAAACTGTAAAGTTTAATAAGGTCCGGAGGGAGTAATATTTTTGTAAAAACATTGACGGGAATTCACCTCGATCAATTAGTTTATGAGTTTATGTTAACCGAGAATATAGTGAAAGCGAGAATCCTGGGGATTGCACTCCATAAAATATGAACACGTCACTTATATAGACGGGCTATAGAGGTGACATGGACACACATACGATTAAAATAAAATTTGCACTCCAATGCAATAATGCATTTACGCTCCAAAGCAGTTAAAATAAAATAAAAAACATACGCAAGGAACTATGGAGTATCTTTGGTCTACCTTTCCTCTCCCCCTTGAAATATGTAGATACACGTAATATTCTTCCTACCACAAAAATAGTTGCAGATTAATTAAAGTCGGGCTCCAATTTGAAGAAAGGTAATTATCGGATTGATAATCCGGTGGTTATTTTCCTACCTTGAAAGCTTAAGGTTTGAAGAATCGGACTCTAGTGATGAGGAATCCCTGTACTGCTCATTCCAAGATTGGAAATCAGGTCGGCAATAGTCACAGGTTGTTACAGTCGGTGGACGAAGTCATTGTCCTATTGGACCTTCCCTGGCTGGTAACCGCCTGTCGCGAGTTTTCAAATCGCCGCAAATTGGCCGACGTTTGAGTTCCCTTGTCTCGCCGCAAATCGCCAGTTGACTGGCTATCGTTCCACTGCCGTTCCCAGGTGTTCACCGCCAAGCCTCTTCCTTCTCTGTGCCCGGTCGCCATAGCCGTCTGCCATTTCTGTAGCTACAGCTCCGCCGACCCTCATCCCTCACATGTTAAATATCCTTTTCATCTAATCCATCCAATTAATAAAACGCAGATAAAGATCTAATTTGTGTTCACTCATAATTCAATCAAACGAACAAGATATAAAAAGTACTTCAAAGATCGGAGGAGTTTCACACAGATGAACAAGAACCAAGAAATTAATTACTTGCTGAGTCAGAGTGTGAGAAAGCCTTCCTGAAAGTCCACAAAGAGGTAGAAGACGTGGGTTTTTTCCCGTTCCAGCTCATCAACACATGACGTATTCACTGTTCCGTTGGAGACATTTTTTTCACTTCCCTTCAATTTTTGTTTGCGTGGCTATGCATTTTGCAAAATAGACCGGTCCACTAAAGATGCTCTAAAGATGCTCTTAGAGATTCTACGCAATTCAAATCGCACAACCTGGGATTGACGGTGGTGAAAGAAAATTGTTTCAAAAATGCCTCGTGTACACGCCGGTTTACACGGCCGTGTACACCAAATAAAAAGCCCCACCCCCTTTTCTAACCCACCCTAGTTTTGAATTAATCCTCCCCACTCCCCTTCCACGTGCCATTTCGAAAAAACCCGCCATCCGTTTTTCGTACTCCCCTCCCCACTCCTCTTTCCCGACTCCCCACAAACCAGAGAAACCCAACAATCGAAGCCGCAGAGCCCTCCTCTCCGTTTTTCCGACTCCCCTCCCCACTCCTCTTTCCTCCCGTTGGCCGTCGAAGCCGCAGAGCCCTCCTCTCCGTTTTTTCGACTCCCCTCCCCACTCCTCTTTCCTCCCGTTGGACGTCGAAGCCGCAGAGCCCTCCTCTCCGTTTTTTCGACTCCCCTCCCCACTCCTCTTTCCTCCCGTTGGACGTCGTCGTCGTTCTCCGTTCTCCGGTCGCAAGTCACAACTTCCCCCCGTCCGGCCGTCGTCTCCAAAACTCCACTACAATGGTGCGCACTTCGCTGACTCAACTGGCAGCAAGGTAAAGATCTCCAAAACTCCACTTTAGGTTATTGATGTACATGAGATGTCTGTGTGGCTGTTGTTAAGATGTCTGTATGGTTTGTTTGTATATTTTTGCAAAGTCGAAACCTGTCTGGATGACTTTTGTTGAGATGTCTGTACAGTGTGCAGGTGCATGTCTATCTCATAAAAATGGTCTCACCTTAGATTATTGATGTACATGAGATGTCTGTGCCTCATCAGTTGGGTTGTATTGGTTGCTTGTTTTGTGCTTTTAAAGATGTCTGTATAGCGTGTTCTTATTCGTGGGTTAAGGTGTCTGTGTGGCTGTTTTTGAGATGTCTGTATGGTTTGTTTGTATATTTTTGCAAAGTCGAAACCTGTCTGTATGACTTTTGTTGAGATGTCTGTACAGTGTGCAGGTGCATGTCTATCTCATAAAAATGGTCTCACCTTAGATTATTGATGTACATGAGATGTCTGTGCCTCATTAGTTGGGTTGTATTGGTTGCTTGTTTTGTGCTTTTAAAGATGTCTGTATAGCGTGTTCTTATTCGTGGGTTAAGGTGTCTGTGTGGCTGTTTTTGAGATGTCTGTATGGTTTGTTTGTATATTTTTGTGAACTTCAGACCTGTTTGTATGAATATTTGTGTGTGACCACTGTCTGTATGAATATTTTTAGGATGGAACTTCAAATTCCTCTAAGAGATTACTTCCCAGCCCAATACTCAGTACGGTCAGCCTTCAATGAGGCTTTGGAGTTGCTGAGTGAATGCCTTACACTCAAGCAGATGTCATTGCTTCTTAAAACCCCTTGGGGCCATTTACTTGCTTGTCCGCACTTTCAATTCTCAGGGCAGCTAATTCATTTGTTGCTGTTGCGCCTTGTGCGTGAGCAGCATGAGGATGAAATGTGGTTTGCTATTGAGGGGAAGCTGATGAAGTTCACTTACAATGACTTCAAGAGGATTGTTGGTGTGAAAGATCTAGAAGAATGGCCCACTTATGATTTGGATGAAGCAAGGCAGGGCATTGCGGAGAAGTATTTTGGTGGCGGTGATGATGTCACCTATCACAAGTTGAAGGCGAAAGTTGCTGCCCTAGGTAAGAGCCCTCGAGAAGAGAACGAAGATGTTATGGACCGGGTGAAGTTGGCTTCTTTGTTTTTGGTCCACTCTTGTCTGCTGGCTAGAGATTTGCCTACAAGAATCCATCCGGATTACTTGCGTTTGGTGGATGAGTTTAAGCTTTTCAAGTCTTGCCCCTGGTCCAAAGAGTCATACAATGTGACTGTGATGAGTCTCAAGAAGACCATGCAAGGCCAGCCACTGAAGTTTCAACAAAGCAAGCTGGAAAATCGTAACTATCGCAATGCAAAGTTTAGCTTGTATGGCTTCCCCTATGCTTTACAGGTATTGATGTTATTGTTTGTATATTTGTTTACTTAAGAGTTACATTGTCTGTATACATGAATAAATCGTCTGGATGATATCAGTTTTTGAGATTCACTGTCTGTATAAGTTCTCTGTATTACACTCATGAATGTATGTAGGTTTGGGCGTACGAGGAACTGCCTGTCCTTGCGCAAAAATGTGCCAAACGTGTGGCGGGTAAGAAGGATATTCCAATGCTCAAGTGGACTGCTGATGGCTTTTTTCATGCCCATGTGCTAGAAAAAATTGTGTTTAAAGATGTTGTTGAGGAAGAGGAAAGCAATGAGGATGCCGCAGAAAAGGAATTGCGGTTATTGCGTGAACGTGTAGCCCATCTTGAAAGGAGGTTGAAAGCCACTGAAAGTCACCTTTCTGTGTGGCCAGCTTTTTTGGCGCCCTTGCCTGAAATAAAATCGGTAATATTATGTCTGTACATATGTGTTCATTGTCTGTACAAGTTTAAACATTGTCTGTTGTTCATAGAAAGTGCAAGGCAGCATACCTTTGCGTTAGTTTTCCCCTTTTCTAGTGGCCCCTTCAAACGATTTTTCCTGGGAGCACCCTTCCGTTTTGAAGACTTAGGATTATGAATTATTTGTGGTTGGTCCTTGGCAACATTTGTTCCGGATTGTGGTAATGGTGTCATGACACCACATATAGAAGAATGAGAAGGACGGTGGTCATGTTGTTCCAATTGCCGTTGAAGTTCGAACTCTTATCAAACCCATTGATGACACGATTCTCTCTAACTTCAAATGTGCTACCATCAATGCTAGGTAGGACATAACAATACAATTGATCAAGTAATTGGGTTTGGAACTCCTTGAACTTTGCTAAGGTGTAAACATGTTGCACTTGTTTTTCCATTGCAAACGATGTAACACATGGAATCATTTTACTCAAAGAATTACCATTGGCTTGAAATTCTTTTTCAACCTTATTTCTTAAAGCACGCCCATATTGATCGACAAACTGTTTTAGACTAGTTTTAGAATGAACATACCCATCAAAGAAGGCGTTCATGCTTTCACTTCGTTGAGTGGTTGACATGCCTGCCCAAAAATATGGTTTCAGGTAACAGGGCACCCAACGACGACGTTCGTTGTACATAACCAGCAGCCATTCATCATGCTCTAGTGAAAACCCAACAACACAGACAATAGTTAGACTGACAGAATAGAAATGTCTGTGCAGGGTTCAATTTTGTATAAATCACAAACGATATACTTCCTTTACAGACAATATAAAAAAATGCCTGTCTATATTTGTTTAATGTCTGTACAAGGATAAACATTGTCTGCAGTTCACTAAAATAAAAATATTCATTTTGAGAAAACCTTACCTTTGGAGCATAACTTCCCACCCAGCCTCAAACTCTGTGGTGTGCTGTGAATCATAAACTAGTTCATGAATCTTGAACATGATGTGATCTTTATCCGCATGCCCACCCATTTTTTCGGGTAACTTCTTCATGATATGCCACAAACACCAACGGTGCCTAGTATTCGGGAATACAAGTTGAATTGCATTTTGCATGGCACGGTCTTGATCAGTTATAATACCGCTTGGAGCACAACCCTCCATACAATCAAGCCAAGCCTTAAAGAGCCAAACAAAAGTTTGTGTATCTTCATTTGAGATTAGGCCACATCCAAATAATATAGATTGGCCATGATGATTCACTCCCACAAAGGGTGCAAAGGGCATATCATAACGATTAGTTAGGTAGGTTGTGTCAAAGGTAATGACATCTCCAAAACTTTTGTATGCATACCTACTTCTATTATCCGCCCAAAATACATTTCTCAAGCGTGACTCATAATCTAAATCAACACTAAAGAAGAAACCGGGACATTGTGCTTGCATGTTAGAAAAAAATGCTTGTATAGCCATTGCATCACCACTTCCTAGCCTAAGCTCCCGAATTTTGTCAATGTAATTCCTACAATCCTTTTCAATAAAAGGTAGGGCATCATACCCCCCGCTTGAACAACAATGGAGTTAAAACTCTTGTGAACGGGTATTCCCGCAACTTCATTAATCTCAAGATTTCTCATGGCGTGTGGTGTCAACTTCCTATTGCAACGAAATAGTCTAGATTTTGTGGGACTCATGGGGTGATTATGATTTAAATACACTTTTGAAATTTCCCATGACCCAACATAAGTAGTGCGTGCTCTAATTCTAGCCGAACAACATGTTTGCATTGAAGGTTGAGGCTTCAAACAGTTTAATGCCTTGCTACCTCTTCTTCCCGCCCGTGAACACTCTATCACAATTGACACTACCTCGCCCTTCTTTCTATCCTTTGTTGATGTTCTTTTTCTTACCGGAAATCCTAAACTTCTTCCATATGTTTTGTAAAACTCAAACACCGCGTCTGTGGTATCAAATATCATGCCTACTTCCGGAACAACCACATCAATATCTTCCTCTCTGTTATTTTGTTCACCTGCATCTGTTATTTAAGAATATGTATATACAGACAATATTATGCACATACAAACAGTATTATGGAAAGGGAAACATTATGGCCAAAGTAGTTTATAAACATCATACAATGATCATACCACTTTCAAAAAAGACAATATTAAAATCACATTGAAAACCCACTCTATGAACTTCTGAATTATGGCAACATATTTGTAATTGTCTGTACGTATTATAAACGTGTCTGTATGTATTATAAACGTTGTCTGTATGTATTATAAACGTTGTCTGTATGTATTATAAACGTTGTCTGTATGTATTATAAACGTTGTCTGTACGTATTATAAACTAAGATATTATAACAACCATGAAGAAACGTTGTCTGTATGTATTATAAACGTTGTCTGTATGTATTATAAATGTTGTCTGTACCTATTATAAACGTTGTCTGTACGTATTATAAACGTTGTCTGTACGTAATATATACTAAGATAATATAACAACCATGAAGAAACGTTGTCTGTATGTATTATAAACGGTGTCTGTACGTATTATAAACGTTGTCTGTACGTATTATAAACTAAGATAATATAACAACCATGAAGAAACGTTGTCTGTATGTATTATAAACGGTGTCTGTACGTATTATAAACTAAGATAACATAACAACCATGAAGAAACGACTCTACATAAATACCAACCTAGCTCAACGTCAACTGCTTTCCCATCCGTCGTGCGTTCATCGCCTAGCGTGGCAGCGGGAGTGTGTTCAACTCCTTCCGTCGCAGACGCCTTCGTGTGTTCATGGCCTTGCATGTCTCCCTCCGTCGTATATTCACCGCCTTCCGTCGCAGTTGGCGTGGAGGTTTCACCAGGACTGTGCCCGAACATTTTCTCCCATGTCCAACGAATTTCGTCGTCGCAGACATACGTATTACTGGCTTCCATGATGCTCGTCACCTACCACAACCTCGGTCACCACTTGAATGAAAATGAAGAAGTGCTGCAAGTTAGAGAGAGGAAGGGTACAGACAAATAAAAAACGGAACAGGCATATTGTGTGTGCAAAGGGGAGAAGAAAGGGAGTGGGGAGGATTAATGTGTGTGCAAAGGGGAGAAGAAGGGGAGTGGGGAGGATTAATTCAAAACTAGGGTGGGTTAGAAAAGGGGGGTGGGGCTTTTTATTTGGTGTACACGGCCGTGTAAACCGGCGTGTACACGACGCATTTTTGAAATTGTTTAAGGTATTTGATTTTCGGCCTCCATTTTTTCCGCATTGGAAAACAATTCCAGTTCTAAATTCATCTTTTTTCTTCTTTCACCCGAAATTCTCAATTATTTCAACTCTTTTTCTTCCCTGCCGTACCCCACAAGAAATCGAAATTCCGAAAACTAACCACCAGAATCCCGCCTTTTGCATCAAACAGTACAACCAAACATTCTGTTTCCCGACCCTTTTTCGATTTTCGTTTTCATCCTTGTCCTTTGATTGCATTTAATTTTCTCGTTAAAGGAGTTTTCTTTTTGCAGTTTCACCGGGTGCTAAGTTGGGTTCGGACTCTAATCTTGGAGCGGATTTTAAATTTAATCCATTGATGAATTGATTCCAAAAGGCGGTTAATTATCTTCTCAATCTTACAATCTACGTGGGATGTGAAGAACTTTCGTCGTTTTCGTCGTCTATGTAGGCTGAGGCGATGGCGGTGGGGCCTAATAAGAGGTGGGGGACCTGGGAGGAGCTTATCCTGGGCGGTGCCGTTCTCCGGCACGGTACGGATAACTGGAACGTCGTCGCTTCGGAACTCAAGGCCCGGACTATCAACCCTAACAACTTTACCCCCGAGGTTAGCGCAAATCTTTTTTTGTATTTAACCTCATTAATATTCATAAATTATAATCATTTTTAATGAACACTTTTAATGTTTTATTTAATATTACATCAGGATATATCAGGATGGTGGTGGTAGAATGTAATTTGTGTGGGATATCCACTTGTTTCTTCCAGCTAATTGGAATTTGCATTTGTTTTAGAGATAGCTTGTTACCTGGGCAGCTGGGCTGGTGTTTAAAAGGCTAGAAAGTGATTCTCAATGTTTGGCGATTCCCTTGGAATTTGCATTTGTTTTAGGAAATGTTTTGTCCAATTCTTAGAGAACAAGAAAAAAATGCTTTGAAAGTTTATTTGAATTCTTTTTTCATGGGAATTAATCGCCTCCCATAGAGTTCAATGGAAAGAAAGTAATAAATGTCATCTTATTGGGAAGAGCATTTTCCTCTCTTGAATCCTTTTATTTTACTTGCAAGATTGTTGCTTAAGTTGATCAAAGGTATTTACCTTCATCAACACTTAACGGGGGAAACTATAAAAAAGAACATTTTTAGCGGGACCAGGATAATGATCATATAAAAGGGATAAGCCTTGTTTCTCGTTATTTGGATGTCAAATTCATTTTCTATTGGAACTTTTACCATTACAGGCTTGCAAGGCAAGATACGAGAGGTTGCGGAAGCGGCATACTGGATGCAGGTGAATATTGACTCAGACTTCACTAAGTTTAGCTAAAGTGTCAATGCTGATTTATATGCTCCACGAAGTAAAATTAATCAATCCATTTGGTTCAAAAGTGTTAATGTATACCTAGGTTAATCGATTTTCTTCCCTTTTTGCTGTCTCTCAGTTTTTGGTTTGACGAGCTAAGAAAGAGACGAATTGAAGAATTGAAACGGGAATTGAAGAGATCTGAAGGCTCCATTGGGTTAGTAGTAATCTTCTTTTTATATTGAGGTTAAAGCTGTATTAAACATTGTTTAACCAATATTTCAAGGGTCACTGTTGCTATAATTTAACCTTAAGACGAAATTGAACCTGGCAATAGTTATGGATCATGAGTGCGTTCAGGATTACTTATTTCCAAAGAGAAAGTGTTTTGTAGATGAAGAATTTGAACTACTTTCACAGTTTGACTTAAAAAAGAAGTGTCACATCTAATGCTTATTTAGAAAGGAGCAGATATTTTTTCTAGAAAAGTACTTTAAATGCCTGAATTAGAAAGGACTTGTAATAAATGCATGTGTACCTTATAGTGAACAAGCTCTACCGTTTTCCTCCCCATTTAAACTGCTTAATAAATATATGAAAAAATCACTTATAATGCACTTGTGATGGTTTTAGACTTAAAGAATGAGCATGTGCCTTTTTTCTCTTCAAATGGTTCTGACACTCGATTAGCTAAGCTTTTTTCCTGGGGTCTGTTTGGTACTCTCTGAAAAGCATGTTGCAAACTGAACCTAAAAGTATGTTGCTACAAGCTGAAACTTGAAAGTTCTTACTGGTGTTAGAAGTGTCTGTTTAATAAATTAGCTATTGAGTTAATGCAAAATGGCATACAAGGGAATTCCTTATCTTGCTAATTTGCTATAGTTTAGATAGATAAGTGGTGTTAGATTTGCAAAAGAATAAGGTTTATAGTGGAAATAAATAAAAGCTAGGAGCATATGTGAGAAATTTTGTATGAGATAGTGTTTCAAACAAGAGCTCATTTGAAGCTCTTACTAAATTCACCAAGCAGGATTAGTTAATGCAAAAAGATATAAAAGGGAATTCTGTTTATGGTGATTATTAGTTCATGCTCATTTGAAGCTATTGGTTAATGCAAAAAGACAGAAGGGAATTCCTTATCTTGCTATAGTTTAGATAGATAAATGGTGTTAAATTTGAAAAAGATTAAGGGTTGTAGTGGAAATAAATAAAAGCTAGGAGCTTATGTGTGAAATTTTGTATGAGATAGTGTTTCAAACAAGAGCTCGCTTGAAGCTCTTATTAAATTTACCAAGCAGGATAAGTTATTTGTTTGGATTTTGGAATAAGCTATAAGCTCTACGAGACACATGCTATATTTTGGCATTGTAGTTCACCTTAACCTGTATTTTCTTGTTTCCCATATCAGAACTCTCAAGACAAAAATAAAAACTCTAAAGGCTGAGAGAGACCTTTCCAGCCAAACGGGATTACCCGTTTCCGCAGTAAAATTAGAGGGCATTGAATTATCTGCTGGCAGCTTCACCAAAATTTTAAAACCCAACGAGTCACAAAGATGTGAAGTTCAAGCTTTAACATCGACTACCGAGACCGAGTCAAATAGTAAGAAGGGAGGGGGGATGATAAGGAAGAGAAGGGGTAAGAGAAAGAGAAAGGACGTGGTTTGGGATTCAAAAGAAGGGAGTATTGGAGAGAGTGGGAACATGTGCTCTACAAGTGGTGTTTCTTTTTCTCACAGCAAGGAAGCATTCAATGATGGATGTGGTGATGCTGAGACTAGAAGAGGAATTTCTGGTTGCATAAAAAATGGTGGGTTGATGGATATCTTCAATTCCATTGCACAGAGAGAACCTGCTTTGGTCTTTATGCATCGTCTTGATAGTCAGGTATTATTATGACTTGCCAATGTTTCTATATTCTTTTGACTCGTACTTTAGAGCTTTTATATGGAGATGATGGGTTATATGTAGGGGTGGGATCGGTCCGGTCCGGGTCGGGTTTTTGCTAAACCCGGAAATTACCTGTAAGACATCAAGTTATGAAAATTAGGGACCGAAAAAAGCCCACTATATTCGGTCCGAGTCGGGTTTTTTGTAGCTCGGGTTCGGTCCGGGTTCGGGTTGGGTCGGTTAAAGCCCGAATGTGAAATCACCCGTTTTTCTTTTATATTTTAAAATCTATTTTCAAATAGAATTAATAAAAAGTACAAACCGCAAATAAAATTAATAAAAATAGATTTTATAAATTATAATCATAATATTTTGGTTAAGATGCATAAAAATAAGTAATATAGGTGTTCTAAAAATGTTATGAAATAAAATTTATGGATAAAAATGTGACTAAAGTTACTATAAATATGTTTTCATGGTCATTACGGTAAATAAATTGAACATATTTGTAGTCACTAAAAGTTATCAAGTCATTTTTTCATCCATCATGATTATAATCATATATTAGGAATTAATTTATAAATTATATTGGTATATTATATTGATTTTATATTAAGGCTAATTGTTTCGGGTTTTATCGGTTCGGGCCGGGTTATAGATTTTAGGGCCCGTTAAAGAAACCGAAATTTCGGGTTCGGTCCGGATTTTTTTTATTCGGGCCGGTCAAAAAGAAAAAACCCGGACCAATATCATAATTCAGGCCGGGCCCGGGCCGGTTTCCGGGTTTCAGTTCGGGTTTTCCCACCCCTAGTTATATGTGGCTTTCATGTGGCCCATCATCCAACTTTTTATGGTCATCGATTGGGCACTACTTTATATTGAGCCGTTTTATAGTTATGAAAAACGTAATTTAGTTCACATGAGCTTTTAGTATATAGTTATGATTAACTTATTTGACGTCTCCTTTTCATGTTTTACTTGATATAGTTAAGATTAATTTATTTCACATAAGTACATAACAGTAAAACAGTTATGATTAACTTGTTTGAAGAAGATTTTTTTATTTTTATTAGTTTCAACACTACTAGGTCATTCCCACTTTTGGTTTGCAACTTTCACTTTATTCATTTTTGGTCACATGACTTCATTTATTTTCCATTTTTGCTCCCTTGTTTTGTTCTTTTCCCATTTTGGGCATCATTTTAAATTTCTTTCGGCTTCTGGCCCTTTTAATCACTTATCCAGTGAAAATCAACTAAAAATTGACCGGATGAGTGATTGGATGTGGGAATGAACCTGTAGTCCTGGTCTCGTGGACCACAATTAAAAAGTTCATTGATTTGATTACGTTACTTAACTCCCCTCCCATAGCTATGATATTTGTGAACTCACCATTATCCTCTTATCATTCCATATATAAAATGGGCTATCAGAAGAGAGCAAGATACAAGAAAACAATCAAACGCCATATGGATATGGAAACAATAAGATCAAGAATTGTAACCCTTTCCATCAGGTCCCCCCTAGAACTCTTCAGAGATTTGCTTTTACTAGCAAACAATGCTGTAATATTCTACTCAAAGAGAACGCGGGAACACAAAGTGGCACATGCCCTTAGGGATCTTATCACAAAAACATATCATCACATGTGGGCTCACAACAAAGACATAACAACCTCTGTTGTGCCAATGGTACGCAGTTGTGCCGTGAAGCCGCGTAGTGCCAGGCCCCACCCTGGCAAGCACAGGATCCCAGCCGCTGTGTTGCAAACTAACAGAAATGCTGTTTTACTCAAAGAGAACGTGGAAAAGGAAGGGGGGCTAATTAAGCAAACACCTGGGAAGGCGAAGCGTGTATTGTTGGTGAACGATAATCATGTTTGGCGCCATAGGGAATTTGGAAAAGAAGGATCATCATCACCACTACATAAAACCATGCCAAAGGAAGAGGTAGTTGTAGTTGGATCTAATATGAAGCCTGTAGTGAAGAAAAGGAAAGTTTTTCCAGACAAAGGTTGAGTTGAACTAATTCCTGCCAATGTAATTACTGGGTTATTAGTCCAACTATTCAATCATGTCGTTTTGTTCTTCCTTTAGCTCATCACCCGGCCCTCCCTCCCCTCATTTATGTACTTAAGAGAAATTACCTAAAAATAGGACTAAAAACGTGTGTATATTCCAAAATAGGACTATCATGTTTTTATTCCCAAAATAGGACTAATTACTGCCATGTTTTGGCAGTAATATACTTTAAACATGACAATATTTTCCAAACTTGGCATTAATTACTCCTATTTTAGGAATAAAAAAATGGCAGACCTATTTTGGATTTTTCAAACTTTTTTACTCCTATTTTGGGAATTTTCCCTTTACTTAATTATGTTTTCAATTGGAAATGCCTTTTATTAAAATCCTAAAAACAAGCACTTTTACAACCAAAACACTCGACATACAAAAGATACTAGTCCTAGGGATCACCCCGAATGAGCAACTCAAGTCGTTGAACATAAATTGCACATGTTGGACTTGTGTTTGACCTTATTGGTCCTCATACATTTTTATGACAAACAAACTTGAAGTCCATCACAAGAAAAATGAAAGAAATGAGAAGTAAAGACGAGTACTATACGGAGTAGTTTATCAGTCTCCCCAGTTTCCCTATCTTGTATAGTTGTATATGCAGGAAAATCTTACATAGGCAAAGCTCCTCAAGGTGAGAAGTAGATCCATTCAAAATATTGTATATGCCTTTACCGCGAGAAGTAGATCCATGAAGGATGCCTTTGTTCCATTCAAAAATCACCAAAATGCTTCCAAACATGGAGACAAATTTATTACTTCGTATTTATTATTTGAATCACTTTCACTGGTTGAATCTGTCATAGCTAAGGGTGGTCACGGTTTTGGAACCGGACCGGCTGACTTTTTACTTGAAACTGGAATTGTTATTGGATCATCGCGATTGAAAACTGGACCGGACTGGTAGTAAGTCCCAGTAGCCATCGCCGGTTCCCAAAATATGAGATCAGAACGGTCCGGTTCGGGTTAATTTTATTTGAATTATATACATATTTTTATCACAGAAAACATTTTTATTGATAAATTTATATATTATTACATTTAATTTAATATCATAAATAATAGAAAATATAATATCAAGTGAGAATTACCCTTTAACGTCAAAGTGTCTCTGCCGCCCCCATACCCTTTCAAAGTGCCTATATGGCTACATGTACTCGAAAACTATGATGAATGCAAGTGATGAATAGCATTTATCTTCACACAACTGGATAACACATGGAATACTAGTATTTGTAATATTATAATTGACTCGGTACTTCCGGTCAACCGGAAATGGCCTGGAACTGGCACACCTCGGCTGCGGCCACCCCCCTGAAACCATGGGCCGGCCAGTCAAGGATGTTATGATTAAGGTTAAGCAAAACGATAAATTAAAGAATTAGAACACAAGAATTTACGTGGTTCACACAATCGGGGTGATTGTGCTAGTCCACGCTTCCACGGCGAACGAGAGAGAGCAGTGTATTATTATGTCAGTGTGTCAGGGTTTACAAGTACATAATAGTCGTTTAAATAGGTCTTAGAAAACCTAATCACAAATTAGAGCCGCAGGCCCGGAAAAATAAAGCTCATACTAATTTTTCCCGCATACCCGGTCGGGTACCCTCCTGTACCCGGTCGGGTATCTGTTCAAGAAAGCCTTTCACTCACGCTACCCGATCGGGTAGCTAGGCGGGTATCCTCCCCTGGTTCAGACTTCAACATACCCGGTCGGGTAAACCATATATACCCGGCCAGGTATCACTTCCACAGAGTTGCCCGGGTAAATCCATCCTCATACCCGATCGGGTAACCCAATGTACCCGGTCGGGTAACTACTCTAGCATTCAGAAGAAGGCTCCATCTTCAACAATCTCCCACTTGGAGGCTTGCTCAACAATCATCTTCCATCCAAGAACATGTATCCGCTGTAAAACCCCTGATCTCTCTCTCGTTCACGCCTTCTCATCAAGTGTCTGGAAGGCCAGTTGAAGCCATGCATAGATTCAACTTCTTCGTTGTCACCACCTTGGTAAGCATGTCTACTAGATTCTTCGTACCAAGGATCTTCTTCAAATTTATGGTACCATCTTCAATCAACTCTCGGATGAAATGATACCGCATCTTGATGTGTTTCATTCTACTGTGAAACACCGGATTCTTTGTGAGATGAATAGCACGCTGGTTGTCACAATATAGAATGCAATCTCCCTGCTTCATGCCCAACTCCGAAAGAAAGTTCTTCAACCAAATCAACTCTTTGGCCGCTTCAGCAAGGGCCATATACTCTACTTCTATGGTTGAAAGAGCCACACTCTTCTGTAGTTTGGACATTCAACCGATTGCCGTACCTCTAATAGTGAACACATACCCCGTAGTGCTCTTCCCGGAATCATAACAGCCCCCCAAATCAGCATCGGAAAATCCTTCTAGGATTACACCATTCCTCCTGAAACAAAGGGCAGTTTCAGAAGTGTCTTTCAAGTAGCGCAACAGCCACATGACTCCTTCCCGATGTTCCTTACCCGGATTTGACATGAACCTGCTAACAACTCCCACTGCATGAGCAATGTCTAGCCTTATTGACACCATAGCATACATCAAACTACCAATTGTTGATGCATAAGGAACTTTAGCCATTTCTTCTTTGTCTTCATCACTCTTATGAGACTGCTGCCTGGAGAGTTTCAAATAACTCCCTAACGGTGTACTCCTTGCTTTGGCATCCGTCATTCTGAACTTCTCAAGGACCTTCTGAATGCACTTCTACTGTGAAAGCTGTAAAGTACCTTTCACCCTGTCTCTGACTATGCTCATCCCAAGAATCTGTCTCGCTTCCCCTAAATCCTTCATCTCAAACTTTTCGGACAACTTCTTCTTTAGCTTGTTTATCTCCTGCATGTTTGATCCAGCCACCAACATGTCATCAACATACAATAGAAGAATAATGTATGATGACGTGAACTTCTTCAAGTAACAGCAATGGTCCATCTTGCATCTGGTGTACCCATTCCGCTGCATGAAACTGTCAAACTTCAAGTACCACTGTCTAGGAGCTTGCTTTAGTCCATATAGAGATTTCTTGAGTTTGCACACCAACTTATCCTTACCACTCACTGGGAACCTACTGGTTGAGCCATGTAAATGTCTTCTTCAAGGTTACCATGAAGAAAGGCAGTCTTCACATCCAGCTGCTCCAAATGCAAATTTTCAGCAGCAACGATACCAAGGATCAACTTGATAGTAGTCATCCTCACAACCGGAGAGAAGATTTCATTGTAGTCAACCCCATTCTTCTGTTGGAACTCTTTGAGCAAGATATTATCGCATTGTAGTCAACCCCGGTGGTAGCTTAACTAAGGACCAAGTTTGGTTCTTGTCAAGTGAATCTGACTCATCCTCCATGACCTTCTTCCACTGTATGGAATCTTTCACTATCAATGCCTCCGAGTAAGATTCTGACTCTCCATTCTCGGTCAGCAACAGGTAATTTGTTGAAGGAGAATATCTGTTAGGAGGTCTTCGATTTCTAGTAGACTGTCTGATATGTGGAGTTGTTGGCTCATGCTCAGCTGCCTCTGAACTCCCACTATCTTCATCACTCTCACTACCTTCTGAAATTCCTGAATCTCCTGAGCTCCCACTGCTCCCTAAGCCTCCAGCTGTTTCATCACAACCGACAGGTTGTGCTATGTCCTCTTCAGTCATCCCGTCAAACACCACTTGCTGTTTATTTTCTGGTTGCTTGCCTTTTCTTGAATCTGCTGCAAGACCATCTTTATACAGGGCATTCTCGTTGAAGGTGACATCTCTACTTCTGATAACCTTCTTGTTGTGGTTGTCCCAGAACCTGTAGCCCATGTCATCTAACCTGTACCCAATAAAGATACATTTCTTTGCCTTTGCCTCGAGCTTGTCACTATCTGCATCTTTAATTTTGACATAAGAAATACAACCAAAAACTTTCAAGTGAGTAAGAGATACCTCTCGACCTTTCCATTCCTCTTCTAGAATTTTGAACCCTATGGGAGATGAGGGTCCTCTATTGATTAGATACGCTGTTGTGTTAATTGCATCAGCCCAGAACATCTTTGGAAGTCCTGCATGCAACCTCATGCTCCTTGCCCTCTCATTCAGTGTTCTATTCATCCTCTCTGCAACATCATTTTGTTGTGGTGTTTCTGGAACTGTCTTCAGCATCCTGATCCCCTGTTCAACACAATACTCTACAAACTCTATGCTGCTGTACTCACCCCCATTGTCACTCTTTAAACACTTAATCTTAAGATTTGTTTCATTCTCAACTGCAGCTTTGAATTTCTTAAAAGTGTTAAAGACATCTCAGAAAATTCAATCGGGAAGGCAGTCAAATGAATTTTTGAAGATAACTGCGCAGTTAGGCAGCGTAGTATACTTCAGAAAATCATTTGACTGCCTTCTCAAATAAATTTTTAGCTGAAATTTGGTATGAGTAAACTAGACTTAATGAAGAAGATTCTCAAAAAAAATCATCAAAAAATTCCATCGGAAACCGCCCCAAATGGCGACAGCCGGACAAAGCCTCCTGTAAAAGGGCTTATTTTAACTTTTTATGAAAGTTCGAGGGCTTATTTGATAGTTCTCCCTATACTAAAAGTAGTCAAAGTCAAAGAAGTGAACCAATTGTGGAATTGTAGTGATACTCGTAGGACCAAAAGTGACATTTATTCTTCCAAATTGTAACACTGAAATTGGCCGATGCGGATCAATCTGTTGAAATTGATAATTTTTTATGAAATGACTAAATCTAATGAATTATGAAAAAATTATATTTAAATGTAATTTATTGATAAATTAAGAAACAATTATATGGAAAATAGCTACTATTATAAGAGGGTTTTCCTAAAATATTACAAGTACTAATAAAAAACGTATGGACAAAAATGTGACTATAAGTTACTATGTGTAAGTTTTATTGTCACTTTGATTAAACATTTAAATACAATTATAGTCACTAAACTTACTAGGATCATATTTTTGTCCACTACTTTTATTTTGGTTGTATATTTAGAATTATTTCATATTATAAGGATATTTTACTTAAACTAAAATTTGCTGGTCTGGTATGATCTGAACTGGTTTGGTTTGGTAAATATCTGGTCTTTGTGTATTTTATAACTATGGAAGTTTGGTATGGTCTGGTCTGTTTAAGTCTACATAAATACACTCAATTTGTAACGTGAGTAAAGAAATTATGATATGAAAACATGATAACGATATGCATATAATATGAACACAGTCAGAATCTTCACAGTAAAAATTTTACACATAACAATTTTATTATTCTTCAATTATGCATAATTGCAAGAATAACAATAATGTACTTCCATCGTCCCAACGAAACCCAACGAAACTGCAACGGGGATAGGTCGGAATCCAACACGTGTTGCGGTTGCAATATTATGGTTATTCTGTAGTGCAACGGCATTGGGCCACAGTGGAGGTGAAACTTAAATTCACCAGGGAAATCTACTACGTAACCCAACAAAACCTGCATGCAATGGGGTCATATTAGATCATATCAGGACATCTACACTAATTATTTTCTTATTTCGTTTGAACGTAAAATTAAATTACTCCGCATCGATTGCAATACACATCACAACAGCCGCAACAGCCACAGTCAAAGTGATCGCAATGGCAACGCTACTGCAATAAAAAAACCTTGATATATATATATATATATATATATATATATATATATATATACACACACACACAAAAGAGTATGTAAATATATAAAATATGATGATGGATAATTTAATATATAGTCATTTAACAAATAAAAATTTATTATTTGTTGTTGTTCCATCATAGTTGATGGTACCATGGGATTCAACCATGGCCCAACTGCGGAAATACAACCCAAAAGCCCACAACAGGATCAAGTTCTTAACGGGATTAGCCCTTAAACGGGATTAATGTTAGAAAACCATTGGGCCTAACTAGGAATCAAGCCCACGAGAGGAACCCACAACCAGGCTAGGCTGGGAAGCAAGCCTTGAGCCTGAGCGGAGTTCTGGTGAGGCTGGAATATTCCTAGAGCTGGCGTGGCACGCTATCATTAGATCGGCAGCTGGCCGGAGTTAACGGCAGGAACGTGGGAATAAAGGAACAATCATTGCATAAACGATCAAGACGTTACAAGAGTCCCGTTCGAACTAATGTGTAATTAATAACATTTATTAAATCAGTTTCCTTTTGAAACACTAGTTCCTTAGCCTATAAAGATCACTTGTAAACCTCCTGAAGGGGGATCGAAAGTCCAATCAATAAAATACTGCCTTACGCTGCCATATTTTCATCTGCTTTCGTAGAATATAGTTCTCGTAGTTGGATTAAACTCCATCATTTGGTGCTTTCATTGAGAGCTCGATCTACGACGAACAATGGTTGGATCCAATAGCCACAACCGTGTGGGTAGCAATCAAGGCGGTAATCGTTTTGATCAGGTGGTGATCGAGGATGAAGGTTCTAGGTCACGACGGAGTGATTTCCGGAGGCGTAACGACAACGTGGCAGGACAGGAGGATTTGAGAAACTATCTCCAAGGCATTGGAGGTTGCAGGCGAACAACGACGCGACCACCGCAGTTCCAGACATCAGGCACTGGAAATCGTATCCCCAACAATGATCCGGCTCAGGCCTTAGCGAGTTTGGCGACGTTTCGAAGGGCAGTGGAGACCCTGACCACCGCCTTCCAAGGTATCATCCCTAATGCGGACACGAGGTCACCTTTCCCTCACCGGGTTCCGTCTGTGCCCCGGCAGGAGGAAGAGAGACGTGAGCAGTCTAGGAGGGACTCTCCGCCAGTCCGATCTCAACGGTCCCATCGCTCCAGGCCAACCCTGAGGACCTCAGTGATGGACCAAATCGCTGAGCAGAGAGTCTCCGTGCATGACAGGATCTCATCCCGACCTGAGCCGAGTGAGGAGGCATCATCCATGGTTGTTTCATCCCACCGCTGTAACGTGCGTGGGGGAGATCTCAGAAACAAGATCAACGCCAACTGGTAGGCTCGCGGAAATCGCCGATCCCCACCTCGGCTACGAGAAGGCCATGGCAACGACGACCTCAGGAGGAGGCTAGATGAGCTCCGGAGGGAAGTGAACACTAGAATCAACCCGAATCATGAGGTAAGGATTCCCAAACCATTCACTCGTCAGATCATGGATGCTCCGCCACCGCAAAGGTACATGCCATGTAATATAGAGGCCCACACCATGTTTCTCGTTATGTGGCTTACATGGTGATGATGGGATATGAAGACACCATCAAATGTAGGGGTTTTTTGGTAACGCTCGACGGGCCAGCCCGCGAGTGGTATGATTCCCTACCTAATGGAAGGATCCAGAACTTTAGGGAGTTGGCCCATGCTTTTGTGACCCGGTTCGCCAGCTCCAAGGATTCCAAGAAGAATTTCTCTCACCTCTTGTGGATCAAACAGGGACCCCAAGAAAACTTGGCTGACTTCTTAGTCCGATGAAGAGATGAGTCAATGAAGATAGATGACCTGGATGACATGTCCGTCGTCGCTATATTCACCAATGCCCTGAGATCGGGTGAGCTGTACAAAGACTTTGTGTGAAACCCTCCAACCTCACATGAAGAAGCCCTGCTGCGTGCCAACACACAAGCTGGGGTAGAGGAAGCTGAGAGAAAAAAGAAGGAAGAGGAAACCGAGAAGCGCCAACCTAAGGGCGAGAAGAAGAAGTCCTCGGAGAAGGAAACCCTTGATTTGGACAAGGGGGAGTGGATCCAGAAAGAAGAAGAAAGGCTGGGGAAAAGGCAAATCAGGTGTTCCTGAATGGCCATTAGCCAGCCAGCCAAAATTTTCTCCGTCTGCGCATCAAGTGAGTACTTTCCTGGATTACGCGGCGAAACAGGGGCTGATTGCCGCCCCCGAGGGGTGCAATATCGTCCACAATCAGAACCCAAAAAAATACTGCAAAATCCACAAGAACGACACTCATCAGACTGACGATTGTTACATTCTGAAGAAGTACGTGGAAAGGCTCATACAAGAGGGTCAACTGGACCAGTTTGTGAAGAAAGCCCAGCAGGGGCAGCAGCCACCGAAGAAAAACACCTGGAGAAGGGAGAAGGACGTGCCGGCCTCAACTTCAAAGAAAAGGGAGGTCGGGGCCCAGTTCGAAGATGACGAAGAAGGAGAAGATTCAGGTAGGCAGAAATGACCACATGTCAACCAAATCTATGGCGGACATGTGGGAGGGGACACAACGGGGGAAAGGAAGAAATGGAGTCGCCAGCTGTTTGTCGGTGAAATCAACCATCTTCCCGCCGACAAAAACAGAAGCGTGAGTCTATAACCTTCACAGATGATGATCTTCCCCCGTGTCCCCCGCCACATAGGGATGCACTGGTGATCGAGATGGAGGTCATGGACGCGATTGTTCACAGGGTACTGGTAGACAATGGAAGTTCGGTCAACATACTCTACATGGATGCTTTCCTAGAAATCGGGCTCCATAAGAGGGCTCTCAAACAGGTGAGAACTCCCCTCTCATATTTTACTGGAGATAAAATTGAGCCTGAGGGTATGATAACCCTCGAGATCCAGCTTGGATCGGAGCCCTGTGTACAGGAGATTGAAGCAGATTTCATCGTTGTCCAATTGCCAAGCGTGCACAAAGCCACCCTGGGCAGACCTCTATTGGAAGACCTGGGAGCCATTGTTTCCCAAGCTCATTTGTGCATGAAGTTCTACACTCCAGCTGGAATTGGCACACTAAGAGGAGACCAGAAAATGGCCAGAAGTTGCTATGTGAGAGCCTGCAAGGCTCACAAGAGAAGCGATGTAAGGATCAATGCCATTGAACAAGACGTATCTAAATATGAGGACGGGCAACTCAGAGCTCAGCCCGTCTCAGAGCTTGAGGAGGCCGAGGTCGACCCTTCCCGGCCAGAACGCCGGGTTAAAATTGGGGTGGGACTCCCGGCCGACCTGAAAGCAAATATAGTTCGAGTTGTGGAAGAGTTCAAAATGGTTTTCGCTTGGGGCCCTGAGGATATGCCCGGGCTCGATCCAAGCATAGCGGTTCATCGCTTGAACGTAGATCCAGAGATAGCGCCCGTGAACGGCGTGAAGCATAAAAGAAGATACCTATCTCTGGACAGGAAGGAATTCGTGAAGGGTGAAGTGAACATGATGTTAGGCATGAGACACATAAGGGAGGTGCAGTATCCAGAATGGCTCGCCAATGTGGTTTTGGCCCCTAAGCCGCCCACCTGGAGGATGTGCGTAGACTATACGGACTTGAATAAGGCTTGCCTGATGGACCCATTTCCTCTGCCTAACATAGATCAGCTTGTGGACCAAACTGCCGAGTGCGAACTCCTCTCCTTTATGGATGCATTCAGGGGATATCATCAGATCTCCATGCACCCTGATGACGCGGAGAAGACCTCATTCATCACACCCGAAGGAGTTTTCTGTTATCTGGTGATGGCCTTCGGGTTGAGGAATTCCGGGGCTACCTACACGCATATGATGGCCAAGGTATTTCGGGCGGTGCTTGGAAGGAACATGAAAGCCTATGTTGATGATATGATCGTGAAGAACCAAAAGGCGAGTGATCATGCAAAGGACTTGAGAGAAGTGCTCAAAATCATGAAAGAGGTGAATCTGCGACTCAATCCCAAGAAGTGCACTTTTGCTGTCCAGGGGGAAGTGACATGCCAAAATGTGTAGAGTGAAATGGTGTAAAAATGTGAATGGAAATGATGTTTTAATTGGCTTGTAACGATATAGTATAGAGTAAGTGAGTATCGTTCCGCTAGAGAATGGATCAAAAAGAGAACTAGAATTAATGATTGATTTTTAGCTAATCACAAATTGATAACATTTTGCAATGGAGCTAAGTGAATAGTTTTTTTATCTTGTTTTTATTAATGCGAAATTGCTAGAGAGTAAAATAAATCACAATACTTGGTAATTTAACAATTAATGATATAGAGAAAATTAGGCTTGGGCTAAGAGTAATTTTATTTTGATGTTCATAATAATAAAGATTTAACTAATCAACTTAGTTACTTTTAGGTGTGTGAAAGATTTACAAATGGTAATCTTCTAATCATTCCCACGACTTAGTTGATTACATTATCTTAAATTAATTCCGCTCCCGTGGTAATTTTATTAAGACAGTAAAAAGTACAAAATCAAATTATCCTAAATTCCTTAACACTTCCGTGTAGCAATTTAGTGGGTGAATTAACATAAGGGATTTTAATGAAATTTCACTCCCGTGATAATATTCATTTCCCAATATAATGTATTTAGCAGATTAGAATATTTAACCCAACACTCCTAAAATTAACCAAGTAATAGTTTTAACCAATTATTATCGTATGAACATTAATAGTAAAAATTACATCTTGCCCAAACCTAAACTAATTTAGTTACACATAATTACAGTAAACGAAATAAAAGTAAAACTAATGATAGGCATAATTAATTTAACAGATTAAAGAAAATAAAATGAGTATTTGAATAAGAATCTGATGGCATAAATAATGAGCTAGAATAGAGAAAGTGAAATCCTTAAGTTGAGAATGATTTTGGCTGATACTTCCCAAATGAACTTGATTGTTGAAATTAAAGAACTAAAATTCTAGAAATGAAAATTAAAACTGAAATTTACAGAAAGTGTTCTTGACAGAATCACTTTTATTATATGACTACTACTATGAACAAAGCTAAAGAAGAGAAGAAGGAGATTTCTCTCCGAATTGGTGTGTTTTGCCGCTCCTGGATGGCCCTTTATATAGTAGTAGGAGAAGGGGCTTAAGCATAAAAATCCTGAAATGGAGATGCAGATCAATATTTTTTTGGTGTGCTATTACTTCAATCTTCCATCTGATTTGATCGCCCCTCTTAATTTCTTCTGCAAATAGTACAGCCGTTGTTCAATTGCCATTTTTTCTTCATCGGCTACTGTTCTCTTCTGTTTGCGGGCTGCTGAGTGAAGATGATGCGGAAGATTTTTATTTCAAGTGGATGCAGTTCGTAGGTGTCCCTTCAAAGGCATGGCCTCATCAATAATTCAAATTATTTTTCTTTGTTGGCTCTCTCCACGGTGGAAGGCTTCCAGATTAATTCACAATGAGAGTGAATTATCTTGTCAGCCAAACTTTTGGCTATTATCTGCCATTTGTTGTTTTGATCGGTTGACTATTTGATCAATTAATTGGTCAGTAGTTAACCGATACATTTTATTGCAGAAACTTTGGTTTATTCTGAAGTGTATGTTAGGTCTCCTAATAAAATATTTTGGAGTTAAAGTTAGGACCCGCTTCACTTTGGTTCTTTTTCCGTCTTCACTCGCGAGTAAATTTATTTCTTTTGAGAATCTCAATTTACATTCCGAATTATCCTGAAATTCAAAAAATATACCAAAACAAGTGCAATACCTTAAAATGTTCAAGATGATAAAAGCCAATCCTTTTTATTTAAAAATGAGAAATAAAGTATTAAAAGTGTGAAACAAACAAGATCGTAAATATGGTAAATTAGGAGTACATCAACTCCCCCATACCTAAGATTTTGCTTGTCCTCAAGCAAAAATATATACATTTCACACAAGCAAGCAAGCAAGCAAAGATGAATTGCCAAATCATATGTGTAATCCTCAAATCAAACACACTTTCCTTTCTCTCCACCTTACTAATCAAATTCCCTCTACTTGTCACAAAATAAGAGCAGTGAGAATCATAAAAATATTTTGCATATCATCTGAAATATTTTGGTCAAATCTCAACTCTAACAATCACAAAGTGTGTGGCGTGAAAATGGAATCTAGCTTCATTTGTTCAATCATGCAAAATTATGCAAAATAAGATTTTCCTATCAACTTATTTCAGACAAAACACAATTATGATCAATTAGGACTTTCACATTGGATTATAACGGATCTTTGGGAAGAAGCTTATGAACAAATGGCAATAATGGGAAACAAAAGAAATGAACTTGACATAAATTTAACAAATTTAGAGAGGTACTAAGTAGTGAGTAGGAGCTTTTGGCAATAACCTATACAAGACTTGTTATTTTTAACAGCTAGGGGTAGTAAAAAAGAGTAATTTTAATGTACAAGAAAAATATACATAAGAGAGAAGCATATACATGGATATTTAGCCTTGTTCACTTTTTTTTTCTTCTTCTTTTTTTCATGTTTTTTATTTTTATTTTTTCTTTTTACTTTTTCATTTTTTTTGATGTTTTTTTTTCTCAAGGCTTTTTTCATGCTTCTAACAGTAAGAAGTTACAAGAATAATATGTATACTGACGATACAACAAGAACAATTACCCCTATAAATGAATATTAACAACTAAGTAATCACAAAAGTGTAAATGAAGCTCCCTTAAGGTGAATGACACTCTCTAAACTCATTAAAATTTTATGCAAGTTCATTTTAGGGTGGATGGATAGTATTTGGCTTTTAGGCTAAGGGTCACATATAACAGGTTTTCATGAAAGAAAATAACAAAAATAGGGTTAAGCGTATAACGTTTATTAAAAAAAATGGCTCAAAGGGGTGAACAAGGGATATTTATCACATGGGTAAGGCTAGGTATATGGGGTTTATGAAAAATGGCCTATATAATTTCCTAATGTGCTAAGTCAGAAAATCATGTCAAGGAAAATAAAAGCACATAGCACTCTTGTTTTGCACAATCTTAAACATATTGAACAACAATTCACTAGATAACCATTTACGTGCATGAGATGTATTGTGTTTGTCCAAAGTTTAAAATTTGACCAAAATTTTACTCGGGAACGCTCAAAATTATGATTCTCAATCCAATTATTAAGAGAAAAGTTCCGCCAACAATCCACATACCATGTGAAAGAATAGAATGCATGATTTGAAAATTATACAGATGATAAGGCAATTCACAAACAAACAAACACGCATCTTCTCCCCCCACACTTAGGATGAAACATCGTCCTCGATGTGACAAATATATACAGCGCGGGTGAGTAAATCGGTGGGAAAATAAAATTATTCAATGCAAACACACAAGCAAAACACACATTCAAATGCAAGTAAATAAACTTGGTTGCCTCCCAAGAAGCGCTATTTTTAACGTCGTGTGCCCGACATTACCTGAGTGGTTTACTCATAAGGATGATCATCCAGTCGAACAATGAGTTTCTCCTTTGTGTCGTCTCCTTCATGATATTGCTTAACTCTTTGGCCATTGATAGTAAATTTCCTCCCCTCATTTCTTCTCTTTTCAGTTTCTCCATTTCCTCCCCCTCACGAAAGTTTTTACAATTCCCTTTCTTTTTTACACGCTCAACAAACTCTTCAGCCTCCTGATTTTTTTCGACTTCCTCCTCAACACAAACCTCTATAGGATCCTTGTGAAAGATTCCCGTGAAGTCTCTCACAGATTCATCAACTATATCAACCCTCCAACAATCTTCCACACATGCAGGATTTTTTTGCCGTTTGGAAAATATTAAACTCAACCTTCTCATCCCCCACTTCAATTTTTAATGTACCCTTTTTAACATCAATGATGGCACCAGCAGTGGCCAAGAAAGGCCTTCCCAAAATGACAGGTACTCGCTCTTCTTCATCCATGTCTAGGACGACAAAGTCGCAAGGGATGAAATATTTTCCAACTTGTACAGGAATGTCTTCAAGAATGCCAATAGGGTGCCTAACAGATCGGTCAGCAAGCTGAATAGTCATTGAAGTAGCCTTGGGAATACCAAGACTAAGCCGATTGCTCATAGAATAAGGGATAAGACTAACACTAGCCCCAAGGTCACACAAAGCTTTGTTGACCATGAATCCTCCAATAATGCATGGAATAGTAAAGCTACCTGGATCCTTTAGTTTTTCTGGAAGTTTCTTTTGAATGATAGCACTGGATCCCTCGCTCATGGCCACAATCACTTTCTCCTCAAATTGCTTTTTGTTTGACAGAATTTCCTTCAAAATTTTGGAATATGAAGGCATATGTTTTAGAGCATCAAGAAGTGGAATTGTTGCGTTAAGCTGTCCGATCCATTTAAGGAATTTATCCCTCCTCTCATCAATTGTGTTTTTCTTTGCTCTGTGAGGAAATGGTAAAGGTGGAACATATGGTTGCATTGTCTTTTTCTTGCCTGGAGAATTGAGTTCTTCTTCATTACTCTCCTTTGGTGGTGAAGTCTCTTTTTCAGTTGTCTTTTCTTTTTCAACTACAAGTGGTGGATCAGAAAGTTGTTTTCCACTCCTTGTAGTGACTGCATTGACATTCTCCTTGGGATGTTCAGAGTAGGCAGGCAATTTGCCTTGAGATTTGCTAGTAGATGGTGAAGCAAAACTAGCTATTTGGCTCTCAAGCATTTTGTTGTGAGCTTGAATTTGATTGAGTTGGATGGTGAGTTGAGAGAATTGATTAGTGATACCTTGCATCATTCTATGGAAGTCATTAACTCCAACAAATTGTTGTTGCTGTTGAGGTGGTGGTGGTGGTAACTGCTATTGTGGTGGGCATCCTTGTTGATTTTGAAATCCAGGAGGTGTTGGTTTGGATGAATAGGATGAATTTGCTGCACCTGATGGGTTACTCTATGAAAATCCTGGATGTGTCCTCCCTTGAGGATTATAGTTTCCTTGATATGGTACTTGAGGTCTACCATATATAGCTTCAGCTTGTTCTACTGTGGGGCCAGAAGGAACATTTTGTGTAAGTTCAAGAAGATTGCATTCCTTAAAAGAATGCCCTCCTCCACAGAGTTCACAGAACAAAACTTGAGCTAAAGATGATGATGGATTTGTTGATGTGCTAGAAGTTGATGATGATTGCTTCTTAGTGAGCTTTTGGACCATGGTTGTGAGAGAATCAACCTTTGCTGTTAAAGTTGTTGTTTGGTCAACCTCATAAATTCCTGCTCCTAGTTTTTGAGTGGATCTTTCAGAATACCATGATGCACTGTTGTTACAAATTTTCTCAAGCATCTCTTTGCCTGTTTCAGGATCAAGCTCCATGAAAGCTCCATTAGCAGAGGCATCCACAACAATTTTGGAATTATCATGTAATCCTTCATAACTCCGCCATGATATCATTTTTTTGGTATCATGCCTGTCCCAAGCCAGGATAAAGGAGGAGGGTGTTGTGGTAAGCGTGTGACGGCCAACAGTATCACCTAGTCACATCACATGACATGAATCGAAATATGAAAATCGCTAATGCTAGGTCGTCACCCGTAAGTGACGCGTCATCCCTCCACCTGGGGGTGGTGTCAAATATGCAAGGGCGCGCTACACTTGATAGACCTGGGTGTGGTGATAAGAATGCTAAGGTTGCTAGGTCGCCGCCCAGAAGCGGCGCGTCATCCCATTGCCCGGGGATGATGTCAAATATGCAAGGGCATGGTGGGGTCCGAGATGGGGCTAAGAATAGAAGGTGGAATGCTAGATTGCGTTTTGGGACATGGAATGTTGGGTCTCTTACAGGGAAATCTTCCGAGGTAGTCGAGGTTATGAGCAGAAGGAATATCAGCATTTGTTGGTCCCGGTTATACTGGATACAGTCTAGAGGGGGGGGGGGGGTGAATAGACTGTATTGGTTTTTAGCTTTTTAAGCTAAGTACCAGATTTACAGAATAGCCTGTTCTGTTGAAAGAACAGACTGGCAGCGGATGGGGTTCTGGTAGGGAGTTCTGTTAGCCTCAGAGAAGCAAAGGCAGTAGGCCTTCTGTTAACTCGTAGAACAAGTTCTGCTGAACACAGATACCAGGTCCAAGGAGTTAGACAGTTCTATCTAAGTGCAAGTATTTAAAGCAGTAAGTAAACGACACCAGGGATTTTTATAGTGGTTCAAGGAACAACTCGTTCCTCTAATCCACTGTTCCACTAAGCTGTAAAAACTGCCGTTTACAAAGCCTTAGTCCTAGTACTTAAGAAGCACTCCACGTCTTCTTCAAGCCTAGATGTGTCCTGGGATGCACTGCCTGGCTTCCTTTAACACTGGTCCTTTCACTGAGTTTCCTTGAAGTATCACCACTTCACTACTCCAGTTACTTGGACGTCCTTCTTGTAGCAAGAAGAGTTTCTGTTGAAACAGGGGTTCCTCCAACTAGCTTCGTTACAAAAGATTTGTATGTGATGAGCTTGAAGAGTTGAAGAACACTTGGAACTTTGCTTGAGTTGGAAAGAGTATTTTTCCAACTTCTGCCTTCTCTTGTAGAAGATAATGAGTTTGAATCTCAAGGAGGCTTTTTGCTTTTCAGAGTTTGAATATCTTGCTTGTGGTTAGCAAAAGTTGCAATGTAATCTTGGCAAAGTTATAGCAAAGTTATCTGGTTGTTCTTCGAAGTGTATCTTTTATACTGAGGTTGTCTTCCCGTTGGAGGAGTAGGAGGACAACTGCATTTAATGCGCGATCAGTTGACTTGACTAGTAGAGCCCGATAAAGTTGGCGGGTTACTATTTTGGGATAAAGTATTCCTGACATTGCGGCCAATCATCTGCTATTACTCTACGTAGCATGGGGTGCATTAAATGAGCATTTAATGCATGCACTGTAGCTTTTCCGTTTCATACTCCTAGCCGTTGAAGGAATCTTTTAGTTGACTTCCCAGTTCTGTGAAATTCTTCTAAGTGTCAGACCTTCTGGCGTCTTTGTCTGAGAGTAGAACAGAGGAGGTCTGGAGCACTTCTGTTGGGAGTATCCAACAGAGACCCAGAAGGGTTTCTGTCAGAGTCAAGACTAACAGAGATCCTGAGGACTTCTGTTCTGGAGCAGAGAACCAAAGGTCCTCTGTTTTAATAATGCCTTAAGAGGCACTTCTGCTCTTGAAGTCCTTCTGCTCTTGAAGGTCTTTTGTCAAGTCGATTATTCTAAGAACTTTACAAAGGAAAAATCTAATACATAATTCCTAAAGGGGTACTCTAAAGTCCTAATTAATCTAGCATCATCAAAATCTAATTACAATTATTCCTTACAGCATTATGTGTGTGCAAGAAACTAAATGGGCTGGACAGAAAGCACGCGAGATTAATCCCGGAGGTTTTAAGTTTTGGTATTCGGGGAGAGATAAGACTAGAAATGGGGTAGGCATTATTGTGGCGCATGACTATGTTGAGGATGTGGTAGAAGTCTTCAGGAAGAACGATCGCATCATGAGCATTAAATTGGTGATAAGAGGTGAGATTGTGTCTGTGGTAAGTGCCTATGCACCACAAGTGGGATTGGATGCATCTACAACTCAACAGTTCTGGGAAGATCTTGAAGACGTGGTGCGACGAGTGCCAAGGGGAGAGAAGTTGATCATAGGAGGTGACCTCAACGGGCATGTGGGCTCGAGTCGTGATGGCTTTGAGAATATTCATGGCAGACATGGTTTTGGCACTAGGAATGAGGCGGGAAAGAACATTTTGGATTTTGCCTTGACGTATGAGTTGGCTATAATGAACACTTGGTTTAAGAAAAGAGACTCTCACCTTGTAACCTATAAAAGTGGAGCTAATAGTACCCAAATTGACTACTTCTTAGTACGGACCAATGGGAGAACTAGCTACACTGATTGTAAGGTTATTCCAGGTGAGAGTGTTGTCACTCAGCATAGGATGCTTGTGCTTGACTTTCGAGGTAAGAACCATAGAAGACAAGTTAAACAACAAGTGGAGCAAAAGATAAAGTGGTGGAGGCTAGAGGGAGATCTTCAACAAAGCTTTACACACAAAATGGTCGGTGAAGATGTATGGCGTATTGATAATGAAACACAAGTGGATGATGTGTGGTTATCAATGGAGTTGACCATTAACAAAGTATCAAAGGAGGTACTTAGAGAATCTAAAGGATGTCGGCCACCTAATAAGGACACATCTTGGTGGAATGATGAGGTGAAACAAGCCATAAGGAACAAAAGAGATTGCTACAAAAAGTTGGGGACAAATTGGAGTGATGAGAACATAGAAGCATACAGGGAGGCTAAAAGACAAGCAAAGAAAGCCGTAAGGGAAGCACGAGGGAAAGTGAACAAGGAGTTGTATGAAAAGTTGGACTCTAAGGAAGTAGAACTAGATATTTATAGACTTGCTCGTCTTCGTGATCGCAGAACTCAAGATATTGCAAAAGTTAAGTGTGTGAAGGATGTTGACCAGAGGATATTAATGGACGACGGAGACATAAAAGAGAGGTGGAGGTCATACTTTGATACACTATTCAACGGGAACAAAACGCAAGATATCGGCGATTTGTCCATACCAGATTGTATGGTTAACCGTGACTTTGTGAGAAGGATCCAAACAACGGAAGTTAAAGAAGCTCTGAGGAAGATGGGACGGAAAAGAGCAATGGGGCCAGATGGCATACCGATCGAGGCTTGGAGAAGTTTGGGAGAGAGAGGCGTCGAGTGGTTAACAAGTTTCTTCAACATGATTTGGAGAAACAACAAGATGCCAACGAGTTGGAGGAAGAGTACTCTTATACCTTTATTTAAGAATAAAGGTGATGTACAAGAATGTGCCAACTATCGAGGGATTAAGCTTATGAGTCACACCATGAAACTTTGGGAGCGAGTGATTGAGCAAAGACTTCGAAGGACTGTGAAGATTTCAGAGAATCAATTCGGTTTTATGCCTGGTCGCTCAACAACTGAGGCTATTCACCTTCTTCGTCAACTTATGGAGAAGTATAAAGATGCTCATAAGGATCTGCATTTGGTGTTCATTGACTTAGAAAAGGCATATGATAGGGTACCTCGAGAAGTTCTTTGGTGGGCCTTAACTAGGAAAGGCATATCACGCAAGTATATCAGCATCATCATGGATATGTATGAGGATTGTACTACAAGTGTTCGTACTAGTGTAGGGAGGACTGAAGAGTTCCCTATTACTATCGGAGTGCACCAAGGATCGGCCTTGAGTCCTTTCTTATTTGCCATAGTCATGGATGAACTTACGAAGTCAATTCAAGACGATATACCATGGTGCATGATGTTTGCCGACGATATTGTATTGATTGATGAGACGCAATCAGGTCTTAAAGCAAAGTTGGAAGTATGGCGACTAACATTGGAGAATAAGGGTTTCAAACTAAGTCGGAGCAAGACAGAGTACATGGAGTGCAAGTTTGGTGGAGGTAGAAGTAGTGGTAATAGTGGAATTACTCTGGATGGTAAGGAGATACCAGTCAGCGATATGTTCCGTTACTTGGGCTCCATAATTCAGAAGGACGGTGAGTTAGATGGAGATGTATCCCATAGAATCAGAACAGGGTGGATGAAGTGGAAGAGTGCGTCAGGATTTCTATGCGACCGAGGTATGCCGACTAGACTGAAGGGTAAATTTTATAGGACAACAATTAGGCCTGCATTACTGTATGGCGTAGAGTGTTGGGCGGTGAAACAATGTCACATTCAAAAGATGAGTGTGGCAGAGATGCGCATGCTGCGTTGGATGTGTGGGCATACTAGGAAGGACCGCATGAGGAATGAGACAATCAGACAAAGGGTGGGAGTAGCAGCTATTGAAGACAAGATGCGGGAGTAGCGCCTACGGTGGTTTGGTCATGTGCGTAGAAGACCGAGTGATGCACCTGTTAGGCGAGTTGAGATGTGTGGAGAAGAGGCAGGGAAGAGAGGGAGAGGAAGACCCAAACAGACGTGGGTTAGGGGATTTCGAAGTGATATGCTTTTTCTGGGGTTGGATGAGGGCATGACTTTGGAGAGAACTAAGTGGAGGGCGGGTATTCATGTGAAGGAGTGATCTTGATAATCTTTTTCCCTCTCTTTTTTTTCCTAGTTTTTTTATCCTTATATATATATATATATATATATGCATTATTTGCAGCCTTTTTATTTTATCATTTTTATATATATTCATCTTTTTTATATTATCTTTTCATAATAGCTTATCTTTTTATCTTTATTCCTTCTTTTCCTTTTGGTTGTGATATCATGTATCGATTCATGTTAGCCGACCCCAATATCTTTTGGGACTAAAGCTTGGATGTTGTTGCATGTAATCCTTCATAAAATGAGACAATGAGATCACCCATGCTCATATTATGATGTGGATATTGAACTTGAAGGTCTTTAAATCTCTTCCATGATTCGTAAAGAGATTATAATGGATTTTGTCTGAATTGTTGAATAAGTTTCTTCATTTTTGATGCCTTGGAAGGAGGATAGAACTCCTTCATGAATTCTCGATGCAACTTCTCCCATG
The DNA here is from genome assembly GCA_945859875.1 of Cuscuta europaea. NCBI lineage: Eukaryota > Viridiplantae > Streptophyta > Magnoliopsida > Solanales > Convolvulaceae > Cuscuta > Cuscuta europaea. The sequence continues at coordinate 4,418,547 of CAMAPE010000061.1, forward strand.
TGTTGAAATAACCGGATGGTTTAGAGTTCAACCAACTCAATGCTTCATCCCTCAATGAGAATGGGAACAATCTGAGTCTGATAGCATCAACAGAGGCTCCATTAAGTTTAAGAGTTTGGAGAACTCTCAAGAATTGTTTCACATGGCTCGTCGGGTCTTCACTCTTTGATCCGCCAAATTTGTTGGCTGAGACCAATGAGATAAGTGCTGGTTTGATCTCAAAATTTGCTGCATCCACACCTGGATAGAGAATACTGTCTTGTTCCTCAATTTCACCTGCAACATAATCAAGAAGTCTTCTCCCTTGCTGTTGTCTCATGAATTGCCCTTGATCTTGTTGATTATGTGGGTGTTGGTAGTATTGACCATATGGGTGAGGTTGATATGGGTGCATAAACGGAGGAGGTGGGTAAGGATATGGGTAAGTGTATGGATATGGTGGAGGAGGTTGGTTTTGGTGATTTTGGTAGTTTTGGTAGGGATGTGGTGGATAAAGTTGGGGTTGTGTTTGGGGAGGAATTTGTTGGAAATTTTCAAATCCTGGTGGTCTTTGATCTCCAAAGAAAGGATTGTATCCATCTCTTGGAGTATTGATGGGTGTATTTTGTGGTGGTGAAGGATTTGGATTAGGAATTAGGTTTTGGCCATTTGGATTATTGGGATTGTTTTGAAAATCCTCCATGATTTGATGTGGAATTTTAAGTTCAAGGGTTCGTGCTTTTCTTCTTTTCCTTAATTCTTTTTCAAAATCAAGGTTAAATGGTTGCAATCCTTCACTCCCTTGAGAGCGAGTATGCATACACTTTTTTAAGAGTTTTTTTAGTGCACGAAAAATGATTTTTTTTGTGTTTACGAAAGTGAAGAGAACAAGTAAAAAAAAATACTCAGTCTCCAGATAAATAATAACAAACACTCATATTAACTAATAATCAATCAATAACACTATGCCATTCTCCGACAACGGCGCCAAAATCGTGACATGCCAAAATGTGTAGAGTGAAATGGTGTAAAAATGTGAATGGAAATGATGTTTTAATTGGCTTGTAACGATATAGTATAGAGTAAGTGAGTATCGTTCCGCTAGAGAATGGATCAAAAAGAGAACTAGAATTAATGATTGATTTTTAGCTAATCACAAATTGATAACATTTTGCAATGGAGCTAAGTGAATAGTTTTTTTTATCTTGTTTTTATTAATGTGAAATTGCTAGAGAGTAAAATAAATCACAATACTTGGTAATTTAACAATTAATGATATAGAGAAAATTAGGCTTGGGCTAAGAGTAATTTTATTTTGATGTTCATAATAATAAAGATTTAACTAATCAACTTAGTTACTTTTAGGTGTGTGAAGGATTTACAAATGGTAATCTTCTAATCGTTCCCACGACTTAGTTGATTACATTATCTTAAATTAATTCCGCTCCCACGGTAATTTTATTAAGACAGTAAAAAGTACAAAATCAAATTATCCTAAATTCCTTAACACTTCCGTGTAGCAATTTAGTGGGTGAATTAACAAAAGGGATTTTAATGAAATTTCACTCCCGTGATAATATTCATTTCCCAATATAATGTATTTAGCAGATTAGAATATTTAACCCAACACTCCTAAAATTAACCAAGTAATAGTTTTAACCAATTTATTATCGTATGAACATTACTAGTAAAAATTACATCTTGCCCAAACCTAAACTAATTTAGTTACACATAATTACAGTAAACGAAATAAAAGTAAAATTAATGATAGACATAATTAATTTAACAGATTAAAGAAAATAAAATGAGTATTTGAATAAGAACTTGATGGCATAAATAATGAGCTGGAATAGAGAAAGTGAAATCCTTAAGCTGAGAATGATTTTGGCTGATACTTCCCAAATGAACTTGATTGTTGAAATTAAAGAACTAAAATTCTAGAAATGAAAATTAAAACTGAAATTTACAGAAAGTGTTCTTGACAGAATCACTTTTATTATATGACTACTACTATGAACAAAGCTAAAGAAGAGAAGAAGGAGATTTCTCTCCGAATTGGTGTGTTTTGCAGCTCCTGGATGGCCCTTTATATAGTAGTAGGAGAAGGGGCTTAAGCATAAAAATCCTGAAATGGAGATGCTGATCAATATTTTTTTGGTGTGCTATTACTTCAATCTTCCATCCGATTTGATCGCCCCTCTTAATTTCTTCTGCAAATAGTACAACCGTTGTTCAATTGCCATTTTTTTCTTCATCGGCTACTATTCTCTTCTGTTTGTGGGCTGCTGAGTGAAGATGATGCGGAAGATTTTTATTTCAAGTGGATGCAGTTCGTAGGTGTCCCTTCAAAGGCATGGCCTCATCAATAATTCAACTTATTTTTCTTTGTTGGCTCTCTCCACGGTGGAAGGCCTGATTACTTTACAATGAGAGTGAATTATCTTGTCAGCCAAACTTTTGGCTATTATCTGCCATTTGTTGTTTTCATCGGTTGACTATTTGATCAATTAATTGGTCAGTAGTTAACTGATACATTTTATTGCAGAAACTTTGGTTTATTCTGAAGTGTATTTCAGGTCTCCTAATAAACTATTTTGGAGTTAAAGTTAGGACCCGCTTCACTTTGGTTCTTTTTCCGTCTTCACTCGCGAGTAAATTTATTTCTTTTTAGAATCTCAATTTATATTCCGAATTATCCTGAAATTCAAAAAATATACCAAAACAAGTGCAATACCTTAAAATGTTCAAGACGATAAAAACCAATCCTTTTTATTTAAAAATGAGAAATAAAGTATTAAAAGTGTGAAACAAACAAGATCGTAAATATGGTAAATTAGAAGTACATCAGGAAGTTTCTGGGATTCATGGTCACACATTGGGGCATTGAGCCTAACCCAGAAAAGATCAAGGCAATTCTGGATATGGAACCTCCGAGGAACGTCAAAGAAGTTCAAATCCTCACGGGGACACTGACAGCCTTGGGGAGATTTCTATCCAGATCAGCCGATAAATCCTTACCATTTTTTCAAGTTTTAAAGAAAAGCAACGGGTTCCAATGGACACAAGAATGTCAAGTTGCGTTCGAAGACCTAAAGAAATATCTACAATCATACCTGCTCCTCAGCAAACCTGAGGCTGGTGAGACGCTAGTCCTATACTTGGGCGTAACCCAAAGCGCGGTGAGTTCTGTTTTGGTACGAGAAGAAGGGGTCATGCAAAGGCCGGTTTACTACATCAGCAAGGTCCTTCATGGGGCCGAGCTCATGTATCCAACCCTGGAGAAGACTGCCCTCACAGTCCATGTCACGGCAAAGAAACTTGCCCACCATTTCCAGGCTCATCCTATCAGGGTATTATCAGATCCGGGGTTGGGGACTCTGCTCCGAACAGCCAAGACCGCACAGGTTGTGAAGTGGTCCTTGTTGATTAGCCAATATCAGGTGAGCTTCCAACATAGAACCGCGATCAAAGGGCAAGCCCTGACAGATTTTCTAGTAGAATGCACTGCGAGAGACGTGGCTGAAGAAAGGCATCGCGAAGAGGAAGACTAGTGGACCCTAATGACTGATGGATCATCATCAGGGTCCAAAGGTTGCGGAGGAGGGGTAGTCCTCATTGAAAAAGATATGCCCTAGAACTATTCATATGTGTATGACTTTCAGTTGGATATCTTATGCTTATTAATATGGTTTATTTTATTTCACCTTATATTCTTAAATATAGTATATTATTATTACTAGTTCACCAAGTATGTGACTTGGTTGTGGAATATTAGTCGTTTCGTAAAATATACTATGTCCCTAATCATATCTCTATAATCTAGGATTACATAGACATATTGATTAGAGTGTGGGTTAGCTGATGACTATGTTCCACAAGTCATGGATATGGTGATATCAAGCTAAACACACTAATACTTGTTGGTGAACAAATATTGGACCGACCCGTTTTGGGAACACTGCAAGGAAATGTTATAAATGTCATCAGTGATGTTCCCTTTAGTGAAATCATATTGTCATCGGACCTGAGATCGCTATGGTTACCAATATAAGCATTAATACATTAGACATTATCAAACGTTACTCCTAAATGAGTAACTATAAAGATAATGATCAAATGTATTATGAAATATATAGAGGTATGTGGTTGGTTAAGATGAGATTTGTCACTTTCATATATTGAGAGAAGATATCTTTGGGCCCCTTGATAAGTATATTTAATTATAGCATGGCCATGCACAAATGAGGTGTCATTTGTATTAAATATACTTGGAAATCAAGATACAATGATTGAACTATACAAGAATGACACTCGCCTAGTCTTGTGTTCAATCTAGATCTCGTTTAGCAAAAGGAATATATATGTGACATAATATATTTATAAGTTGTGTCGTTTTGAATTTTATATCCTTTGGATAATAATAATGTCTTACTAGAGACCGCTTTTTATTTGTATAATTAAAAGAGTATTTAATTATACTACAAAAGGAATATAAACCTATAGGGTCGCACACTAAAACGTTTTGGATCAAAATTGGATAATGTTTGGGTCCGAATGACTTCAAGCCCATATCCGTTTGTTGCTAGGGTTTTCTACATTATGTTCTCTATAAAAGGAGGAGCCTAAGAGCTTAATAGGGCTGGCCGTTCTCACACATACATGAGACAAAACATAATTTGAGAAAGCCCTTTTTGGATGCTAGTACATTGAGCAAGTCTGATCCGATCGTGTGTGCACACCGTAGAGGCGTGGTACTTTCTACGCTAGAACGACATAAACAAGTGCTAAGACCTAGGTTTCCATTGATCCATCAAAAGGTATGGTTTCATATGAACTTATAATGATTAGTTTCTTGATTTATTGCAAACTATATTGCTTTTTAGCAATTGAAATTCATGAAATAGTATAGATCCTTTTGTAAATGTTTTTGCTTCGTATCAAGCATGAGATGCATGTTTGTAGCTCGTTTCCTAACAGTGGTATCAGAGACTTGGCTTACTATTCCATGGTTTTCAATTGGCATATTAATATTTTTGGAAGAATCATGCAATACATCAAGTTTTGATCGAACTTTTGTATCATGTTTGTTGCGTTTCACAAACTGTCCATATTTCTTGAATATGACTTTCTTGAGATCTGATTATGGACTAGAACGAATTGCAACATCAATGTTTTTTCTTTTTAAGTATGATTATTAGGAAAATTCGTGTTATATGCTAAAGTAATTGAATTTTCACAATTACCTTAATTAGCATATACAAATTTCCTATAATATTTTCAATCGTATTCGATTTGATTAGATCAAATCTATTGGAATTGGTTGATTTGATTTTATGTCCGTTTTGTTACATATATGATCGTGTTTTAAGCATGTTTATTAGGAATGTCCGTATTATATGCTAAAGTAATTCAATGTTCACAATTACCTTAATTAGCATATACGAATTTCCTATAATATTTTCAATCATATTCGATTTGATTAGATCAAATCTATTGGAATTGTTTGATTTTATGTCCGATTTGTAACAAATATGATCTTGCTTTTAAGCATTTGTATTAGGAAAGTTCATATTATATGCTAGTGTAATTGAAAGTCCACGATTACCTTAATTAGCATTTATGAATTTCCTATAAGATTTTCAATCTTATTAGATTTGATGAGATCAAATCTATTAGGATTTTTTGCTTTAATTTATTCCACGTTTTGTAAGGTGTATGATCTTGTCATTAACGTATCATTTTAGGAAAAATTCGTACTACATGCTAGTGTAATTGAAATTTCACAATTACCATATTTAGCATATACGATTTTCCCATAAGATTTTTTTAAATCATATTAGACTTGATGAGATCAAGACTAATGAGATAGTTTGTGTTAATATGATTAAGGAAAATGATACAATCTGATTTTGAGAAAGTTATTATATTAAGAAGTTTCCCATTGTTTGCTATTATGATAAAAAATTCCGCAATTACCATATTTAGCATATACGAATTATCTTGTTAGATTTTTCATATCATAAAAGATCCAAAAGAATTATGTCTAATGAGATTGGACATATTAACTGATAATTCGTAGATTAAACTCTACTTATGGGCTTTTACATGTATGTGATACTTCATGCTATGAGATAACACTAACCTGCAGGATTATGGTTATAAGTGATATAGTATGGCCATATTTTTGTTTTGTTTTGTACGACCTGCGTGTCGTTTAAATTATTGTACGTTTTCCAGTATTAGGATTTTGTATTAGGATGCAACATGTAAATATTATAAATTATACATCAAAAGATGGAGGAGTGCCCATCATGGAGAAGCATGGTGAGCATGCTGGAGTGTCCAGAGCTGCCAAGGATGGAGTGCTAGAAGCTAACAATAGCTTGATATATTGGCCATACTATATCACATGCATTTTACCCATATTTATTTCTTTGTGATTGTTTAAACACCTTATTGCATTGCATAGTTATGTCCTTATAAAAATGAATCATTTGTGCCTTTCCAACATTGACAACTATTACATATTATGAGAATTATAGAAGACGTTTGCCAAAGCAGAGTCATCTAAAATTATCATAATGGTAAGAATGTCGGACATTCATTGGTCATAAAATGTTGGTTTGATCTCACAAAGTCATCAAAACGGTTTTGGACTTTGAGGCAAAGTGTTGAGTAGCTCAAACATAAGATATAAAACTCAACAAACCAAGAATTACATAGGATGTAATTAGCAATTGTTGCTTACCCAATTAACAAAGTTTTGAGTGAAAAGCCAAAGCTTTCTCAAATTTTTGCTAAAAGGGATCTTGGTTCTACTATGTCCCATTGGGACGTTTACTTGTTTGACATAATAGGATTCTTTAATAATAAGCACACATATTAATCTTTGTACATGTTTTCTGTAGAAAATGGCAAATAACAACACATCCACTTTTTCCCTGCGATCCGTCCTTGAGAAGGAAAAACTGAACACAACCAACTTCCTAGACCGGTTTAGGAATTTGGGAATTGTTCTCAAGCATGAGAGGAAAGACTATGTCCTCGAGAATGCAATTCCTGCTGAAGAACCAGCAGCTAATGCCCCTCGTGCTCAAAAGGATGCATATCAGAAGCATCTAAATGATGATTTGGTTGTTTCGTGCCTCATGCTTGCTAGCATGAACGCTGATCTGCAAAAACAGTTTGAGAACTTAAGTGCTTTCAACATGGTTAAGGAACTAAAATGTTTGTTTCAAGAACAAGCTCGAGTTGAACGCTATGAGACTACTAAGTCTTTGTTTTCATGCAAGCTTCACAAGGGAAGCTCTGTTAGCCCCCATGTACTCAAAATGATTGGGTACATTGATCACCTTGAAAGGTTGGGGACAACCATTAGCCAAGAGTTGGCTACTGATGTCATTCTCCAGTCATTGCCAGAATCATTTAATGGTTTCATCATGAATTTCAACATGCACAACCTGGAAAAGACATTGAATGAGCTTCATGAAATGTTGAAAACGGATGAGCAGAACATTGTTAAGAAAAAGAAGAACGATGTTCTAGTGGTTCAAAAGGGAAAGGGTTTCAAGAGACTTGGAACTAAGAAAGGAAAGGGCAAGGGCAAAACTCCCGTTAAGAACTGGAAAAACAACAAGGTGAAATCTGAGCCCAAGCCCAATCCACAAGTTGAAATGTTATGCTTCCACTACAATGAAAAGGGTCATTGGAAGAGGAATTGTAAGAAATACCTTGAGGAAAAGAAGGGAATGAATTCTTCTAAATCAGGTACTTACGTTATAGAAGTAAATGTTACTTCAGCTTCTTCTACTTCTTGGGTATTAGATACTGGAAGTGCATCTCACATTTGTACAAATGTGCAGGGGTTCAAAAGGAGTAGGAAGCTGGCTAAAGGGGAAGTGGACCTACGAGTTGGAAATCGAGCAAAAGTTGCTGCTTTAGCCGTAGGAACACTCGAAATACCTTTGCCTTCAGGAGTTATTTTAGAATTGAATAATTGCTACCATGTGCCTTCGTTTAGCAGAAACATTATTTCTATTTCCTTGTTGGACAAGGAAGGTTTTGAATTTAACTTTAAGAACAATAGTTGTTCGTTTTCTAAGAATAATGTGCACTATGGTTTTGGCCAATTATTGGATGGTCTTTACATTCTAAATCTTGAAATAGATATCTATAACGTAAGTAGTAAGAGAATCAAGTCTGATGATTCTAATCCTACTCTTCTATGGCATTGTCGTTTAGGCCACATAAATGAGAAACGCTTACAGAAGCTCCATAAAGATGGTCTTCTAAGTTCATTTGACTTCCAGTCTCTTGAACGTTGTGAATCTTGTTTATTGGGAAAGATGACTAAGAGTTCATTCATTGGTAACAACGAAAGGGCAAGCGATCTTTTGGGACTCATTCATACCGATGTATGTGGACCACTGAACACACATGCTAGAGGAGGATATCAATACTTCATCACATTCACTGATGATCTCAGTAGATATGGTTATGTTTATTTGATGAAACATAAATCATAATCTTTTGGAAGATTCAAGGATTTTCATAATGAAGTACAAAATCGACTTGGTAAGAGTATTAAAATTCTTCGATCAGATCGAGGAGGAGAATATTTAAGCCATGATTTCAATGATCATCTAAAAAGTTGTGGCATCATTTCCCAACTTACTCCACCAGGAACATCACAATGGAATGGTGTATCAGAAAGGAGGAATCAGACTCTGTTAGACATGGTTCGATCAATGATGAGTCAGACTTCCCTTCCAGCATCCTTTTGGGGATATGCTCTTGAAACCGCAGCGTTCACACTGAATAGATCTCCATCCAAGGCTGTAGAAAAGACACCTTACGAGTTATGGACTGGAAAGGTTCCTAGTTTATCATTTTTTAAGATTTGGGGATGTCAAACTTTCGTTAGACGATTGACCACGACTAAATTAGAACCCAAATCAGAGAGATGCTTCTTTGTTGGATATCCTAAAGAAACCAAAGGATATTACTTCTATAACCAGACCGAAAACAAAGTGTTTGTAGCTCGGAATGGTGTCTTCTTAGAAAGAGAATTTCTTTCAAAGGAGAACAGTGGGAGCAAGATACATCTTGAAGAAATTCGAGATGAAATTGATGCTCGCAATGAAGAGCCTGAATCAAATATGCAAAGAGGTTCACAGGCTCCAGAAGAAGTGACAACCTTACGAAGGTCAAGTAGGCCACGTCGAGAACCTGAGAGATATTCATTTATCGTCTCAACTGAGAAAGACGTGTTGTTGTTAGACAACAATGAGCCACTCACTTTCAAGGAAGCAATGGAGAGTTCTAGTTCCAAAGAATGGAAAGAAGCCATGAGATCCGAAATGAAATCCATGTACGACAATCAAGTATGGGACTTGGTTGACTTGCTAGATGGCTATAGAGCCATAGAATGCAAATGGATTTTCAAAATAAAGCTTGATAAGGATGGCAAGATCGATGTCTATAAGGCTCGATTGGTTGCAAAAGGATATCGACAAATTCATGGTATTGACTATGATGAATCCTTTTCTCCAGTTGTCATGTTTAAATCAATCAGGATACTTTTAAGCATCGTCGCGTATTATGACTATGAGATATGGCAAATGGATGTCAAAACTGCTTTCCTAAATGGATACCTTGAAGAGGATGTGTACATGACACAACCTGAAGGTTTTGTCGATCCGATAAATGCTAATAAAGTATGCAAGCTTAAGAGATCCATATATGATCTTAAGCAAGCATCTCGGAGTTGGAATCTTCGTTTTAATGAGGTTGTCAAAGAGTTTGGTTTCATGAAAAATGAAGAAGAACCTTGTGTATACAAGAAGGTCAGTGGGAGCGCAATAATCTTTCTGTTATTGTATGTAGATGACATACTACTCATTGGAAATGATATTCCCATGCTTCAATCTGTTAAGACTTGGCTGGGAAATTGTTTTTCAATGAAAGACTTGGGCGAGGCAACCTATATATTAGGGATCAAGGTCTATAGGGATAGATCAAGAAAACTAATAGGATTAAGCCAAAGTACATACATTGACAAAATCTTAAATAGGTTTTGCATGCAAAACTCTAAGAGGGGATTCTTGCCAATGACACATGGCATAACACTCAGCAAGACTCAGTGTCCTCAAACACAAGATGAGCGAGATCGCATGGATAGAATCCCATATGCTTCGGCTATAGGATCTATCATGTATGCCATGTTATGTACTCGTCCTAATATAGCACATGCACCGAGTTTGACTAGCAGATACCAGTCAGACCCTGGTGAGGGCCACTGGACCGCTGTCAAGAATATTCTAAAGTACTTAAAAAGAACTAAGGATATGTTCTTGGTCTATGGTGGATAGGAAGAATTGGTTGTAAGTGGTTACACTGATTCGGGTTTTCAGTCAGACAAGGATGACTTCAAATCGCAATCCGGTTTTGTATTTTGTCTAAACGGTGGAGCTGTGAGTTGGAAGAGTTCTAAGCAAGACACGATTACTGATTCTACAATGGAAGCTGAATATGTTGTTGCTTCAGAAGCAGCAAAGGAAGCAGTATGGATAAAGAAGTTTATCACTGAGCTTGGTGTCATTCCTAGTAGCACCGATCCAATAGATTTGTATTGTGACAACAATGGAGCAATTGCTCAGGCTAAAGAGCCAAGGTCACACCACAAGTCTAAGCATATTCAAAGACGTTATCACCTGATACGTGGGTTTATAAGTAATGGTGAGGTAAAGATGTGCAAAGTTCCCATGGATGAGAACATTGCTGATCCTTTGACCAAGCAACTTTCTCAATCCAAACATGATAGACATATCAGTGCAATGGGAATTCGTTTCATGAATGAATGGTCCTAGTGCAAGTGGGAGACTGAAAGAGATATGCACTAGAACTATTCATATGTGTATGACTTATAGTTGGATATCTTATGCTTATTAATAAGGTTTATTTTATTTCACCTTATATTCTTAAATATAGTATATTATTATTACTAGTTCACCAAGTATGTGACTTGGTTGTGGAATACTAGTCGTTTCGTAAAATATACTATGTCCCTAATCATATCTCTATAATCTAGGATTACATAGACATATTGATTAGAGTGTGGGTTAGCTGATGACTATGTTTCACAAGTCAAGGATATGGTGATATCAAGCTAAACACACTAATACTTGTTGGTGAACAAATATTGGACCGACCCGTTTTGGGAACACTGCAAGGAAATGTTAAAAATGTCATCAGTGATGTTCCCTTTAGTGAAATCATATTGTCCTCGGACCTGAGATCGCTATGGTTACTAATATAAGCATTAATACATTAGACATTATCAAACGTTACTCCTAAATGAGTAACTATAAAGATAATGATCAAATGTATTATGAAATATATAGAGGTATGTGGTTGGTTAAGATGGGATTTGTCACTTTCATATATTGAGAGAAGATATCTTTGGGCCCCTTGATAAGTATATTTAATTATAGCATGGCCATGCACAAATGAGGTGTCATTTGTATTAAATATACTTGGAAATCAAGATACAATGATTGAACTATACAAGAATGACACTCGCCTAGTCTTGTGTTCAATCTGGATATCGTTTGGCAAAAGGAATATATATGTGACATAATATATTTATAAGTTGTGTCATTTTGAATTTTATATCCTTTGGATAATAATAATGTCTTACTAGAGACCGCTTTTTATTTGTATAATTAAAAGAGTATTTAATTACACTACCAAAGGAATATAAACCTATAGGGTCGCACACTAAAACATTTTGGATCAGAATCGGATAGTGTTTGGGTCCGAATGACTTCAAGTCCATATCCATTTGTTGCTAGGGTTTTCTACATTATGTTCTCTATAAAAGGAGGAGCCTAAGAGCTTAATAGGGCTGGCCGTTCTCACACATACATGAGACAAAACATAATTTGAGAAAACCCTTTTTGGATGCTAGTACATTGAGCAAGTCTGATCCGATCATGTGTGCACACCATAGAGACGTGGTACTTTCTACGCTAGAACGACATAAACAAGTGCTAAGACCTAGGTTTCCATTGATCCATCAAAAGGTATGGTTTCATACGAACTTATAATGATTAGTTTCTTGATTTATTGCAAACTATATTGCTTATTAGCAATTGAAATTCATGGAATAGTATAGATCCTTTTGTAAATGTTTTTGCTTCGTATCAAGCATGAGATGCATGTTCGTAGCTCGTTTCCTAACACTCATCACCCCTGAGGGCTTCAAATCTTACCATGCCCTAAGGTACTCATTTACATTATCCAATAATGAAGCTGAATATGAGCCCTGCTATCCGGTCTCAAGATAGCGAGGTATTTCAGAGCTAAAAAACTCAAGATAAAAAACGACTCTAAGTTGGTCATCAAACAACTTAGGGGGGAGTATGAGGCCATGGAAGCCCGTATGCGGAAATACAGGGATGCAGCCTTGGAGATCATAAAACAGTTTGAAGAATCTGACCTACTTTGCGTTCCACGGGCTCAGAATATGGAGGCGGACACCCTGTCAAAATTGACGACCGATGCTCCCGAACATCCCACACGCATAGCTCATGTACTTGAATTGAGAAAACCAAGCATCGAAGTCACCAAGGATCAGGAGGTCTTACCAGTCGACCAAGATCCAAGATGTTGGATACATGACTTGGTGGAATATATCGAGAACAGAACGCTACCTCTAGAGGAAGATAAGGCAAGAGTGGTCAGGAGGAGAGCCCCTAACTATGTCATCAAGGATGTCAAACTCTACAAAAGAAGCTACAACGGGGTGCTCTTGAAGTGTTTGAGGCCGGATCAAGCCCGGTAGGTAATCAAAGAATTACACGAGGGAATTTGATCGTCACACCACAGTGCGTTTACTTTGAGCAGAAAGGCTATTTTACATGGATACTTTTGGCTGACCATGATAAGGGACTGTGTGGACTTCGCACGAAGGTGTGAGGTCTGCCAGAAATTCCAAATGAATTCAGGCCGGTCGGCCACCTTATATGTCCTGATCAGCACAACAATCCCCTTCTCAAGGTGGGGAATAGATCTCGTGGGTCCCCTTCTGCAGGGCTCAGGAGGTCAGAAATTCGTGATAGTTGCAGTTGATTACTTCACTAAGTGGGTTGAGGCCGAGCCGATGGCCACGATCACTGCTGAGCAATGCAAAAAGTTCGTATGGAGAAACATCTTCTGCCGGTTTGGTGTTCCCATGCAGATTATCACTGATAACGGGAAACAGTTCGATTCCGAGGCCTTTAGAATTTTGTGAGCAATGGGGAGTCGAGGCTAGCAGGGCATCCGTCGCTTATCCTCAGTGCAACGGTCAGGTTGAAAACGTGAACAGAACGTTCGTTAGTGGCCTGAAAAAGAAGCTGGAATCTATGGGAACAACTTGGGTAAACGAGCTCAACAATATCCTGTGGGCCTACCGGACAACCCCAAGAAAAGCAACTGGGGAAACCCCGTTCGCCCTAACCTATGGGTTCGAGGCACGAGCAACCTCGGAAGCTCTAATCCCAAGTAGAAGGGTAGAAGACTATGATCCCAGGGACAACGAAGAAATGTTGAGGGCAGAGCTTCATCTAATTGAAGAAAAGAGGGATAGAGCCTTCATTAAAGCCGAAAATTATAGAAGACAGGTGAAGGAATACCACGACGCAAAAGCCAAACCAAGGCAATTTAACATTGGGGATCTTGTTTTAAGAAGGAGGTCGACCAACAAGCCCCTAGAGGGTGGAAAATTTGCCAAGAACTGGGAATGCCTGTACAAGATCAAAGGGATAATTGGTCCTGGGACCTACAAACTTTGTACTCCTAAAGGGAAACTGGTGGATAGAGTATGGAACTTCGAGCACTTGTTAAAGTTCTACCAGTAAGCATGTAATCCTCTATTTTTTGCTTCAAATTTCAATAAAAGTTTGATTTTATTCACCAAGTCCTTTATAAATTACTTGCGAAGGTTTCTCAACCAGCCAAAAAAAGAAAAAAAGCAAAGGCTACGCCTAATTGGTACTCGCAAAAGACAAAGTACAAATTCCGAACGCATCTAATTCCAGGAGCTCAACCTAGCCTTCCTAAGGAAGAGAGAGGGAATAAAACATCCTTTCTCAAGGTTAAACAGCCATATACACAAAATCAAATTTCCTCAAACAAGAAAAGATAACCTTTTGCAAGGTTAAGATTTTACAGGGCTAAAGATGAAACTTATGGAATTAACTTTGCACCGAAGAGGCTAACAAACCTCGCCAATTAAGAGGCCAATCACCAAGGTCTAAGTAACCTAGAGTGAGGCCCACCCAATCTGGCTCAACTATTAAGAGACTAAGGGTCTGAAATTGGTAACGCCGTCCTTAATAAAGGAAAGACGACCTTGACCGGAAATTCAAGGCCAAATACATAAAGGACCAAGTGAATGAAAACAATTAAGCAGGGACGCTCAAGGGCCACCCTGGAGCATATGGATTACACAAGTTCGAAGCAGAGGTCAACTCCCAGAGATAACGAAGCCCAGAAAGGATCGGAAGCTTCAGACAACGTCAAAATACTGAACAATTCAAGTCAAGCAAGCCACAGAGATGATCAAGAAAGCAGTCATCAAAATATCTACACATAGGAAGTAGAGCGAGAATGTAAGATGTCCATTACACGCCACCCCAAGGGTGGAAAACAACTACAGGCACGCATGCCTGGGAAAGATGTTTGTTAAAATGTCATCGGAGAAAGTTTTATCAGTTACCAGGTTGAGCAGGAGGAACCTCAGGAGCAAGGGCGCAGTAGTCGGCCTCTTCAGGGGCCTGGATTTTTCATCAACTTCGGAAGACCCCAGGTCTGGGCAGAAAAGGAAGGGTCTCTCTTTTCAAGGAGGTCATACAGGGACTTCTGCATCCCGTATTGGCCCAGCTGAAAGCATAAGCCCCCCTCATCATCCAGCTTGGCTTCACCTTCAGGGGTCTGAAGCCAGCCTAGTGCTATCTTCTCTCTCCGGCCCAGGATGGCCTGTTCCACCTCAGCCTGGAAATTTGCGTTCCCCTTGAAGGCCTGGACAGCGGCCGGACCAGCTTCCTTAGCCTTCCTCATCAACTCCTCCTCCATCACCCGGTGCGCGGCCTCGACGTCATTCAGCCTTTTCTGTAGCGTCTCGCCCTTCTGCACCGCCACCTCCAGCCTCTTCTCCAAGTCAGCAGCCTGTTCCTTCAGACCAGACATCAGGGTCTGAGCATCGTCCTGCCCCTCGTCTAAAAGACGGGAGCCTGAGGAAGCCGGAATGAAGGTCTGGAAGTAACAAAACAAGAGTTATGAGAGGAAGAAAAATCAGAAATCTCAAAGTAATGGTGGAAATAGCGAACGAGGCATACCTTAGATAGAGAGTGGACGGTGCGTCGGATGGCTGTCAGGGGAGACAAACCCCGAATCTCCTCTTTATCAATGGGAGGAGTGATAGCCAGGCCTAGCGACACCGGGTTCACGGTGTGGCGGAACAGAGAGGCAGAGCGGGACTTCATGGAGAGGCGAACAGAATGGATGGGCCCCAGGGTTTCCCCCTGACTATCACCTCCCCGGGACTGGGCGGCCGATTCAGAATTCACATCAACAACATCCTCAGAGGATTTAACAACAGCTTTTCCTTTCTTCTTGGGCCCGGAGATAGGCCGGAGTGCCATCCTCTTCCCAACCCCCTTACCAATGGGAGGCTGAGGGTCAACGGCCGGCGTATTCAGATGCCCAGCACCATCTCCGGTGACGGATCCCCCTGACTTCACTGAGGTGGCCCCAACGGTCCCCCAGGTCTGGATCTTCCTGAGAGGAACTAAGGGACCGGGAGTGGCACCAACCTTTGCCGCAAGTCATTCCAGCCGGGAAGCCATCTTGTCACCCGCTGTAACAAACACAAATCGAGTCAGAGAGAGAACATCAAGAGGATGAAAGTTAAAAGATGAACACCAACTCAGACAAAGCCGACCTGGAAAAAAAGTAAGCACAACCACTCTGTCCTCACCTACGTAATGGCCCATCAGAAATGGCACACCATCAACAATCAACTTGGCAGCCTCCGCATTGCCCTCTGACAGAAAAGGCATAGCCCACTTCCGAATCATCTCCCCCACTTGTCTCAAACTGCAGCCTGCCATCCGCAGGGGTGACCCAAACCCATTTCTACCTCCAACCCTTGAAAGAGTCGGGATAAGATTTGGCCTCGAATAAACGATGGCTGACCTGTTGAGAAATCGAGAGGTATCCTGGGGGACTCAGAACCACTAGGTCGTACAGAGTGAAAGAAATGGAGGAAGAGATTGATTGCAGGGCGAATACCTAAATGCAGGCATCGGGCCAGGAACCTAGCTATGAATATATGGGTAGTTGGGGAAAATTGACCCGGAACCACGCCATAATAGCCCATAACGCTCAAATAGGCATTATGGAGAGGGAATCAAAGGCTTACTTGCAGACTGGTTAGATGTACCCCAAAATGAAGAGGAGAGGGAGGGTCTACGATGTTCTGCCCGAGGGAAGGGCGGGAACATACCACACTAGGGCCCGCAAGGGCTACCGCCTTGCCAAATACGGTTTCAGATAAAGTGACAGTCGGGACTTGTCGGGCGAAGTCGCAAGAAAGGAAGAAATGTGTTTCCCTCCCATCCGGGTCCACCAGAATGCAGGGCCGGTTGGAGGTGGCCCATGCGTCGGGAAATACGTGGTGCAGAGGAACATAACTCAAAGAAGACATCAGGGAAACTAACCTGATGAAGCTTGAAGACGAAGGCCAAAGCGGAAATGAAGATTGCGGAAGAGCGTAATGAAAGACAATAGGCGTTTAAATAGCCAAGAAATTAGGGCTTGGAAACCGCTTGGGAAACCACAACGATAACACTCGAGTGCCGAAGATGGTAAGTCGGGTTGGAAACTGTACCAGGTTGCAGGCCTATGTCAGGACGGGCGCATTTAACGCGAGCGGCGCTATAGTTCACCCCAAAAGATTCCAAATTCGAAATTGTTCGGTCCAATTACTCTCCTAAAATCCAGCCTCGCTGATTTTAGAGAGTAGGGGGCTCGTGATGGTACCATGGGATTCAACCATGGCCCAACTGCGGAAATACAACCTAAAAGCCCACAACGAGATCAAGCCCTTAACAGAATTAGCCCTTAAACAGGATTAATGTTAGAAAACCACTAGGCCTAACTAGGAATCAAGCCCACGAGAGGAACCCACAACCAGGCCAGGCTGTTCACCCTTTGACTGCCCTTTTTGCACTTCAAATTGGTGGGGGGTAATTTTTAAAGTTACCAGTGTACTGTTCACAACAGTACACTGCAACCTTTTCAGACTTGTGCTTATCTGTTCTTATTAATTGCCTGCCGCCAACCCAAAAAAGGAGGGAAACTATTCCCTTTCATGGCTGCACTGTCATCATCAAATTCAAAATTCCCCCAAAACCTACATTAAAAAGGCAACGAGCCATCGAAGTAGTGACGTATTACAATAGTTTGTCACGCCAAATGGCAGAAAGTTCTGAGTTACAAATTGTTACAAGATCAAACTACAAAAAGCTGTCCAATGAAGAGAAAAGAACTATCCAAACTCTTCTTCTTCAAAGTGAAAGGCAAGATGACAGAAAGATTGGCTATGGCAGTTTGACAAAAATAGCCAAGCAATTCGGGGTGCACCGGAAGGCTATATCAACAATATGGCATCTCCTCATGGAATAACAAACATTTGGACTTCCCTTGAACCCAGTCTCAGGATGAAGAGAAAAGTTGGTAAGAAAGGCGTAATCATTGACCTGTCAAAAATGCTGCATATTCCTTTAAGCAACAGAAGGAATCTCAGGTCACTCTCTGCAGCTTTAGGACATCCAAAATCATGTGTGCACAAACTCAAACAAAAAGGTCAGTTCAAAAGTCACACATCAACTATCAAGCCTCATCTTACAGACTTGAATAAAAGACAGAGGTTAAAATGGATCATTTCTAACATTGAGGAGGACACAGTAACAAATGTACCCTGGTATAAAGGCATGTTTAACTTGGTACATGTGGTTGAGAAATTGTTTTACATGACAGAGGCATCACATAGGTATGTACTACCTACATCTGGATGAGGTTGAGCCTCATAGGACATGTCAATCTAAAAGATTCATCACTAAAGTGATGTTCCTGCAGTTGCCAGACCAATTATACATGCAAATGGTGAAGTGATTTTTGATGGGAAAATTGGAATATTTCCATTTAGTACAATGAAACCAGCTAAGAGAAAGAGTAAAAACAGGGAAGCTGGCACACTTGAGGAGAAAGCTAGTGTTTCAATCGGAATGCCTTCTCAATTTTGTATTGCCTGCTATCAAAGCTAAGTGGCCTATAGGTGTGAACAAGCATATTTACATACAACAAGACAATGCAAGACCCCATATTAGTCCAACTGATATTGACTTCATAAGAGAAGCCACTTCAGAAGGATTTAATATTGAACTAATATGTCAGCCTCCTAATAGCCCTGATCTAAATGTGTTGGATCTAGGGTTTTTTAGAGCTATTCAGACACTGCAACAGACCACACCAAGGAACTCAGTTCATGATCTCAGAGTGGGGGTGGAAAGTGCTTATGCTCAGTTCAGTCCTATTGCATTGAATCATGTTTGGTTGACTCTACAGTTGTGTGTGTATGAAATTATGAAAGTCAGGGGAGGCAATAACTACAAGGTGCCACATGTAGGAAAAAGTGCACTGGAAGCTCAAGGTAACCTACCAATCTGTTTCAAAGCTGACTCAAGTGCATTGTTGGAGGTGACTGAAGAATTGCCCTTCGAATGAACTTAGATTGACCAATGTGGAAGTGTTTTGGGGACCGAACAAGTTAAGTATTCACATTTTTTACTTTTTAGAATACTTGACATGTTCAGTCCATTAAAAAATGGGTACATACTCATTGTAAGACATGGATAGCTTTTTTGGATAGATCGACAAACTAGTGCAGCAATTAAGATATGACAAGGTTGAAACTGTTTTAGGGTTGTGAACATGGAAAGTGTTCAAATTTTTTACTTTTTGGAATACTAGACATGTTCAGGGATAGCTTTTTTGGATAGATTACTAGACAAAAATGGAACATATGGTTGTAATGCATTTCATGATACCTACACAAATGTGACTAATGCAACCTCTACTTTTGTATTTTGACTGTAAACGATGCTTGCCACACATCCCCCATGGTCTACTAGGGTTTCCCCTGGTGACTCAGTAGGGTGAAACCACATAAGAAGCACACACTACCATCACAGACGAATTACAACCATCACAAAACCAATTACATGCAGTTCATCATTGAAGAATTTCACATTACAAACCCCCATGGTCTCCTAGGGTTTCCCTTGGTGACTCATTAGGACTGAAACCAACTCCATTAACATCATCACACTCACCATCATGAACACACTGCCATTCAAATGGATGCTTTTATATTGGGACATATCATTGACCGCAGACAAGCATCACACACTCACCACTATGCACACACTGACATGAGGTCTCATACCAAGCACACTCACAGATCATTGACCTCAAACAAGTACACACAGTAGGATGAATATGAAAGTACTGACATGAGGCCTCATAGAAACACATAAACACTTCACAGTTTCATCATTGACCTCATACAAGCATCACACACTCACCACTATGCACACACTGACCTGAGGCCTCAAACCAACCACACTCACAGATCATTGACCTCAGACGAGTACACACACGCCTGAGGCCTCATACAAACAAGAATGAATATGAAATTACTGGACAAAACACAAATAAAAGTTTATCATTGACCTCAGACTACATGAAACAATCACAAATTACCTAAGCCTCCTAGGGTTTTCCTCGGTGGCTCAGAACTGGTAAGGTAAGCATACAAGTAGGAGAAAGGTTACGACCTTTATTTATCAAGGACATAACCAGGGAGCATCATGGCAATCCACTTATTCATGCGGAGTTGCATGTCAGGAGGCCGATAATTTCGCAGATCCGTAACAAGGAGCAATGTCTCAGGGTCAATCGCAGGACATGCTTTCTCAGTCTCGTCAAACTGATCTTCAGAGTCGGGGACAATCAGATCTACAAGAGACACCAAACACTCTTGCTCATGAGGGATAATCAGGGTTTCAGCCGACTCCAACTGCCAAATCGGGGTTCCAGCCGATGGAGATTGCCAATTCGGGCTTCCAACCGACGTCGATTGCCAAATCGGGGATCCAACCGAGGGATCTTCGGAGTCTAGAACAACAACGGTGTCCACCTCTGCATCTACCAACCATTTCTGTTCCACTTCGTCCGTAGCACCTGGTTTTGCCATGGAGAAGGTGGAATACGAAGAGAGGAAGATGGGTGGGTGAAGTAAATGGAAAAGGTGGAATACGAAAAGATGGAGCGGCGCAAGTGGGGTGAAGTAAATGGAGAAGGTGGAGTACGAAGAGGGAAGAGGGGAAGAGGTGAGGCGAAGTAAATGAAGTGGGTGGAATACGAAAAGGTGGAGTAGTGCGGTGGGAGAAGTAAATAAAGAGAGGTAGGGGTAGAAATTAAATGAGGGTAGCAAGATCTTTTTTGTGTGAATTTTATTTCCTAAAATAGAAAGAAGACTTTTATTTGGGGACAACCCAAATAGGAAACAAATCTTTTTATATAGGGACATAGGGAGTAATGATTACTGAAATTTTAGTTTGATGGATTGGGATTTGGATATACAGGATTACAGGGATGATAGTTTAAAGTGAGAACTATAAAATAAGCCCTCAAACTTCCATAAAAAGTGCAAATAAGCCCTTTTACAGGAGGCTTTATCCGGCTGTCGCCATTTGGGGTGGTTTCCGGTGGAATTTTTTGACGAAATTTTTTGAGCATCTTCTTCATTAAGTTTAGTTTACCCATACCAAATTTTAGCTAAAAATTCAATCAAGAAGGCAGTCAAATGATTTTCTAAAATATACTGCGCTCTCTAACTGCGCAGTTATCTTCAAAATACATTTGATTGCTTTCACGATTGAATTTTTAGTTTAAATTTGATATGAGTAAAACGAATAAGTGAATCCATGGTATAAACGAATAAGTGAATCCATCGTCATCATCATCCAACTTTAGGTGATACTCCGTATGATATTTCGTGACAGAGACGCTCGCCGGCCAGACGCGGCGCTAATCTCCCCTTGAAACGTGGCGCTTCCGACACCCCTCGGCAACTCTTTCATCTTCCACCCACCATCCCTCTACCCACCTAGACAAGCCCATCCCACCATCCATCGCTTTCTCCCTTTCTCTCTGATCACCATACCCACTGAGTCGTCTCTGCTGGTGGCATCCGGCCCGTAAAATACGCGGCTATCCTGACACCGAAAATTGGAGCTGCAGAGCTTCGTCATCATCTTGGTTCTCTCTGTCCGATTCCTGCTCCATTCGCTCGATTTGAGTTGAGGTATCCATACCTTGTCCGTTGTTTTGGACTGTTATGTTTTAAAATCAAATCACGAAATGCTGAATTCATTAGTTATTGGGTTTCCTGTTATAAATTTAATAATAATCTACATCTATTACAAAGCGAGCAGATTTATCATTATTTTATATCTTGTTTAAGCTCGATGATCACCATCTTTTATGTGCAAGTGATTGCATATTCGCATTCTGCATCTGTCTCCCTTCACAAATATGATAAAAAGTGAAGCTATTTTTGCCGTTTTCAGTATATAATTTTTTTATTTGGGAAGATAAGCTTCTAATTCCGCTGTATTTTATCTAATGCAATTGTTAGAGAAATGATATTTTCCTACAGTCATTTCTTCCCCACATCATGCATTTTTCCTTTTTTGAAAGGCACACACATTTTACTTGGAAGCAATAATCATATCTGCAGTTTTACTGGACACAAATTTTATTCAAAAACAATTTTTTCCCACCACCATATTTTTTTTACTCCTGTGCAATTCTTTTCAAAATCTTTTCTTTTTTTTTTGAAAAACATTGACGTTGCTTTGATTTAAGTCTCAACTACGCAATAGTTTAAATTTGGACTATCCTCTGAAATAGAGTCTCCTCAGAGGTCCTGGGGTAATACGTAGGTGGTTTTTCATTTCTTCGTGCTCATAAGAATAAAAGTTGAATTTTTGAATTTGTTTTATCATCAATTTTGGCAGTTATACTGGATTGGCAGTATTGCACACTTGCAATAACATAGTACTAGACTACTAGTAATTATAATTATTAGATACATGGGAATAAATTTATAGTCGAATCAATGATGTGTTCTTGTAGTTGTTGTGGTTAACCTTATTATTGCACCTGGTGCTACAGTCCGTTCTACTGTCTAAGTCCAAGTCCTGGATAGGAAATATGTGAAAACATGAGTCTTCTTAAAAGAAGAGGTTGGGTAACTTACTACACTTACGTTATTAACTGTGACCTAGGTTCATTAAATAAAGCATTTTCTACTTGGGAAGATGCAAGGATTTTTTATAATTTTCCTTTTCTTCAATATATTTGTTATACTAGGAATAACTATATTTCATTATTTCCTGAGGTCATTATTACTATTAGAGTATTAGGCTATTAGCTACTTTTTGAGTGTAGTTTTTTTTCCTTTCAGAGATGCTACTTTTATGCAAATTTAAATGATTTTTGATACATTGTTTTATTTTTACTTCAGAGTTGGTAATGTAATCCTGTGAATATCATTTGTACATATGAAGGACATAAGATCATGGAGGTCAATAATGAAGAAAAGAGGTGACTCATTTGAAGGGGTATGTTAGTATGCATAGCCGATTAGTTTGGAGTTCTTAAGACAGACTAAATTGTTGAAAGCTATCTGTTTTCGACTTGCATAGACACTATAGTTTATGTTGTGTGAAACCTGCAAAAATGGATTTGCACTTTTGCAGGGAACATGTGGACTGAAGATGAAACCGCTTCCATTTATGGCAATAGTTTGTACAGTAATGCTGTTTATTGGATATAGGACCACTAATTTTCAATATCAGCGGACAGAGGTACTCATGTCATAAGCTTGTGTGTCCTATATTTGAATGATTCATGGGCACAATATTAAATAAGATTCCGAAAATAGCTTGTGTAATATCATGTTTCTTTTCTTGAAGTTCTAAATTCTTCTTTCCTTTTTGAAAAGGGTTTTGCTTATAAGATATAACCTTCTGAAATGCTTCCACTTGTTCTTATGGGCAATTACAAAGTATGCTCTTGCAGTGAACAAGACATTCGAGTGGTTTGCTGCTAATTTCATCATTGAAGTTTGCAAAGATGAAATTTGCCTTTTTTTGCAAAATTGTGTTCACTTCTTTTAGTGTCAGCTAATTAGAGAATGATTTCAATAGTAGAGTTATGCCTTGCTAATTAGGACATTTTGTTCTTCTAAATCTTGCTTATGGTGAGTGCCTTACTAAAAACATTTAAACTAGGGGCCTGATAATTATGCAAAACAATCTTCATAAATACTACTCCCTTTGTCCCAATTTCTTTTAAAAAGTTTGAGTGGCACAAGAATTGAGGAATGACAATAAATGAAGCTTGCTTTTTACTTTTTTTCCCATCTTTCATAAAGTAGATGCCTTTAAGTTAATGGAAATAAGGTAAAAGTAAGGGTAAGTTTGTCATTATACACATATACATACTGTTGATAAAACGAAGAGACATCATTCATCTAGGATTTGTTTTCCTTATTATTACTGTAATTATGCTTCAGGTTGTTATTAATAGCTGCTGTCTTTTCAGTTTATAAGCATTTATGTTTAGTATTTAGACAGTCACCTAGGGTACTGAATAGACTCTCTATGGCTTCTGCCTGTATATATTGGTCTGTACTTCTTGAAAATGAATAATTGAAGAATAAAAATATACAGAAAACTTAATGGTATCAGAGCACGATCTTGTATCAGCCTCTTCACTGTTAATCATCTTTCCAATAGTATACTAGGGTGTCTCTACCCATCTCTTCACCAACGGTTCTATCATGTCTAAGGAAACTGAATCAACAGCAAGTCACCTTGACCACTCAACCATCGTTTCAGATGTTACTGCAGCCGCATTTGCTCTTCGAAACCAGAAATTTGATCTCCCTTCTATCCCGCCATCTTACCGTCTCAATGGCAGGAACTATCTTGGATGGTCAAAGCTGGTTTATACTCTCCTACGTGGCAAAGATCTTGAAGATTATCTCACTGTCTCTACACCAGACGAAGGAGACATTGATGCTGCTGTTTGGGAGAAAACTAACGCTAACATACGAGTCTGGTTATGGGACTCCATGGATCCCAACATTAGCGGTACATGTTTATACATGGACTCGGCTAAAGAAATCTGGGATTTCATATAACAGTCCTACTCCGTTGCTAAAGATGACGCTTTTGTCTATGACTTATGGCTCCAAACAACGAATCTTAAGCAAGTTTCACAATCTGTCACAGAATATGCAACTGACCTCCAACGACGATGGTCTGAACTTGACCAGTATCAAACAATGAAGTGGTCGAATGCTGCAGATGCAACTCTTCACAAGAACTATATAAATCAGCAACGTCTATATTACTTCTTGTCTGGTTTAAATCCCGAATATGATCAGACCCGAGGTCAAATACTCGGCATTACTCCTCTGCCTTCCCTATCTTCTGCCATTGCCACTATCAAACATGAAGAGAGTAGACGCAATATAATGATGAATACAAAGCTGATTGACAGTACGAACCTTGCTGCCAAATCTACTCCTTCGGATGTTAAGGAAACTAAGGGCAGTAAGGGAGGAAGATGGTGTGATCATTGCAAGCGGTCCAACCATAATGTGGATAGATGCTGGAAACTTTATCCTCATCTACAGAAAGAAAGAAAAGGCCAGGACAGACATGAACTAGTGCTGGACGTGCTAACTCAGTCACTCCCACTATTGTTGAGAGCTTTACTAATCTCTCGCCCATTTCCCAGGAGGAAATACAGCAACTTCGTATGATGCTACAGTCTCTTAATAACTCAAATGGTTCTGGTCATAGCTCTTTGGCCTTGCAAGGTAAAACCTCTACTATTTTTTGTCTTAATGCTTCGCAACAGAGTTCACAATCCCAATGGATATTAGACTCAGGTGCCACATCTCATATGACTGCTGTACCCTATTTACTCTCTAATTATCGTCCATGTTTTACATCCACACACATTACTACTGCTGATGGGACACCTACAGAGGTTGCGAGGCTTGGTACGGTTGTTTTTTCTGAAAAATTAAATCTGAAAAACACCCTACATGTCCCAAACCTGGCTATGAACCTTGCTTCTATTTACAAACTCACTGTTGATCTTAATTGTGCTGCCATTTTCTTCCCTTCCCACTGTTTATTACAGGATCTCCACACGGGGAGGACGATTGGAATTGCTAAACAAAGAGATGGCCTGTACTACCTTGATGCACTGTTTGTCTCCAAACCTCCACAAAAAGCTCTTACCTCAATCACGGCCAATACCAACACTATTTGGCTTCACCACAGGCGACTTGGTCATCCCTCTTTTCATGTCCTAAAAACCATATTCCCTAGTCTTTTTAGTAGTGTTGATGTTTCTACATTTCAATGTGATGTCTGTGAACTTGCTAAACAGTCCCGTGTATCTTTTTCCAAAAGTAATACAATCAGTTGTTCTTCTTTTGATATTATACATAGTGATGTCTGGGGCCCTGCTCCAATTACTAATATATCTGGTGCCCGGTGGTATGTTACATTTATTGACGACTATACACGTTTTATGTGGGTTTTTATGCTAAAAAACAAGAGTGAGGTGAGTTCCATCATTCCCATTTTTTGAAATATGATTCATAATCAGTTCTCCGCCACTATAAAACGCTTCCGTACTGATAATGCTCTTGAATACTTCAATCAAACTGTTTCCTCTTATTTCATCTCAAAAGGTATTGTTCATGAGTCCTCTTGTCCATACACACCACAACAGAATGGCACAGCAGAAAGAAAAAATCGCCATCTCCTTGAAGTTAATCGGGCTTTATTGTTTCAATCAAATATGCCTAAACACTACTGGGGGGAAGCCACACTCACAACATGTCATCTCATCAGTAAACGTCCAAGTCGGGTACTCCAAAATAAGTCACCCCTTGAATCTCTCCATCACTTCTTTCCTCAAACCAGAATTTCTTCTGATCTAAGGGTGTTTGGGTGTACTGCATTTGTTCATATTCCTCTACCTCATAGGGGGGAAATTGAACCCACGATCTATTAAGTGTATCTTTCTAGGTTATTCTCCAATTCAGAAAGGATATAAGTGTTATAATCCTACAACCAGAAAGACATACACCAGTGCAAATGTGACCTTTCATGAAGACGAACCTTTTTACACTTCTACTTCTCTCCCTGAATCCCAAGATACTCCACATCTTCACCTCTTCCCACCTATACTATTACATCTTCTCCAACACATACAATCTCCTACCCTCCTAAGCCTTTATCATCAGACATCCCACCACCACTACCACCTAATCACCCATCACCTTCCTTAGATGTGTCAACTACCTCACCTACTTCCCAACAGTCTTCAACATCACCTGAACCTCAATCAAATTCACCACCAGACCATCCCATTACTGCACCTACTAAATCCACCACTCATGACCCACCTTCTCCTCTACCAGTGACAAAAGTGTACTCAAGGAAACACAGGTTCACTCCATTGTTGACGCATGACCAAACGGCTGACCCAGGTAATGTCTCTTCTTCTCCACCACCGTCTCCGCCAATTGCTTTACGCAAGGGTGTACGTCAATGTACCAAAACACGTCTATACCCTCTTGCTAATTTTGTTACCATTGATAACTTCTCTCCTTCACATGCGTTGTTTGTTCAAACACTTAATGAAATTCCCATACCCAACTCTGTTTCTGAAGCATTAGGAAAGAAAGAATGGAGGGATGCTATGCAAGAGGAAATTAGAGCACTTGAAAAGAATCATACTTGGGATATTGTGACTAAATCTCCTGCGAGGCATGTTGTTGGTTGCAGGTGGATCTTTACTGTCAAATACAATGCTGATGGATCTCTTGAACGGTACAAAGCTCGTCTTGTGGCTAAAGGATACACTCAGACGTATGGGATTGACTATCAAGAGACCTTTGCTCCCGTAGCTAAGCTCAATACTGTTCGTATCCTACTATCCTTGGCATCTCACTTTGATTGGCCTTTACTGCAATTTGATGTCAAGAATGCTTTTCTCCACGGTGACTTGCATGACGAGATCTACATGCACATCCCGCATGCTTCAACAAAACACCAATAAGTACCTCTACACATGTATGCCGACTAAAAAAAGCCCTTTATGGTCTCAAGCAATCCCCTCGTGCTTGGTTTGACCGCTTCACACAGGTTGTTCTTGCTGCTGGGTATAGTCAAAGCCAAGGGGATCATACTCTTTTTACAAACACTCTCGCCCAAATGGAGTCACTATTCTTTTAGTATATGTGGATGACATCATTGTGACCGATAATGATCCGGTTGAGAAACGTCTTAAGGGGCAGCTGAAATCCCAATTCGAGATGAAGTCACTTGGCCCTCTAAAATACTTTCTTGGAATTGAAGTTGCTCGATCATCTGAAGGGATCTTTATCAGCCAACAAAAGTATATTACAGATTTGCTAAATGAGACTGTTTAGAGTGCTTGTCGACCGGTTACTGCACCTATGGATCCTAATCATAAGCTTGGACTTGCCACTGATGAACCCAAGATTGATTCATCAATGTATCAACGTTTGTGTGGCAAACTTATCTCTCTCTCATACTAGACCTGACATTGCCTATGCGGTTAGTGTCATGAGCCAGTTCATGCATGATCCAAGAAAACCGCATCTAGAAGCAACCTATAGGGTTCTACACTACCTAAAAGGAAGTCCAGGACAAGGAATAATATTCAGGAAGGGTGGGCAATTATCTGTCCAAGCCTTCACTGATGCAGATTATGGTGGCTCTCTCGTTGACCGCCGGTCAACTACTGGTTTCTGTGTTTTCGTGGCAGGAAACCTTGTGACATGGAGAAGCAAAAAACAGAATGTTATGGCACGATCATCTGCTGAATCTGAGCTAAGAGCCCTTGCCCACGACTTGTGTGAACTTCTATGGATCAGAATTATTCTCTTAGATTTACAAATCAGGTGGAAGGGACCAATGGAATTGAGGTGTGATAACAAATCCACAATCAGCATAGCTCATAATCCAGTCCAACATGATCGGACCAAGCATATTGAGATTGATTGGCACTTCATCAAAGAAAAGGTTGAAGGAGGTCTAATTGAACTAAGCTACACTCCCTTAGAGGATCAAGTTGCAGATGTGTTTACCAAACCTCTGCACAGTCCTAGGTTTCAGAGTCTTATTGTCAAGCTAGGCATAAAGGATATCTACAAACCTAGCTTGAGGGGAAGTGTTGATAAAACGAAGAGACATCATTAATCTAGGATTTATTTTCCTTATTATTACTGTAATTATGCTTCAGGTTGTAATTAATAGCTGCTGTCTTTTCAGTTTATAAGCATTTATGTTTAGTATTTAGACAGTCACCTAGGGTACTGAATAGACTCTCTAAGGCTTCTGCCTGTATATATTGGTCTGTACTTCTTGTAAATGAATAGTTGAAGAATAAAAATATACAGAAAACTTCACATACCTAAAATAGAAAGTTGAAAATCTCTTCGGGATGACTAAAATAGGAAATTTTGGAAATCAAATTGGGACGGAGGGAGGTATTACATATAGACATTTGAAATTCAAGCATAGATTATAATATGTATAATCAAGAAAGATATTTTCTATAACATTTTCAAAATACGCATTGAGCATATTAACACTCAAACAACACCGAATTAAAGTCTCGATGTCATTCTATTGCCTAAAATATCCGTCAGCACTAACAACTTTTCATTAACTTCACAAGTAAATGTTCACAAGAACATAAATTATATCTGTTTGGTTTTATAAGCTTTTGACCAAGCTTATTAATAGTGGATGATGTAGAAAATTATCTCTCGGGTTGTACATCACGGTTGTACGTATTTACTTGGTTATCCGCTATTGCCATAACATCACTACAAGAGAACTATTTGGGTAACATATCGCAAGATAAACTAATTAATTCTTATGATGTATGACATATATATTTGCACATATGTGTATTGCCTTTATTCATACTATGTAGTTAAATACACAAGTACACAATACAACAATGCACATATCTCAGTATGCTATATTGCTATCTAACATTGTATTTTTGTTTCTTTAACAGATGGAATCAAAATTTGATCCTTTCTACAACTCAAAGGTATTCATAGTATTATATGTTCACTTTACTATCATCATACTCATAAGCATTTTTTATATAGTCCACATGCTATGCATGATCCAGGATTATGGTGGGGCTGGCAGTAGATTGAGTAGTTTGCCTCGTGGTATCATAGAAGCTAGATCTGATCTTGAGTTGAAGCCTCTGTGGTCAACAAGTAGCTCAAAGTCCAATGTATGTATTGATTATTGCATGTATATTTACTTTTTTCATCGAATATTTCCTACTCTGTCAAATGCTATGATTTTTATTTGAACTTAATACCATATGTGAGTTCTGGTAATTTCTTTATCGTTCCATTTGCAGGATAACGTTCCAGGTTCTCATAACCTGTTGGCAATACCAGTTGGCATCAAACAGAAAGATAATGTGGATGAAATTGTTCAAAAGGTCCGTTTTGTCTTTATTTTTGGGGTTTTCATGAAGCGACTGAAATTTATCATGATACATACTTTTTCTGACCCTTTTCATTGTTTTTTTTTGTTTCCGGGTTGTTTCAGTTTCTTTCAGAGAATTTCACAATTATTTTGTTCCATTATGATGGCAATTTGGATGGATGGTGGGACCTAGATTGGAGTAAGGAGGCCATTCATATAGTTGCCCAGAATCAAACAAAATGGTAAGTAGTAGAGCACACTTCCTTAAGACAGGCTCACAGAGTCACAGGCCATTTTAGATAGTTTGTCCGTCTTTATACTTTTCACCTATCGAGTTTACAGTATTTCATATTCTAAGGCTAAAGGGTCAAATATACCCTGTACCTTGTTCTGATTGCTCATTTTTATCCCTGAGCTGAAAAAGGTTCAATTCACACACTGAACTCACTAAAATATTCAAATTCCATTTTGACATTTGAACTTCAGGTTACTCTTCATGTCACCCGGTAAGGAGCCATGGATTTTACGTGGAAGCTAAATGGTCAAAAAAGTCCCTAAACACGTCTTAGTTTCACCCCCTCAACCGTAATACAGGTTCAACTGTTCAACATTCTGATATATTCAAAACATAAAATATAAATGCAAATATAAAAAATGTAAATAGGAAATATTTATATATGCGGTAAATTCAAAATATAAATTTGTGATCTTTCCTTATTTTCCACTTCCTTTTATTTCTCTCCTCTACACAAACCTCAACCATACAGTTTTTACTTTATTATTC
Source organism: Cuscuta europaea (assembly GCA_945859875.1). Lineage (NCBI taxonomy): Eukaryota > Viridiplantae > Streptophyta > Magnoliopsida > Solanales > Convolvulaceae > Cuscuta > Cuscuta europaea. Next base: position 4,449,069 of record CAMAPE010000061.1, read on the forward strand.
TCCGTGCCAAACTGTCAGTCAAAACTTGGAAAAGTTATAAGGGAAAGAGGAAGTATAAGAATAGAATATAAAATACATGACAAATTTTATACGTTATATATTGCGGAGTATAATTTATTTCCACATTTATACTTATATTTTACATCACACATTTAAACATTATATTTTAATTTTTTGTTTTATTTTTTTATATTTAATATTCTTTAATTTTTATTTTATGTACTCTATTTTTATATTTTCTTTAATATGTTGTATTTTTATAAGTCAAACCGGATATTTATATTTAATGTTTTATAAGATATTTTAGAATTTATGGTTTTATATTAATAATTTTATGATCATTATTTTACTTTTTATTTTATATCATATTTAATATTTTTAAAACTTCCCAACTGTTAAAATCTAAAATTGTAAAAATATAAAATATAAAGTCTAAAAACCAAGGCCTAAAATAATCGTCCCTTATAACTTTGCATCTTTCCTTTATTGGTTGTCCCAAAAACTTTGCCACTATCCCTTTTAGTCAATTAATTTGTGGCTTACATTATTTCTCTCTCCTCATCACAAATCTCAAGCACACAATTTCACTTTATTATTTCCCGTCTCAGTCATACCTGGCAAAGTTTCAAGGGACGGAGGGAGTACAACACAAAATATAAAATACTAAAACAAAACATATAAAATTTGAGATACAAAATCCAAATATAAAAAATAAATGTAAAATATACATATAAAGTATAAAATACAAGTGTTAAATTATCATCTATGGATATTTTATGTTTTGAATTTACTGCAGAACTTAAACATTTTCTATTTTTATAAATGTTTATATATATATATATATATATATATATATATTTCTATTTACATTTTATTTTTGAATTTATCGCAATGTTGGCCCTTTTTTGTGGTTGGGGGGTGAACTGAACATCTTGGACGGGTCCAGGGACTTGTTTGACCCTTTAGCTTCAACCTCAGATGCACGGTGGACACCTTGGCGTGGCGAGTACTTTACCTGTAAAATATGAAATTTGAATTGTTTTAGTGAGTTTAGACTTTAGAGTGTAAATTGAATGTTTTTTAGTTCAGGGGCTGAATTTAGCAACGGGAAGAGTACCGGGCTTATTTGATCCTTCAGCTTTATTATAAATCATGAACACTGGAAAAATATGTCCTGATGCAGCAGTTGGATGCCCTAGGTGGTTTACTCACCACATTTGTTTGCATATATATTCTACTAGATGCTTTGCTCTTCTATTATAATCCTTTACCCTAATTTTAGTTATTGCAGACAGTTGGTTTTGGATGATTTTCTCATTGGTATCAAGAAGGTAACCGTTGTACCCAATTTTTTTCAGGTGGTTTGCGAAGCGTTTTCTACATCCTGCTGTTGTATCTATTTATGATTACATATTCCTATGGGATGAGGATTTGGGTGTAGAGAACTTCCACCCTGGAAGGTACCATCATCATGTTAGTTGATTGCCTTATTAAGGCTATTCATGTGTTGATTTATTTCATTCACGGGATGAGTGTCTCTAGGAGTTAGTCCGTGTCTTCTTCATAGTTGTAGATTTTAGGTTTCTTCGCATTTGTCATTTTAGGTTAAAAATGAGATTTTATAATCTCATGATTAACAGCTTTGTTTGGGCATTGCAGATATATCGAGGTTGTAAAGGCAGGAGGATTGGAGATATCTCAGCCAGCTTTGGACCCCAATTCAACTGGCATTCACCACCGGATAACAATAAGAAGAAGAACCCGCAAATTTCACAGGTAATAAGCTTTGGTGGTGAAGACTCGAACCACTTTTTGAATTTTGATCATCCAAATAATACTGAAATGCTGCTTTAAGCAGAAGAGTGTATGAGGATAGAGGCAGTACAAAATGTTCTGAAGAAAGTGAAGGTCCTCCTTGCAGTGGGTAAGCTTGTTTCTACCTTGCTTTGGCCTCTATTTTGTGATGTGTGAATAGGTGTTTACCATTATATATTTGCAGATTTGTGGAAGGAATGGCTCCTGTCTTTTCAAAATCTGCATGGCATTGTGCTTGGCATCTTATACAGGTGAGAATGATTTTGCTCTCTCACAAAAAGAACTATCTGTTTTTTTCACTATCTAAAAAAAGTGAAGCTATATTATGGAATATTTTTTTCTATCAGAATGAAAGAACAATCTGTTTTTGTATCATTCTCACAAAATTAAAGCTATATTAGGGAATATTCAATTTTTCTTATTCTATCAGAATGATCTTGTTCATGGATGGGGAATGGACATGAAGCTTGGCTATTGTGCACAGGTAACTTTACTCATCTACCTCACACCTATGGATAAGTATTTTTGTGGAACCTATCAAAACCACAACCGCACACATATTAGCTTTGGATGAGCGCTACATTTTCACTATCAGTTGATTTGAATGTTTTTTAGTGGAGTGGGGGCTGATTGTAGGCTTTAATGATTCCTGTGTTTTGGCTCAAACTTCTATAGGGGGACCGGACAAAAAAAGTTGGTGTTGTTGATAGTGAATATGTAGTCCATCAGAGCATCCAAACGTTGGGTGGGCAATCTTTTAAAAAGGTAATTGTTTTGCATACATTTTTGTTCTCTTTTTGAACAAAAGCATACATGCCATATATGAGAATTGGAAAGAAAAGCATTTCTTCTCTTATGCGGATTCTGTTCATCTTTTCTTGTGACGGGTTAGTGGTTGTCTGAATACAGTGTAGTTTTCTACTACCACTGATTATCAGTATCACAATTCGCAATTGAAATCTTCTACTATGCATACATTACTCCGCAATGTATACAAATAGGTAGTGTTTCACGAAATGCAGCTCAATCATGATTTTAAGATGTTTTACGCACAAATTAAATAAAGAGCCAAATGAAAACCTCTAGTTTTATCTCTTGTACATCTTTCGATTAAACAAAGGGGGGTTGGGATTTGGTTGTCCAGTAATTGTGACATGTCAAAAACTTCTGAACTTAGTTTTCGCTTCTAGAAACCAGACTTTTATTTTGCTGCTTCTTTGCATATTTTATAACTGCAAATTTGCTGATACGCTATGTGTTCACAGTGGTTTATTGTTTCCATTTTTTCAGGATTCAAATCCCCAAGAGCTGCTGAAAGTATGTCTTTGTTTTTTTGATTGACACCACAGACATGCAAGTGCATGCACACACACACACACTAGCTCCATTTGATGACATAAAATATATATTTTGAAAAGATTTTATGTTGATAATGATTTCTTGGAACATTAGTAGTTTATGTGTGCTAAATATTTAACCTACAAAAAGGAAGTCTTTTCCCCCTATACAGGAAAACAAAGAAAATATTCTCCGTCAGTCAAATGGAGCCTAAAACAGTGTAATAATGTCTGAACTCATTTATAAACCCATTTTTTTCTTGATTTGCAGAGGCATGTTGTTGACGTGAGATCGGAGGTAAGACCTTCACAGCTCATAGGATTGTTAAGCCTTTTGAAGTTAAAAGGAAATATATTGTTACACTGGAGTTCAGTAAGCTGATTATTAAGCCTCTGAACACTGAAAACCCAAGACACGTTTCCTTTTATAAAGTCTAGCATATTAAGTCGTTGTAGCCAATAATCCTTGCTAAAGGGCTCCAGGTATCTCGTACTGATCTAATTAAAGTCATCTTGTTTAGATAAGGCGTCAATCCACAAATGAACTACAAGAATTTAAAGAGCGTTGGGAAGAAGCTGTAAGCGAGGACAAGAGCTGGGTGGATCCGTATAAAGAAGGTAGTCAAATCCAGAAACGTGAGATCAGGAAAAGGAGGAACCATAGGCGAAATATAAATCTCTAGACTAACTATAATCATCAGCAGTTTTGTTTTTATCGTCGTTCTAGTTTGTTCAACCTCAATTCAGTTTACCTTGCTGCGCCAACCTGTAATTTGTAGTGTGTAGGTTGATCGACTGAACGACACAATTTGTTTATTGTTTGACCGTTGGTTTTGCCTGTCTTGGTGTTATAATCCTCTTTTGCTCTAAATTTATTCAATGGAACAGTTACCAATCTGGCTTTTCAATGGCTGAAATTAGTTAACCGATGAACTTTCTTAAATTTTCCATCATTTGAAATAGAGTCAATAAATCACTATTTTTTGGCTTGAGAATATGATGGAGTAAAGCAAAATGGCTCACTAAACTGTCTGTGCTTCTTTATTGTGAAGCAACATTCAGTCCATGTATTTTTCGATGCGATTTTCACTATGGGTAATTCGGAAACAGTCTCTATGTGCTTTAGTACATGGGTAAGATTGCGTACATCCGATCTCCCCTTATCCCACCGTAGGTGGGATCCTTTGCGGCACTGGGGTAATGATGATGATGAACTTTCTTAAATCAATCAAAACAATACAGGCGAATAAGATGTTTAAGTGCCTCCGTAGTGTCTCAAATTTTAGAATAGTTCCGTGTATAAACTATGAATAATATGTTATGGAGAATATCTTGATATTATGCACAATGCACTCGGCATTGTTTGACATCATAACGAGTACCGATTTTGACTAACATAATTGCATAAGTATGAGACCATTTGTTGTGGTCCATCCGCTCTAAATACGTATGAATGCGTGGATCCTCTTCATACTAGAGGTGGACTCGGGCCGGGTTGGGCTTGGGCCAAGCCTAGGCCTGGTCGGGTCGCCGGTTTTTATCACATGGACCCGGGACCGGCCCGAGGGTTGGACGGGTCCGGTTCGGGCTGGGCCACTTGCCCGGGTCACGGGTCGGGCCACCCGTTGGGCCGGGCTGGGCCGGTTAAAGTAATTTTTTTTTATAATTCATATTTTATACTTTATAGTTTTATACAAGTATTAAAAACAAACTACAAATGCATTTATTTGAAATATGAATTACAAGTTTACAAGTTACAATTAAGAATTGAAGGTAAAATTAAAACATGAAATACTAATCAATCATTCAATCGGAATCTCCGGCATAGGTAGAGCCATCCTCGGTTATAGATTCATCCATAAAGTGTTGGGATGGGGTGATGTCAATTTCTTGAGCTCTACAAACCGCTTTCAACCAATCGTGGTAGCATATAAGCATCTCAAGAGATTCTGCGCTCAACCTCGTTCTACATTGCGTCAGAACATTGCCGGTCGAACTAAATTCTTGTTCCACTGCAACCGTTGAAACCGGCATTGATAGCACTTGCTTAGCCATCTTTGCTAAAAGCGGGAACATTCTTTCTTTTCCCTTCCACCAGTTTAGTACGTCAAAATCATCATCTTCTTCAAAATCAACATCATATGTTAAATACAAAGAAGTCTCATTAATTGTGCTTTGTTGTGTAGCGGGAGTTGATTTCGTTTTTTTAATAAGATTGGCAAATGTACATTTGAAAATTGATTTTCCTTTAGATGATGTTTGTGTCGGGGGAGGGGGTGCATTGCCATATTGTGCATGAAACTCATTAAATAATGCATAAAATATATCACTAAGTTCGTTGTATTCTTTTTTTCGGATCAATTGGGTTGTCCTCATACATTGGCAATGGACCAAAAAAAGTAGCATAATAATAATTCAAACATTCTTCTAAAGAACCAAGTCTAAAACGAGGATCGAGAACAAATGCAATACCATAAATATGCGGAATATGTGAATAATATTTTAAAAACTTTTTCTTCATAAAACTAGCAAAATAACTCACATAATCAGCATTCTCAAAATTTGAAAAAGCACTGACGAGATTAACAACTTCACGAATAAATTGGTTTGAGGTAGGTTTATAAACATGATTAAAAGTTTCAGTTGCATTATTAAAATATATCAAAGCATTACAATTTTTTTCACAGGTGTCGATCTCAGCTGAGTTTATAATATAGTTATCATATTGTTTCATAAAAGCAGGAAAATGTTGTTTATATCTAAGAAGAACTCCAATTAACTTATAGGTACTATTCCAACGAATAGACAAATCTTTAAGAAAAGCCACATATTTCTCACCTCTTTCTATCAAATAATCATGCCATTTTTTCCTAAGTTGTCCATTACCCAAATACGTCTAATCCCCCCCTTGACTACCTCCAACGATGCTCCCAACGCTTTTAGACCATCTCGCACACATAAATTTAGAACATGACATGCACATCGTTGATGAAAAAATCTACCCATCAAAGAAGTAGAACCACACAATTCACGCAATCTAGGAATAGCAACAGTATTATTAGTAGCATTATCAAAACCAATAGCAAACACCTTATCAATTAAATTATACTCAATTAAAATACGCTCAATCAAAATATAAATATGTTCAGCGATGTGACGATCATTAAATTCACGGAAAGCAAGAACACGTTTATGCATATGCCAATCATTATCAATATAATGTACAGTCAGACCCAAATAATGTAAATTATGATAAGTATCCTCCCATACGTCAGAACATACAGTAACACGTCCATCAAAGTTTGCAAAATAATTTTGTAACCTTACCTTTTCCGCACCATAAAGCCTTAAAATTTCTTTCTTAACCGTTTTGCGACTATAACCTCTTCTATATTGCGGATTTAAACAAGTTTGTGCATAATCACGAAAAGCAAGACTTTCAGAAAACAAATAAGGCAAATTTTCTTCAACAAGTAAGTTAGCCATACCAGTCAAATTTTGTGCATCATTATAAGAGAAATTACCAAAAGCTTGTTGGTTATTTGCAAACCTCGATATTTGAGTTTGCTTCCCCGTTCCGCCGCCTAATTTTGCATACTCCACCGGGTGTTTAGACTTAAGATGTCTTGTGGCGGATCCGTATCCACCGGAAATCCCCAAGCTATAGTTTTTCTTGCACCAATTGCAAGTTGCGGTCCAATTCCCGGTGTTTGGGTCCTTCCACTTAGAAAAAGTATTAGCCATTAGTTTAGATTTACTTTTTTTCGTACCTATTTGGGATGAGGCAGGCTCGTCGGCGTCATGGCTGCCGCCACCCTCCTCCTCCTCGTCGTCGTGGCTCTCCGGAATTACTTCCTCCACATCGTCGTCCTCGTCCTCGAGCTCTTCTTCGTCAATGGTCCTCGGTTGGTCTTGAAAAAAGCGGGAATTGTGTCGGTGCAATTCTTGTTCTAGTTGTTCGTCAGTCATCGCATCCCCATCCCTCCTTGCGTAACCCGTATCAAAATCATTTCGACTTTGAGATGAAGAGCCAATATGTGATTTACCTTTGCGGGATCTCTTCCTCGCAAGCTCTTTCGTTCGGTTGCGCTCGAGGTTACCCATATCAACCGAATATCTAGGACGATCCATCTAAAAAATGTAACAAATATTAAATTGCAACAAATATATTAATAAAAATATTATAATAAAAAATTGGAGTTATAGCAAATTAGTATTTTAAAGTTTACTTTAATCAAATTCACTAGTGAATTAACTAGTTTTGTGTACAACCTATTTTTTTTACTAACAATGAAATTAATATACTTTAACTTTAACTATAATGAGAATTAACTAGTTTTTTAAACTAGAGTCGAATGTAGCAATTGATAAAAAATTGTAATAAAGTAATTAACTATTAATCTAACTATTAATTCGAGTTATAGCAAATTAGTATTTTAAAGTTTACTTTAATCAAATTAACTAGTGAATTAACTAGTTTTGTGTACAACCTATTTTTTTTTACTAACAATGAAATTAATATACTTTAACTTTAACTATAATGAGAATTAACTAGTTTTTTAAACTAGAGTCAAATGTAGCAATTAATAAAAAATTGTACTCTCTCCGTTCCTAAATAAACTTCCAACTTTCCTTTTTCGTCCGTTCCAATTAAAACTTCCACTTTCCTTTTTTGGTAAAGAATTTGTGGTTCACAACATTTCTTACACATTTCTCTCTCCTCTGCACAACTCTCCACCACACAATATCCACTATCTTAAACTTTGTGCCAAACCCATTTGGAAGTTAAAATGGGAACGGAGGTAGTAATAAAGTAATTAACTATTAATCTAACTATTAATTCGAGTTATAGCAAATTAGTATTTTAAAGTTTACTTTAATCAAATTAATTCTAATTTTTTTTTCAAGTAACGTTAATACAAAATTAAACAAGTGTAAATAATAGAATGATTTCGTACCTCTTTCGGACTTTCGGTCTTTCGGATGGGAGTAATTGAATGACTTCAAATTAATTAGATATAATTCCAACTATATTAATAGATATAATAAATGTATAAGTAATATATAATTAGATAACAAATATAAGTAATATAATATTATAATGTATGTATTTATAAATTATAAGTAGATAATTAATATAAAGAGGACATATAAATAATAAATATAATATATTGGAGAATAAGAGAATTAGAGAGTAGAGAGTTAAGAATAGGATTTAGGAAGAATTGGAGAAGAGATGAAAAAATGTTTAAGATTAGGAGTATTTATAGGTTTTTTTACCCACCCCCACCCCCAAACCCCCCGGACCCCCCTGCACCCACCCAACGGCTATATAGCCGTTTGGGTTGTCCCCAGCCCACCCCCCAACGGCTATTTTGGCCAAAACATTTTTTTTAAAATGACCGTTGGACCCGGACCCGGGCCCGACCCTACCGGGCCGGGTCAACTATTTCCGGAACCGAGCCCGCCCCACCCATCCCCACCGGTTCGGGTCTACACCCGGTCCCGGACCGCCAGATCGGGCCGGTCCCGGGCCCGCACAGTAGCAGGCCGGGCCGGGCCGGGTCACGGGCCGGTGGCCCGAACCGAATCCACCCCTACTTCACACATACACAGATCCAACACGATTAGCCTGCAAAAGCTTCCTTGACAATTTTTTGGGAGCCATGAAATCTATTTTTCAAATTAGCCAATACTTCCACCGTTCTTAAATAAGTGCAACAGTCAACATTTCACACTTGTCGAGGCACAACTTTGACCATTAATATATTAAAACTCTTTTTTAGTAAAAAAAATTAAAAATATATATTCTGAAAATTTACAATGAGACAAATTTAACAATATTTTTTTCAAGAAAATATATTAATACATTATTTAATTAAACGTAGTCAAAGTAGAATATGTGAATAGTGTAAAATTCAACATGTTGCACTTATTTGAGAATGGAGGTAGTATATGACAAATACAGTAACCATGCCCCACATGAGGAAATACAGAACACAGAGAACTAATAATGCCCTTGTGCCGATCAGAAACAATATATAGATCATCCCTATGCATTAGCGAATGCTTCAACATGCTGAAGAACCATAACTAATTTTTAGTATTTTCTCCATGGGCCCGGAATCGGCCGGGCCTGGGCGGGCTTTTTTTGTAGAAACATGGGCCCGGAATCGGCCCGGGGTGATACCGGGTCTGGTCCGGGTCGGGCCTACCCGGCCGGGTAGTGGGCTGGTTCGGGCCGGGCTCGGGCTATTTAATTTTTTTGTTTAAATATTAAATTAAGATTACTTGGACATAAAAAATTGGGATAAGGGTCAGATAGGGTCTCGAACTTACAAAAAAATGTCAAATAAGGTCATATATATGATGCTCTGTACATCCGACTCCATTTGGGGTGGTTCCCGGTTAAATTTTTCGATGAATTTTTTGGGCATCTTATTCATTAAATGTAGTTTACTAATATCAAATTTGAACTAAAAATTCAATCGGGAAGGCATTCAAATGAATTCTTGAAAATAACTGCGCAGTTAAAAGTGGAGTTATCTTCATGAATTTATTTGAATGCCTTCTCGATTGAATTTTTAGTTCAAATTTGGTATGACTAAACTAGACTTAATGAATAAGATTCTCAAAAAACTTCATCAAAAAATTCCATCGGGAACCACCCCAAATGGCATCGTCCGGACAGATCATCTTATATAAGACCTTATTTGACATTTTTTTGTAAGTTCGAGGCCCCATCTGACCCTTATCCCTAAAAAATTTAAAATATATTTATTTGAAATATGTAGTACAATTGAAAATTGAGAAAAAATTAAAACATGAAATACACTTTTTAATAAATAAGAATCAATCGGAATTTCCGTCATCTTTGGTTGTTTTTTCCATAAAGTGGCGGGTGGGTTCAATGCTAATTTCTTGAGTTCTACGTTTGGCCTTCAACGAATCGTGGAAGCAAACAAGAGTCTCAAGAAAGTTTGCGCTCAATCTTGTTCTATAATTCGTTAGGACGTTGCTGGCCGCACTAAACTCTTGTTCCATAGCAACTGTTGATACCGGCATTGCTAGCACTTGCTTAGCCATCTTTGATAAGACAGGGAACGTTCTTTCTTTTTCCTTCCATCACTGAAGAACGTCATAGTCATCCACTTCTTCATACTCAACAGGAATTGTTAGATACAAAGAAAGCTCGTTGATCGAGCTTTGTTCATTAACCGGAGTTTATTTACTTTTTTTCGTAAGATTGCCAAATGCAGATTTCAAAGTTGATTTTCCTTTAGATGAAGAAGATGTTCGTGGCGGGGAGGGGGTGCGTTACCATATTGTGCATGAAACTCATTAAATAATTGATATAATAAATTACTAACCTCTTGGAATTGTTGTTTCGGGTCTATGGTCTTCTCGTCGTACATAGACAATGGACCAAAAAAAGAAGCATAATAGTAATCTAAACATTGCTTCAAAGAAGCAAGTCTAAAACGAGGATCAAGAATAAATGCAATACTATATATATGCGAAATATAGGAATAATATTTAAAAAATTTTTGTTTCATGAAGTCACAAAAATAACTAACGTAAGCGGCATCAGCAAATTCACAAAAAGCGTCCGCGAGATTAACAACTTCAACAAAAAATTGGTTTGCGGTAGGTTTATAAACATGACTAAAAGTTTGAGTTGCATTATTAAAATACACCAAAACATTCACAACTTTTTCACAAGTGTCGATGTCGGCCGGGTTATAATATAGTTAGCATATTCTTTTAAAAAAGCAGGAAAATGGTTTTTAAATCTAATAAGCACCTTAATTAAGTTATAAGTACTATTCCAACGAATAGACAAATCTTTAGGAAAAGCACAATATTTGACACGTCTTTCTTTCAAATAATTTCTCAATTGCATCTTAAGTTGATTACTAGCCCAAATAAGTTTAATCCCCCCCTTCACCACCTCCATAGCATCTCCTAACATCGCTAGCCCGTCCTTTACACATAAATTTAAAATATGACATGCACAACGTTGATGAAAAAACCTACCTATCAAAGAAGATGAACCACACAATTCACGCAATCTAGGAATAGCAGCAGTATTATTAGTAACATTATCAAAACCAATAGCAAACACATTATTAATCAAATTATACTCAATTAAAATACGCTCAATTAGAATATAAATATTATCACCGGTGTGTCGATCATTAAATTCACGAAAAGCAAGAACACGTTTATGCATACACCAATCATCATCAATATAATGTGCAGTCAAAGTTTGCGAAAAAAGTTTGTAATTTTTGCTTTTTCAAAACATATTGCATTATAACTTCTTTTTTATTTGTTTTGCGACTATAGTTTCGAAATTGGGGATTTAAAGAACCTTGAGCATATTCTTTTAAAGCAAGACTTTCAGAAAAAATAAAAGACAAATTTTCTTCAACAATTAAATGAGACATACCAGTCAAATGTCTTTGATCATCATAAGAGAAATTACCAAAGGGTTGGCCAGTTGCAAACCTTGAAATTTGTGTTTGCTTTCCCTTGCTTTTGTCCGATTTCGCATATTCCGCCAGGTGCTTGGCCTTAAGATGCCTTGTGGCGCTCCCGTACCCTCCAGAAATTCCCAGGTTATACTTTTTGTTGCAATGCTTGCAAGTGGCGTACCATATCTCGGTTTCGAGGTCTTTAACTTTTGTAAAATTTGCCTTAAAGACAGATTCATATTTCTCACCGGCTTGGGAAGAAGTAGCCACTTCCGCTTGCTCTTCCTCATCGTTCGGTGTGCCATGAACCTCGTCCTCGACCATTTGCGGATCCCTCTCCTCCGCATCATCATCCTCGAGCTCTTCTTCGTCAATGGTTTGCGGGATGTCTTGTTGATGAAAAAACCTCCTTGATTTTGTTGCAATAGTTGTTCTAGTTGCTCACCGGACATCACATCCCCATATCTTTGGTTGTAATCCGCATCAAAATCATCTCGGGTTTGAGATGAAGACCTGACCCCTCCCTTACCTTTGCGTGACCTTGGATGATTCTTTGCAATATCCTTTGTTCGGTTGCGGCGGAGGTTACCTATATCTACAGAAGCTCTAGCACGTTCCATCTTAAAAATATAACAAATATTAAATTCGAAGTACAATTAAACTAGTGAATTTGAAATACAAATCTACCAATTCGAAATACAATTAAATTCGAACTATGCAACTACAATGTAATAAACTTAACTACAATTAAATAATAATGCGAACAAGTTTTATAGGAGAATAATAAATGTAACAACTAACTAGTTTTATAGGAGAATAATAAATGTAACAATTAACTAGTTTTATAGGAGAATAATAAAGTTTAACAATTAACTAAAATTCGAACTATTTGTTTTAAAATGTAACAACTTTATTTAAAAATTTTAACAATTAACTAGTTTTATAGGAGAATAATAAATGTAACAATTAACTAGTTTTATAGGAGAATAATAAAGTTTAACAATTAACTAAAATTCGAACTATTTGTTTTAAAATGTAACAACTTTATTTACCGAGTTTAACAATTAACTAGTTTTATAAGAGAATAATAAATGTAACAATTAACTAGTTTTATAGGAGAATAATAAATGTAACAATTAACTACTATGATAGGAGATTAATAAATGTAACAATTAACTAGTTTAACAATTAAACAATTAATTTCGAATTAACTAGTTTAACAATTAAACAATTATTGTCTAACAATTTTTAATGTAACTATTTCCAATAAACTAACAACTAACAATTAACTACTTTTATAGCAATGAACTAATACTAAAATGATAAGTGAAACAATTAACTAGTTTTATATTAATAAAGAATGTATGAGTGTGTAAACTAAATTAATGGGAGTGCGAGAGTGTATAAGCAATTGGATAAGTAGATAATAAGTGTATAAGTAGATATACTTAATATATATATATATATATATATATATATATATATATATATATATATATATATATTTACAAGTAGATAATAAGTAGATTAACTAGTAATATATAATATTATGTTTATAGTATATATAATATAAGTATATTACTATAAGATGAGTAATACACTTATGTATAATACTTTAATATATATAAGTATATATTAAATATATGTAATATGTAAATATAAGTAAATAAATTAGAGATAATTATATATGTAATATGTAATATGTAAATATAAGTAAATAAATATAAGTAACAATAATATAATAATTAGATATTAATATAAGTAGATAATAACTAATAAGTAGATAATAAATTTTATAAATATAGTATATGTAGTTATAAATTTGAGAAGATGAAGATGGAGAAGATTAGTAGAGAATAGAGATCAGAGAGTAGGAATATTTGGAGAAGATGTGTAGTAAATTGTATAAAAAAAATGGAGTATTTATAGATTTTTTGTACCCCCACCCCCAACCCCCCGGGACCCCCTGGCAGGTTCCCAACGGCTATAGAGCCGTTTGGGTTGAATCACAACGGGTATAAGGCCTGTTTGGCTGGCCAAAGTTTTTTTTTTAAATATAGCCGTTAGGCCCGGACCGGGCCCGAACCGGCCGGGCCGCCTTTTTAATGAACTGTGCCCGAACCGCCCTCCCCCCAGGCCGGGTCAAAGCCCGAACCTCCCATTACTTACCCGGGCCAGGCCGGGCCCGCACAGTAGCGGCCCGGCCCGGCCCGGTTTGGTCCATCCCTAACTACAAATACCAAATGCCAACGGAAGTATTTGTTTGTTTGCATCTTGTGTACATGCAGTGAGTAATGTACCCTTATAATACGACTTCAAAAAAGACCCATCCACAACTATAACCGGAATGCAATGAATCCAACCTCCCCTCCATGGAGAAAGGCACATGAAAAAATTATTAAATTCACCATTTTCCTTGCACGAATAAGAAACAATAGAACCTGAATTACTCCTTTGAAGCACATGACACATTGAAGGTAACCGTGCATATGAATCTTTTTCAGATCCCATAGCCAGTTCCATTGCCAATTCTTTGGCAATCCATACATTTTTTTGTATGACATGTAAATGCCATATTTGGTCTGCATATCAAGCATCACTCATTTCAGAGGGTATGGCTTATTGGATGGATCACCGTACTCATGGTTGATAAGTTCAACAATAATCCTAGACGTAGCCTGATGACTATTTCATTGACGTACATCAATGGAGCACGTGTGATCAGAGTCAAATATGAGAAAAAATGGACAATGAAAGGCAATATCTTTGGACAATACAATGGATAATAATTTAATGCACATTCTTCGAAATAAAAATAAACAAAAAAGTGAATGCATATGTAATAGGAAATAAAAAAATGTATGATGACATAAAAAAACAGTACCAATTACAATATATTTTGACAATGTACACAATTAAATAACGTAAACACATAGGGAAAATGCAGTACGTATTGTTAGGTGGAGCAGAACACATAGGGCAGTGTGAGATGTGTGATGAAATACACTTTCATGTAATATATATTCATTAAATTAAAGTGCGGAGAGGACATTAAAACTGAAGGAGAAGCAGTACACATAGGACAATGGAAACAAATTATGAGAAACATTAACATGCAAACAAAACTTAATGCAAAAGGCAGGGCATTATAACAGTTGCACATAGGGCATTAAAATATATGCCCAAATTATAATACTGATTTTATTTTCCTTAAATTTTTTTAAATAACAAAACAAGGACCCCATACAAATAGGATAGTTGAAAAAGAATTATGAGACACATTAACATGCAAACAAAACTTAATGCAAAAGGCAGGACATTATAATTGTTGCACATAGGGCATTAAAATATATGCCAGTTTTATAATACTAATTTTATTTTCCTTAAATCATTTTTTTAAAATAACAAAACAGTGACCCCATGCACATAGGACAATGGAAAAAGAATTACAAGTGATGGATTATAGGGATCCAAACATATAATTAAATGGAGAGATTGAGCTATGAAAGTGAAGAAGATGAATGAATAGTAGAAATGTGTGTGAATATTGGTTCTAGGAATTAGGAACTAGGGTTACAAGTCTCCCAAAGGGAGTATAAATAGACAAATAATGGGTCGGGCCGCTAATATGGGCCCGATAGGCCCAACTACATAAAAGACTAATCTAGTACATACAAATGATATATGAACTCTACACTAATACAAATGATATAAATGACATCCGATAAGCGTGAGTGGGCCGCTGTCCGGGCCCAATAGTCGTGAGACCCGAGGGTCCGAGTCTATATACTCTATCAGGAGTCCCCCACTCCCTGAGTCGAGAGTACTCGAGGCGAAAGGGAGTAGAACTGTGTGCTAATCTGTCGTCATCTTGTGAGTAAACTTTGTGAAAAAATTTGAATTTCTGCTTCTTTTGTTAACGAAGACGCTAAGTCCCCTGCTCTTCCAATCCCCCACTCCTTGAGGTGAATGTAAAGAGGTGAAGAGGAGTAGAGTAGTGCGTGTCGTGTGATGTCTTTAATATGGGGCTGAGGGTCGACACCTTTTGATCCACAATGGGGAGATGCCTCGTTAAAAACCTCATTAGGAAAAAACCCAGTGGGAAAAAATCCTAATGAGGGAAAAAGAGTACACCGGATGCCCCCAAAATGAAGCAAAAGGGGTGAGCCCTTCGGGCTAGGTGTGGAGCTGCACCGGTGTCCGTCTGTTGAGGGATGACCGAGATCAGTCTCTAGATGTGAGTAGCTCGACATGATAACTAGTCCAATTCATCAAATAAAGATGACTAAGAGATAGTTCGAGTGACCGTCCAAAATGTGATGTCTAGGTCATCAAATAAAGATGACTGGCAGATGTATGACCATGGGGCCTGTATGAGATCCACATCATCAAATAAAGATGACGGGTCGATATATGGCCGATGAACCTATATAAGAACTCCACGCCATCAAATAATGATGGCGGGGCGATGTACGACCGAGAGGCCTATATGAGAGCTCCACGTCATCAAATAAAGATGACGGGGCAATGCATGGCCGAGGGGCCTGTATGAGAGCTCCACGTCATCAGATAAAGATGACAGGGCGATGCATGGCCGAGAGGCCTGTATGTGAGCTTCACGTCATCAAATAAAGATGACGGGGCGATGTATGGCCGAGAGGCCTATATGAGAGCTCCACGTCATCAAATAAAGATGACAGGGCGATGTAAGGCCGAGAGACCTATATGAGAGCTCCACGTCATCAAATAAAGATGATGGGGTGATGTATGGCCGAGAGGCCTATATGAGAGCCCCAAGTCATCAAATAAAGATGATGAGGCGATGTATGGTCGATGGGCCTATATGAGAGCTCCACGTCATCAAATAAAGATGACAGGGCAATATATGGCCGAGAGGCCTATATGAGAGCCCCATGTCATCAAATAAAGATGACGAGGCAATGTATGGCTGAGGGCCTATATGAGAGCCCCACATCATCAAATAAAGATGACGAGGCGATGTATGGTTGAGGGGCCTGTATGAGAGCTCCACGTCATCAAATAAAGATGACGGGGCAATATATGGCCGAGAGGCCTATATGAGAGCCCCACGTCATCAAATAAAGATGACGAGGCAATGTATGACCGAGGGCCTGTATGAGAGCTCCACGTCATCAAATAAAGATGACGGGGCAATATATGACCGATGAGCCCGTAAATGAGCTTCATGTCACCAAATAAAGATGACAGAGCGATGTATGGCCGATGGGCCCGAAAATGAGCTTCGCATCATCAAATAAAGATGACAGAGCAATATGTGTCCGATGGGCCCGTAAATGAGCTTCGCGTCATCAAATAAAGATGACGGAGCCATATATGGCCGATGGGCCTGAAAATGAGCTTCGCGCCATCAAATAAAGATGACAGAGCAATATGTGGCCGATGGGCCCGTAAATGAGCTCCGCGTCATCAAATAAAGATGACAGAGCGATATATGGCCGATGGGCCCGAAAATGAGCTTCGCGCCATCAAATATAGATGACAGAGCAATATGTGGCCGATGGGCCCGTAAATGAGCTTCGCGTCATCAAATAAAGATGATGGGGCGGTATATGGCCGATTGGGCCTGTAAATGAGCTTCGCATCATCAAATAAAGATGACAGAGCGATATATGGCTGATTGGGCCTGTGGCTGAACTCTGGGCTCCTTTAGCCTTTCAGCCAGAGACCGCAAGATGTTCGCTATATCTGAATACGAGGACAAGGCGGTGTACGCCAGTCTGAATATGAGGACGACGGCGCTGAAGAGTCGGTCTGAATATGAGGATGACAATGCTGATGAGCCGGTCTGAATATGATAGGCCCGTGATCGGTTCGGTTCTTGTTAAAATTCGATGGAACCGTATAAAAATCGTAGACGTTAAATTCGGTTCGGTTCTAGTTAAAAATGTAGTTGTTAAATTCGGTTCGGTTCTAGTTAAATTCGGTTCGGTTTTTACATTTTTTCGGGTACTTATAAAAACTTATTATCCTCCTAAAATGAACACATTTTACCTCCAGTTACATAAAAAAATTCAAATTTTAAATCATGAAAATATGACCATTACATTATACATGCATGATATCTCAATGTTCCAATATAAAAAATGCAAGTGCAACATTAAATTTAAACTTAACAAAAATCTTGGTTTAAAATAGGCATCAATCGTCAAGCAAAAAGGTTCAATAACTCCAAAGTACACATCCAATAGCAGGTAGTTCAACCCCAAAATAATATTCTTCTACTAGTAATGCACAATAAGTAAAAAGTACATAGTAATAAACAACGTAATCAATAGAATATTAATTCCTTTTTGAGGTTAACTCCAATAACAAATAAAATTACAAAAAAACAATAAATATAAAAGTGGACTAAAGTATTAAAATAACAACTACTCGGATTGGCCTGATCCACAATATATAAGGTATATTATGCAAAACAATTTTTTTTGACAAATATTTTCTGCGCGGAACGCCGTCTTGCCACCTCCATTTGATGTGCTTCCGTGTAGAATTTTTTGATAAACTTTTGTGAGCATGTTCTACATGAAATGTAGATTATACATACCCAATTTTAGCTCAAAATGCAATCGGGAAATGAGTTAAATAAAATATTGAAAAACATTGTGTTTTTATAAGTATTTTGGCGTAATGCCTTTCAATGATTTATTTAACTGAATTCCCGGTTTCATTTTAACCTCAAATTTGGTGAACATAATCATTATTTTATGAACAACAAGCTCACAAAATTTCATCAAAAAACTCCACCCAGAAGCACCTCAAATGAAGATTACTCATGCAATGTATAAGAAGTTCGGTTCCTGGCTAGGAACCGGAACCGAACCGGAACCGAACCGATGAAATACTATAGGAACCACAATGAAAAAGCTGAAGTCCAAAATTATAGGAACCGAACCGAACCGGAAATTTCAGTTCAGTTAAGATCGGTTTCCCGGTTTTATGGTTCCAACTCCCAGCCCTAGAAAGTGAGGACTAGGCAGTGGACGCCTATCTGAATATGAGGACGACGACGCTGATGAGCCGGTTTGAATATGAGGACTATGCAGTGGACGACTGTCGGAATATGAGGATGGCGGCGCTGAGGAGTCGGTCCAATATGAGGAAGACGGCGCTGATGAGTCGGTCTGAATATGAGAACTATGCGGTGGACGCCTGTCTGAATATGAGGACGACGGCGCTGATGAGCCGGTCTGAATATGAGGACTATGCGGTGGACGCCTGTCTGAATATGAGGATGGCGGCGCTGAGGAGCCGGTACAATATGAGGACAACGACGCTGATGAGCCGGTCTGAATATGAGGACTAGACGGTGGACGCCTGTCTGAATATGAGGACGACGGTGCTGATGAAGCCGATCATCATATAAAGGCGACGATCACCATCCAGGAAGGGATGGCGAGCCCAATCGCTAGCTCAAGACTCTCGGCGCTGAGGAAGCCGGTCTTGAGATAGATAATCACACCGAGGCCGAGGGGCCGGTCGTGATGTGTGGATGGCGATGAGAAGGAGCCAATCCGAAATATGATGACAGGGCGATGATGAGCCGGCTGTCATATAAAGGCGATGGTCACCATCCAGGAAGGGACGGTGAGCCCGATCATTAGCTCAAGACTCTCGGCGTTGAGGAAGTCGGTCTTGAGATGGATAATCATGCCAAGGGCGATGTCCGGTCGTGATGTGCGGATGACGATGAGAAGGAGCCAATCCGAAATATGATGACAGGGCGATGATGAGCCGACCGTCATATAAAGGCGATGGTCACCATCCAGGAAGGGATTGCGAGCCCAATCGCTAGCTCAAGACTCTCGGCGCTGAGGAAGCCGGTCTTGAGATAGATAATCACACCGAGGCCGAGGGGCCGGTCGTGATGTGCGGATGGCGATGAGAAGGAGCCAATCCGAAATATGATGACGGGGCGATGATGATCCGGCCGTCATATAAAGGTGACGGTCACCATCCAGGAAGGGATGGTGAGCCCGATCGCTAGCTCAAGACTGTTGGCGTTTAGGAAGCCAGTCCTGAGATAGATAATCATGTCGAGGCCGAGGGGCCGGTCATGATGTGAGTACAACGGCGATGAGGAGCCGGTCTTATAATCCATGCAACGGTCGCCATCCGGTAAAGGAATGGCTAAGACCGGTCTTAAGATAGAGCATCACGCCATAACCAAGTGGCTGGTCGTGATGTGAGGAAGGGCAAGGCGTTGACGCCGGACTGAACATGAAGGACGGCGGAGCCGATCCGATGATGGACTAGGCTTGGACGCTCGTCTGAAGATGACGGACAGCGTTGGGCGCTCGTCTGAAGATGAGGGACGGCGCTGGGCGCTCGTCTGATCCGCATGTATGGTCTAGCGCGAGGACGACGCGGTGAGCTTCCCATTTCAAGATGTGGGCCGTTTGCGGCCCCTCGTCCTGGGACATCGTAGGCCATGTCTGAGCGTTTCGCTCTATGGGGTTGATACGATGTGCTGTGTCGGTCATACCTGAGCGTTTCGCTCTAAGGGGACGATATGATATGCAGTATCTTTTGCAAAAATTTACCAAATAAGCGGAACATAATAGGTGCGTTGTTCATGGCAACGGCATTTGGGCGACGCGATTAGCGTCTCGGAGAAAGAGGTGTATCGTTTACCGCTTTTAGTCATAATGCTGTATGCGGCCGATAGCGGCCCTCTTTTTTAGGTGCCCGAGTCACCAAATAAAGGTAACTAGGGTAGGTCGATGGACCTAAATATAATCCGAATCATCAAATAAAGATGTTCGGTAGACTAGATCTTGGATTCACCACTTTGGGGTTTTTTAACCCGCTCTAATGGTGGTGATAATAATAATAACGTCAATAATAATGCATCGTTAGCGATACCGGGAAATTTTAATCCGCCATAATGATCCTCACCACCTCGGGGGATTTTAACCCACCATAATGGTGGTGGAAATAATATAATTAATAATAGTAATAATTATACTACTATCATTTAATAAATATTTCAAGTGTATAAATATGAGTATTGTGCATTTAGCTTTTAAGTGGGCTGGATTTGATGGACTGATGTCGAAATTGTGGCCCATTAGCTTTTGAGAATCTTGAAGTGGTAGCCCACTCGTTCTTAGGACAGATGAGTAGATGACTACTTTGGCTGCCTACGGGTGTTTACCGAAGAAAAAGGGGGAAGTGCCGCAGCCGTCCTTGCTTCGATAGGAGAAGGGAAGACCCAGATCTAGATACTGTTGGACAGAGGGGACGTTCTCGACAGTCGTGCCCGACGGATCTCCATGGTCGTCGCTGGTCTACATCCCAACCTTCGAGTTGTGACCGCAGGAAGAGCAGGGGTAGCGAGGTCTGGAGCGACGGCAGCGAATTCCGGCCCACCCGCTGGCGGCTACAGTCCTCAGGGTGCACCGGGAGGGGCTATCCTGAGGAACGAAGAAGGTCAGATGGTCTTAACAGCATCTTTTCCGATTCAGGCCTCATCTCCTCCGGAAGCGGAACTTCGATCGTTGATTCATGCCACAAAATGGGCGACGACTGAGGGCTTCCATGACTTTCAGGTGGAGGTAGATTCCACGGAGGTGTTGAAGTATATCAGAACTGCGACCGACATTATTCCACGGAGGTGTTGCAGTTCCATATTTTTTTTTCTTGCTGAATTTCCAGAACAGATTTTGACTGGTTTCTTGTAAATGGGATGAATTATTAGATGTTTTTTGGAAGGATTTCTCACTTGATTTGCTCAAACTCTCGACGAGAGCACCATTGATGGATTATAGGGATCCAAACATATAATTAAAAGGAGAGATTGAGCTATGAAAGTGAAGACGATGAATGAATAGTAGAAATGTGTGTGAATATTGGTTCTAGGAATTCTGAACCAGAGTTACAAGTCTCCCAAAGGGAGTATAAATAGACAAATAATAGGCCGAGCCGCTAATATGGGCCCGATAGGCCCAACTACATAAAAGACTAATCTAATACATACAAATGATATATGAATTCTAAAATAAAACAAATGATATAAATGACATCCGATAAGCGTGAGTGGGCCGTTGTCTGGGACAATAGTCATGAGACCCGGGGGTTCGATTCTATATACTCTATCAACAAGATACATTAACATGCACACAAAATTTAATGCTAAAGTCAGGGCATTATAACAGTTGCACATAGAGCATTAAAATATATGCCCAAATTATAATACTGATTTTATTTTCCTTAAATCGTTGTTTTTAAATAACAAAACAGTGACCCCATAAAAGAACACCATAGGCCATCAAATTTATACTTCCTCCGTTCCATAAAAGTCGCAACATTGGAATTTCTGCACTATTCACACACCTTACTTTGACTACGATTTTCTAATAATATATATAATAAAAATATTATGTGTAAAATATTAATAAATTTGTATTAATGTAAATTTCCAATATATTAACTTTTTTTAATGTTTACTAATACGCAAATAAATATAATTATAGTCAAAGTTGCGTGTTGACAAACGTGAAAGTCAAACTGTTGCAACTTTTATGGAACGGAGGATAGTATGTCGTTGCCAATGCACAATCAACCTTTTTTAAATAATATTACGTACGCAGTAATAGACATGCATGTCACGTAAATTTAGAGATATGAATGCATACTAGGGGTGGGCAAAAATCCCAGTCCCGATGTCCCAAACCGAAAAATCCCGATACCGTTCCGAAACTATCCTGGTCCATTTAGGATGCAATGTTTTCATCCCGAACCGATCCCATACCGATATTAACCGGGACGGGACACGGATAACTATAAAATATCATTGCATGTCCCGTCTCGGTGTCCCGTTTAAAATTAGTAAATTATTTTAAATTTCTAATACTTTGTAATAGTCAAACCCAATTAAAACTTTCTAGTCCTTAGTCTCCCTAGTGTAATTTTATCTTATTTCCCATCTCTCTTAGTTTCGTTTCTTTTTTTTCTTTTGATTAAAATTTGTTTAGTTCTCATTCCAATACTACTCTATAACATATTATTACGTGTAAAATATTATTTAGGGGAAAGTACGGAAAAGGTACTTGTGGTTGAATCCGTTTTCAGATAGGGTCATGTGTTTCATTCTTTATCAAAGTGGTTCATGTGTTTGAATTCCGTTACCACAAGAGGATCACACCGTTAAAAACGTCTAAAAAAGACCGTTAAAAGAAAAATATCGGAAGGTGCGCCTCAATAAGCTGACCGCTAGGCCATCTTTCTTTTTTGTTTTTAGCCACCCTTGTCACCGGAAAGTCCATCGGAAAAATGATATTAGCGAAATCATTTTTAAAATATAATTCAAACAGATCTGAAAAATCCAAAGGCGAAGGTGGTTTGAAGGTCATCTTGACGAGGCGAACCCCTTGATATTTTTCTTTTAATTTTTCGGGCACTTTTGAAAATCGGAATTACTTTTAACGGTCTTTTTCAGACATTTTTAACGGCGTGACCCTCTTGTGATAACGTAATTCAAACACATGAACTACTTTGATAAAGAATGAAACACATGACCCTATCTGAAAATGGGGCCAACCACAAGTACTTTTTCCGTACTTTATCCCTATTATTTATGATGGAATAACTACTACTCCAAAATATAGTGTTGTTATACATTTAATATTTTCCAAAATAACTACTAGAATATATATATATATATGTTACATATATATATATATATGTATATATATATCTATATATATATGTATATATATATATATATATCTATATATATATGTATATATATATATATATATATATATATATATATATATATATATATATATATATATAATGTGCAACACTTTGAACTTCAATATGCAATACAAATAATATGCAACACTTTGAACTTCAATATGCAGTACAAATAATGTAAAGATGCATAATTTGTGACAGTTTGTAGGTTAGCATGGGAGAACTAGTTTGTATGTGATCTCACCTATATATATGAGATCACATACAAACTAGTCCTCCCATGCTAACCTAGAAACTGTCACAAACTGTGCATCTTTACATCATTTGTACTGCATATTGAAGTTCAAAGTGTTGAATATTATTTGTATTGCATATTGAAGTTCAAAGTGTTTCACATTATTTTTGTTGCATATATATATATATATATATATATATATATATATATATATATATATATATATATATATATATATATATATATATATATAGTCATTCTCCTGTCTAGCAGCTTTCTGTCCGAACGCCGTTCGAACACCGCCGTTCGGGGCGGTTCCTGGTGGAACTTTTTCATGAACGTTTTTGAGCATGTTCCTCATCTAGTCTAGTTTATCCATACAAAATTTCAGCTTAATATTCGATCGGGAAGGCAGTCAAATAATTCGTTGAAGTTAACTGCGTTTTTCTATGTATAATTTTGCGCAGTTAAATTCATCAAATTATTTGACTGCTTTCTCTATTGAATTTTGAGCTGATATTTGGTATGGATAAACTAGACTTGATGAGGAACATGCCCACAAAATTTCATCAAACAATTCCACCGGGAACCGCCCCAAACGGCGGTGTTCGGACCAGAAGCTGCTGGACCTGAGAATTTATATATATATATATATATATATATATATATATATAAGAGATCGAATACAAACCATGCTTAAAATACTAACCTACAAACTCAGTAATATGCATCACTTTGAACTTCAATATGCAGTAAAAATAATGTAAAGATGCAGGGGTGAGATTACATACAAACTAGTCCTCTCATTCAAATCATCTTTACATTATTTAAATTGCTCATTGAAGTTCAAAGTGTTTCATAATATTCAAGCCATAAAATAACAGTTTCATATTTACATTATTCGTATTACATATTGAAATTCAAAGAATGCATCTCTACATTATTTATACTGCATGTTGAAGTTCAAAGTGTTGCATTTTATTGAGTTTGTAGGTTAGTAAGTTAAACATGGTTTTTATGTGATCTCACCCTTATATATCAAATGCAGTCCTTCAATCCAAAACATATCATATGGGATTGAAGTTCAAACTCATAAAGCACAAGCCAGCTCCGCGATAACATTCATAATGTGACATTCTCCATGGACATCTGCTTGATCAGAGATGTCCAAAGCAACAAAATTGTGCTAACTGGTAGAAGAAAGAAGGATACCGGAAAGGCTCCAAGCTGCCTTCCCAGCAAAAGTCAACAAAAAGACTGGAGTATGGAAGCAGCAATTGATTCAAATGGCAGTCCACTGCCAGCAGTGAACTCAAATGGCAGATCACTGCTAGCAGGTGACTCAAATGAAAGATCACTGCCAGCAGTTGACTCAAAATATACGACACTGCGAGCTACTGACTCATTCTAAAATCAACTCCTCAAGACGCTCCAGCTGAATTAAGCACAAGGCTTAATAATCCCAATCCTCTTACTCTACCAGAAAAAGAGGAGGATGAGCAGGTAACTCAATTCATTCAAACATCTGACACAAGATGATTCAACCATCACCCTCCTCATCAAAATATTTATCCAAAGGGTTCGTACAAGATCATCAATCCAGAAAGAAGCAATATTTGCTTCCTCTCTCAAACAGAACCCAAAAGGACTGAAGAAGCCCTACAAACATCTGACTGGATACAAGCTAGTTCAACAGGAACAATCTTTGAAGCTTGTATGAAGACCCTATCATCAACATATGATAGAAACAATAAGGGTGACTAAGGAAGACATCATTGTTAAGAAGAAAGCAAAATTAGTGGACAAAGGGTACTACAAAGAAGAAGGAATAGATTTTGATGAAACCCTTGCCACAGTTGCACATTTGAAACTATAAAGATATTCTTAGCATATGCTACCCATGAGCAACTCATAACCTATCAAATGGATGTGAAAAATGCCTTCCTAACAACTGTCTACTAGAAGAGGAGGTCTATGTGGAGCAACCTCCTGATTTTGAAGTCAGTAGAGAGAAGGATCAAGTCTACAAATTACACAAGGCTCTTTTTGGACTCAAGCAAGCCCCAAGAGCATAGTATGACACTCTCTCTGAATACTTAGTGAATAAAGTATTCATTAAGGGAAAAGTAGACAAAACTCTATTTAAAATTGTAGAAGGCCCCCACACACTCTTTAAATCTTTCAACTCTCAAGCCTACTTTGAGGTGAGCCTAAAAGGAGAGTTGAACTACTTCTTGGGACTACAAATGGAACCTAACTCCACAAGGTTTCTACATCAAACCAAGCAAGTGAATGAAACAAGATTCAAAACATCTTGACAAGAGCTTGGAATGATGATCAAAACAGGAATACCCATGCACCCATTCAGGGGGAACTTAATTCCAAAAACAAGGGGCAATTCCTAGCCACCTGCTGAGGGGGAACTCTCAGGGCTAGCCACCTGCTAAAGGTAAGATACCCTGAATCAACAAGAAATGAAGCATCAAGATCCAAGAAAGTCTATCTCAGACTTTCAATAAAGAAGAAATCAGTATCCGAGCAGTGAGCACAACAGGTGACTAAATTTCAGCATCACTAAGCTCAGCAGGTGCGTGACAAAGAAGCCCACTGCTACAACCTCTTGATACTTGCAATAACTCAGCAGGGTGACTATCAAACGAGCTCACAGGATGATTGAGCTACAAAGAAATGATTGCTAAAATACTACTCATTCTTCCTAGAGTATTCTATGCTTCATTTGCAAACTAATTAACTCCAATTAACAAAATCCTGAAACCAGATGACTTGACTAACTCTGAGGATCAGGTGGGATTTGTTCAATAAAAATAAATCAATATGGCAGAGACCGGTCAACGTTCTGGATAACAGAAGGAGACGTTCAAAAGGAGAACTAGTCATGTTTCACCAGAAACTCTAGAAAGAACAAAAGGAGTAAGAATCCGAGAAAATAGGCTCAACAGTTGACTGCTATCCAGCAGCAGTAGGCTCAGCAGGTGACTGGCTTCTAGTCCACTGCTACTTGCATAATGAGAAGAGGTGCATCGATACATTCTTAAAAGTGGAGGACAAGCCTGAATAAGGTAAGAACTATAGAGGAAAAGACACTGGTTCACAAGTTCTCGCAGGTGCCTGCCGGCAGGTGACTGCCACAGGAGCAGGTCACTGCTTCAGGCAAGTAGTTGGCTCAATTTCTGACAAACATATATGGAATCTTAGCACATGACTTATATCATCTTGATCACCTCATATCAAGGATTCCAAAAAGGCACCCCTTGTTCTCAGAAATTATCAAAAATACACTAAAAAATGAGCCCCCTGCTACCAGTGAGAACGCAGTTAATGCTAAAAGGAACCAACCGTATTCTCTAACGGCTATATTCCAACGGCTAGTTCCCGATAGTCTATAAATACTCCCTCCGTACATCTCCTTCACACTTTTCACTTTGCAATCTCTCTCTTATCAATTCTAAAACTTTGAAACTCTCCCTTAATACTCTCAAAAGTCTTCTTCCGCACTACCTTTGACTCTTCACATACAATCTCCATACACAAATGGCTTCCCACATCCAAATCTCCAAATCTATCTTCACTGGCTCCATATTAAACACCCCAAAAATCATTGAAAGAGCCGAGAACCCTAATCTTATGAGAGCACTTCTCAGAAAGCTATAATCAATAGGGCTTATGAAATAGGCCACCTACCTATACCCCTATTTCTACCCAGAAGTGGTGGCCGAATACTACCTCAACTCTCAACAAAAGTCTCTTAAATCGGTCATCAAGGGAAGGCCAGTTGAATTTAAAGAAGGGGACATCATAACACTGCTCTCTCTACCTGGAGATGAGGCCCCAATGGTGGAAGAACTCAATTTCGATGAACAAAGCTTCAAGGAAATGGTATTCATTCCAAGCGCTCTTAACACCAAAACCCTCAAGGTCAAGAAGAAAATGATGGTTCTTGAGTACTCCCTCGTACTCGACATCCTATATAAATGCATCGACACCAAAAGCACTGCTTTAGATGAAATCAATGCAAAAAGGGCAGTACCATTGGCCGCAATCATCTCAGGCATCCCTCACAACTGGACCAGGTACGTCCACAACCAACTTCAAGAGTATGTCAACAAATCTCACGAAGAAAGAAGAAAAGACCACACCTTCCCATGGGTAGGGTACAGTTTTTTTGATTGGAGAAATCCTAAAAAGGAAGGGAATTCTAGGAACCACTAAAGAACCCACCACCTGGAGGAAATTTCTTCATCAGACCTCCAAGGCAGGTGCCCCAGAAATTAAAAAGCAGGATGATACTCCCAATTCTCATGAGCCCCTCCAAACTGAGTTCACCCGAATCAAAACCAAGCTAGCAAAAAGACCAAGATCAGGCTGTGCTGAAATCCAATCAAAGAGATCAAAACCAGCAACAAGAAATCTCCAAGAAGAACTCGAAGAGGCAGCGTCATCTTTACAAATGGTTCAAGGAGAAGTAGCCACTCCTCTTCAAATTATTCAGGAAGGAGCAGAGCCCTCTTCTAACTCTTCAAATGGAAGCAACAGCTCTGCTCTTCCCCTTTCCATACTTATCCCCAGGATAACTCAACAGGATGAAAGGGTAGATCCCTTAGAGACGGTGCAGGTCACTCAACACAATGAGTAGGTGGCTCCCTCCGAAGCAGAGCAGGTCTCTCAATTCAACGAGCAGGTGGCTCCCATAGACGAGCAGGTACCTCAATCACCAGCAGCTGGCTCACCAAATCTAACACTTTTAGAGCAGCTGGAAGTAGATTTTGCCAGAGTCAAGGCATGGAGATCATGGAAGCTCTCAAGAATCCCCCATCAAGTTGAAACCATAGATCACTTCATCGAAGAAGAAGAATTCGTGGTGGAGTGGCTTGGAACTGATGATATGGCAGTAGCAACCGTTCTCCACAAAATCAACCAAATATACGCCATGAAGAAAAAGGAAATCACTGCCAAGGATACCATAGAAACTTCCAGTGATGATGATGATGATAATAATGCTGACGATGCACCAAAGGGACCTCATAGTTCAAGAGGTAAGAAAATCATCCATTCCTCCTCTTCAAGTGATACAGAACTCAGGCAAGTCCTTGAGAAATCCAGAATGGAAACCCAAGGAGGAGGAGAATCCTCCAAAGCTCCCCAAAAGCTACTAGTTGCCACCATCCAACAGGGGACTGCTCTGTTAGATCTCAACTTAGAACCCACCAAGATACAACACCTGAGCAGCCTGCCACATCAAATGAGATCAAAGATCAACTTCAGCATAATGGTGAAGAAGACACTCCTACACTGAAAGAGGTCTTCATCAACGAAAGAAGGGCAACCATAGAATTCGTAAGCAATGCTGAGGTTAGGTTGCACAAACGGCTAATCAAGATGAAGAAACATTTTGATGAACTATTAGAGATGAGGTTTGCTGAAGTTCTTTGCCATCTCAAAAGCAATCTCACGATTCAGCAAGTGTTCAACTCCGAACAAAAGGCACAACTGCAAATCCAACTATCCCAGCAACCTGCCCAAATGGAGGCAATTCACAAAGAGCTTGAAGCTTTGAAAGCCAGGGATGAAGAGCTAGAGAATCAAATTGTAGAATCCCTCAAAGAACTAAGAAAACAAGAGCTAACAGCTGCCTCCGGTCAAGCAGGTGCCTCCCAGCCAACAGCAGAGGTATCTGCTCAGGTACCTGCTCGATGTAAGCAAGACCCCTGCTCATGATGCCAAAAAGGGGGAAGGTTCAACACAAGCAGGCCCCTCCCTCAAGAGATCAATAGCAGCAAAGAAAGCAGCAGAAACAAGAAAGAAGAACCAAGTCTACAAAGAAGAAGCTGAGATGAGAAGAAGAAAAGCAGAAGAAGCAAAGTCAAAGGAGGAAGCCAATAAGAAGTCACAAGAAGACAAACAAGATTAGGATAGATCATAAGTCCGAAACTCACTATAAACTATTGTACTCTAGAATTTAGAACAATGTACAAAAATTCAATGAAAATCAATAAACATATTTGGTTCTTGTGTTGTATAGTTTTGACATCATCAAAAAGGGGGAAATTGTTAGTACCCAATTTTGATAGATTTTGATGATGCCACTATACTTTGCACGTGTACATTGTGTCTTATAAAATAGCATTTAAATTTGAGTGACAAAAATAAATGTACAATTTTTGAGACTAAAGAAATATTACCAGAAGAGTAAAAATGCAATAAGGTAATTTTTATTTACCTTAATAGGATATTTAAGATCCTACCAGCATATATTATTTAGCTCAAAGATTAATTAAATGTCACATGTTCTGATGAAAAGAAGCCCGAAAACATATACATTGAATGTATATGATTGAAGACAAAATTGACTAGCATTGAATGCTAAATTCGTACAGGGGCCCTGAGCATTGAAGACACACATATGAGATTATTCTGAAGAGATGTTCCAGTGGCTGAGAAAGATTATTAACGACAAGTGAATCACCGCATTAATAGCTCCAGCACAAGAAGACGAATGTACAAGTCGTCCGTGTCAATCGTCAACGAACAGGATTAATCCATCCTAACCAACGGATGAGATTAAACAACTGGAGAAGCCTATAAATATAGGCTGAAACGAAAGTTTCAAAGTAAGCCTGAGCATCCTAAGTAGAGAGATACTTCTATTGAGCATTCAAGGAATATCTAGCAAAAGAAAAAGTGCTATTCTATCCACGACTCTCTGCTTAGACTCTTGCTTCACTAAACTTCTTAGTATCAAGTGTTCATTGCTAAAATCCTAGAAGTTTAGTTCCTAGTTGGAGGTTAGATCTTTCTTGTAACAA
The DNA here is from genome assembly GCA_945859875.1 of Cuscuta europaea. Classification (NCBI taxonomy): domain Eukaryota; kingdom Viridiplantae; phylum Streptophyta; class Magnoliopsida; order Solanales; family Convolvulaceae; genus Cuscuta; species Cuscuta europaea. Next base: position 4,479,496 of record CAMAPE010000061.1, read on the forward strand.
GATCAGAAATTGTTGTAAACACTTCAGGAGGACAGTTGTTCCCGGCCTGAGTGTGGTTAGATAGGTCAGGAGTACCTTTTGATCCCCTCTGGATCAATTGAGAAAAACCTAAAGAATTGAGTAGCTTGGAGTGGTGTTGTACTCCTCGTGAAACACCTTCAATCTAGGCCAGAGTTGTCAAGGCTAGATTGGCACTAAGTGTATTGGGCTTAATACATTAGTGAAATCCATTTGAAATAGGATGGGACTGGATGTAGGAGGATTACACCACCTCTGAACCAGGATATACTGTGTGTTGATTTATTTTCAGTCAACAAAGCACACACTGAACACTTCTCATAAAAGATATACTGTAGTTTGCCAGCAGCATCCTAAGTAGTAGTCTTAACTTGACCCTACTGCTTATCCTACTGCTTAATAACTTACTTTCTTTGAGATACAAGAGATTTACAATATCACAACTATAAGGTCTGTTCCATTAGATTTCAGGATATCCCACTTAAGGCATAGCAGTTGCCTTAGCAGTCCCCTGGTGACTACTCAACTGCTAAGCCCACTGTTCACGCAAAAATATTTCCTTTGAACATCTCCACTTCACCAGACCTTCACAACTCTATCTCCAAGAAGTCTGTTCAAACTAATCACTGTAATTCAATGTGGTAACCCAGCAGTTGCCTCAACAGTTCCCTCAATATCACCCAACTGCTGAGACCACTGCTCCAGTAAAACTCCCACTTACTTGGACTGATGGACATCTTCACAAAGCCCTTATCATCCTGAGCAACACCATATAATTAATCTTCCCATACCTTCACTTTTACTTAAGCAGGTGCCTCAGCAGTTCCCTGGTTACCACCCAACTGCTGAGACCACTGCTCTCATTAAGATTGATTATCAATCTACCATGTCATATCATCAGAAAAATCTCCCCACTCTAAGAAAGATTCTGAGTGCACTTTCATCATACACTGAGCATTTCGCTAGCAGTTGCCTCAGCAGTTCCCTTCTTTCTAGCCAACTGCCAAGCCAACTACTCACCTTACAAAGCCCAAACTTCATCCATCATAGAAAGTTGTTATACACTATTTATCCAAGAGGTTAAAGACTTCCGATGTGCATCTATAAATCTCCCAAAAGATTATAGATCAACTCATCTAGAAGGGAAAAGTTTTAAAGTTGAAAAAGCTTTAAAAGTCTATTCATCCCCCTCTAGACTTTTACCTCTATCCGGGACCATCATCTTCCATCTACCATCACACCCACCTCCATAATACCCACATCCGCTCCATCTACCTCTCACTCTGACCCAACCCAAATGAACATTCTTGATTTATCCGAGTATTTCCTTGATAGACTCCTATCCGAACCCATCCTCCCACCTCACCTCATTCAAGTACGAAACATCCTAGCCCTCACCCCTCCATTCATCCCTACTACCACATGCCGTGATCAAGAATGCTTGCCTAAGCGTAAGCATGATGACACCGATGATTCAGATCATCATGAGGGGGAGAAAAGGCAACGTGCTTGTGAGCAAACCACATCTCAATCTATCATTCCATCATCCATATGCTCTGAACCATCCACATCTTCTCAGCCTGAACCTTCATCCTCGACCGCACCCAACGAATCACTAGCCTTAACTGTTTATTACCCTTCCAAGCCCATTAACACTGAGCCAAGACTTTGTGTCCTCTCTAGAACTTCTATAGGCTCATCCTACATGGATGTTGACAAAGGATTGGAAGGAAGACCTGACAATGCAACATATGAATCACCATTGTTTTTAGGCCATCAGAACGAGCTAGTCTCTAGTATGATGAAAACGGCAAGTCTCTGTGACTCCGGTGTTATGTTACCCACTGCTACGATTTTTGTCCCCAATGATCCCCAGGTCCCACAAGCTGAGAGAGCAACATATTCTTCTAAGTCCGCTTCTATCCCAATTCCAGTTGATCTACCATCGTCATCCAAGAAGCAAGGTTCAAAGAGAACTAAAAGAGATCTAAAAGAGAAAGCTGCTGATCTGATATTACTCGACTGGATAGAAGATAATGAGAAGGACGAACTTCAAAAGATGAACAAAGAAGAAGCTCTCAACCAGCTGAATTTCATATGAGAAGTCAATAAGACTGCTGCTGAAAAGTTAATGGGACTAGACTCTGAAGAAATAGCTCAAGGAGAATTCTACGATGATCCACTTCCTTATTTTCACTCAGTCAAGGATCTGATCAAGACGCACCCAGAGAAATTCAATACAGAAGACAATTTTGAAACACCTTGGGAAAACGTCAAGATAATTGTGCCATATAAAGAAGATCTGAGACCCATAATTTGGAGAAGTGAGAAAAGAATCAAGAAGATTGACGAGCTAGAACTCAAAGGGCTTGAACATTTAGAAGGAACCGCTGCTTCTGGACATATATGGATGCTACGAAACATGTCTGCCGATCAGAATGATCCTTATGGACACCGCAAAAGATTAGTCAAGCATTCTGATTCGATGATCATAGCAACTAGAGCCATTGATATACATCATATTGGAAAAGATACGTTCTATCCAATTTATGTGTTTGAACGACAAAACAACATGATCCAAAGAGCATCTGAAGCGGACCTGTACTACTTGGTTTATACTGATTTGATCCAATTATTCTACGAGTACAGATACGTCAACTTCAGAGAACTTTCTCAAAAGGACAAAGATCTAGGCCTTAATGCACTCAAGAGATTCATGATGCGACAATTCAAATACTATTCACTCTTCAATCTGCAAATGGCCATAGAAAACAACTTTCCGAAAGTGAACATGTTTGCACCAAGAAATAGAGCTTCCTGGGTTGAGAATTTTGAAAAAGGCTCCATCGTCACACAACCAGAGATAGGACTGATCTACAAAGACTACAAAGGCATCCAACGAGTCCTACTCAGGAACGAAATTCACAAATATTGCGATGGTACACTAAGAATCATAGAAGACCATCTAGGAGAAGCGGCACTGAAGCTACAAAATTCTGAAGATCCAGATGACCCAGTCCAGATTGCTCTTATTGCAGATTTTCACGAAGCCGTAGAAGTACTATCGGAAGTCATTGTACAAGACTCAGAGAAAATCAGCGCTCCATCGACATTTGAACACAAAGGGGGAGAATGTTAGAATAATATTTTATTGTGTTCAAATTAATTGTAATTTAGTTAATGAGTCTTTGTATTTAATTAGATTAGTTGAGAGAGAATTAGGCTTGATTTAAAAGCTCTATGTAAGGAATAAATGTAATTAGATTTTGATGATGCTAGGTTGATTAGAATTTGAAAGTACCCCTATAGAAATTTTGTATTAGAATTTGTCTTTGTAAGTACTAGAATAGTCGACATGCCAGAAACCCTCTTGGTCTTCCTTATCAGAACTTCTACCAGAGTTCCCAGAGTTTCTCTCCAGAGAAGCTATCAGAGTTGGATACCAGAGTTGGCATCAGAAGCTGCCATCAGAGTTCTGATCAGAAAATCTCATCAGACAAGCTCTTACCTAGCAGAACTCGAAGGCACGTACCAACGGTCGTTAAACTAACGGGAAATTCTCTAACGGCTAGGAACCTTTCGACGGGAACATGGTACTGTACACGCATTAAATGCACAATTAATGCTGTACGTACGAAGATATATTTAAAGCTGATGATTGACCATGCGAGTATCTTCGCGCCCCCAAAATAGCAAGTCGAAGGTCCAACCGGTCAAGTCAACAGTACAAGCATTTAATGAAGCTGTCTTCTACACTCCAACGGGAAGACTGCTCCCAGTATATAAGATACACTCTGAAGAACTACCAGGATAACTTTTGCTACACGAACTTGCTCAGATTATTCACTCAGAACTGAATACCTTCAAGCTTTCTTGAGATCAAAGACTCACTTACCTCAACAAGAAAAGCTCAAGTTGGAAGATATACTTTCTTATCCTTCATCCAACTAACAAGTAGCAAAGTTCCTCAGTTCTTCAACACTTCGAAAACTTCATCAACACATCCTTTGTGAAGAAGCAACGTTGGAGAAAACTGATCTTGAATCAAACACTTCTTGGAAAATAAGGGGCGTCTCAAACTAACTGGAGTAAGTGAAGTGGTGATACTTCCAAGAGACTCAGTGAAACGAGACCAGCCATCAGGAAGCAGGACTGCATCCCGGGTGGCAACTAGGCTTGAAGAAGACGTGGAGAGCTTCTTAAGTTCTAGGGACTAAGGCGTTGTAAACTGTTGTTTTTGCAAGCTTAGTGGAACAGTGGACTAGAGGAACAAGTTGTTCCTTGAACCACTATAAAAATCCCTGGTGTCATTTACTTTACTCATTTTATTTCTGCACTTAAGATGTTGACTGATTAACTCGAAAGGTTGGACTCTGTGTTCAGCAGATCTTCCTCAAGAGTTATCAGAAAGGCATTTGCCTTAGTGTTTTCTAAGGCTACCCGGATAGAAACCAATCCTCTGCCAGGTCCAGTTCTGCCATCAGAACTTGACCTTCTCTGTCACCAGAATTCGACCATCTCTGATAAGTCAGTTGTGACTTAGAGAAAAGTTTAAATTTGTGAACAGTCTATTCACCCCCCTCTAGACTGTTCCCATTACAAACGGGATCAACCAGTGGTATCAGAGCCTCCTCATTCTTGTAATCTTTTAGGTTACTTGCTGAACAAGAGATCCACTTGTTCTTAACCTCTTTAATCTCATATTATGGATAACACTCTTTCAAAGAATCTTATGTTCTCAGTGACTAAGTTTGATGACTGGAGGATTCGCATGAAAGCTCACCTCTGCGCACTCCATGATGAAATGTGGGAAGTCCTTGATGCTGGTCCTTTCACAGAGTTTACCAAGATCAATCCTGAATACACTGTTGGTGGTGGTCTACCTCAGATGATCACCAAATTACGGAATGAGTGGTCCAATGAAGAAAGGAGGAAATACAACCTTGATAACATTGCCAAGGACATCCTCTATAAAACCATAGATGACAAATACTTCACAAGAATCAAGAAGTGCACCTCTTCCAAGGAAATCTGGGATACACTCACCCTGATAGGAGCTGGTGATGAGCAGGAAAAAGATAACAAACTGACCATTGCCATGAAGAAGTTTGAAGACTTCAAACTTCTACCCAAAGAGTGCATAGCTGAGATGTATGCACGCCTGCTCACACTCACTGCTGAGATATCAGAACTTGGGAAGGAGCTTACTCCCAAGGAGATCAACCTGAAGGTTCTCAGAGGTTTACCTTCACCCTAGAAGATGAAGGTCACTGCCATGAGAGATAGCAAAGATCTCAGAACCTACAGCACAGAGAAGCTCATCTCTGATCTCAAATCTTATGAGTTCGAGATGAATGAAGAAGAGAAAGAAGAAGTTGAGGACAGAACAACTGCTGCCCTCACAGCCAGCACCTCTCAGGTAAATAACTTTGACCATTCTATCCTTTTAACTGACGAATATATGGCTGCCTTTGCCAGAAAGTTCAGGAAATTCTTGAAGCCAAAGGACAGCAGAAGTCCATCCTCAAGCAGAAAGCCGCACCAGAAACCCAAAACATTAGAAAGTAGTGGAGAGCTTCTCTGCTACAACTGCAGACAACCAGGACACTTCAAAGCCAACTGTCCACACCCTATAGTCTCCAAAAGGCAAGGCCAGGAAGGAGAGAAGAAGTATGAGCACAGAAGAAGGAAGGCACTCATCACTGAACAACCAGAGAAGGACCCCCTCTCTGAGACAGAGTCCAGCTCAGAATCAGAATCCGATGAGGCATTCTATTGCCTGGATACAGAGACTGAAGACCTATGCCTTATGGGTCAATCTGATGATGAGGTATCCTCTACTTTTAACTCTAGTTTTTCTTCGGTAGGCATAGCTTTTGATTCTGATTCAATGTCAGAATTTTGGGAAGAGTTTCAAGCCATCCAAGCCACTTATTCCTCTGTTAAAGAAGAAAACAGTAAGCTTAAGGTTAAAATCCTTGACTTAAGAAAGGAGGTTGAGATCAAAATCAATCTTCTGATTAAGGAGAGAGATCAGCTGGAAGCTAAAGAGAATAAGGGAGATAAAACCTACCAGAAGGCCCAGGCCTCAATGGAAAGGTTTGTACTTGATCAACAAATTGGCGCTGGTTTTGGTATTAGATATAGCTCAACAGAATCAGGTGAGCCTTCCATAATGCCTAGCACCAGAGTTGCTAAAGCAGACAAGGTCATAGTGCCACTGATTTCTAGCCCCATTTGCCAAGCTAGTGTATCTGGTACCAAGGTTGTTCATGAGAAGGTCAGACCAGAAAAGGAAAAGATAAAGGTTCAACCAAAGCAATTTTTGAAAAATAATGAACCTGGCAGAAATCCTAACAACAGAAAAAGTGTTCAAGATAACAGAAAACACGAACAGAAATTGACCAGACACTCTCATGACTACCCCACCAGAAATGATCACCAGAGAGGAAAATATCAAGAGAAGGTTGACTTTAGGCAGAAAAGGTTGGCTGGTCAACCTAAGAAGCCTAAAGCTAACCGCTCCTCTGCTCTTGATAGTATATGGGACTTCTACCCAACAAAAAAGGCTATGCAGAAGTATGTAAACCGGAAGCATGATCCTCACAAGCATCTGCCCAAAGTGAATCACACTTCCGTTTACCATGACTACCAGGTGGACAATGGGTACCACCCACCAAGGTTTCACTTGATGAGACCAAAGTGGTACCGGCTGCCAAGACTGCATGACCCCCTAGGACCCAACATTGCTTGGGTACCTAAATCTTCCTTTTAATTGTTGTAGGAACTGTGTGCTGGAGCTATCTCTGAGCAAGATTGGTACATTGATAGTGGATGCTCCAGGCACATGACAGGTGACAAGAGTTGCCTTACAGAGTTCCAGAAAATCAAAGGGCCCATAGTTACCTTTGGTGGTAATGACAAAGATGGCCAAACTAAAGGAAGAGGGAAGCTGATCAAAGACCAGATAATCATTGAAGATGTCTCTTATGTCAAAGGCCTGAAATTCAACCTGCTTAGTGCTAACCAATTCTGTGATAAAGGCTACACAGTTGAATTCTCCAAAGAAAGCTGTTCTGTCAAGCATGAGACAACTATGGAAGTGGTTCTGACAGCTACCAGGAAAAGAAACATCTATGTCGTTGATTGGTCTACTGCAAAGGGAGGAATCTGCCTTTTAGCTAAAGGAGATTCAAAACTCAGCTGGGAATGGCACAAGAAGCTGAGTCACTTGAATTTCAAAAAAATCAACAAACTAGCAAGGGATCACATTGTTGATGACATACCCAACATTGTGTACAAGAAGGAGAGCCTGTGCAGTGCATGCCAGAAAGGAAAGCAAGTGAAGAACTCCTTCAAACCCATTGCTGGAGACCTCTCTACTAGTCCTTTAAATCTGATCCATATGGATTTATTTGGACTAGTGGAAACTCCAAGTGTTGGTGGAAAAAGATATACTTTAGTCATGGTGGATGACTATTCAAGATACACTTGGACAATCTTTCTGAAGAAGAAAAATGAAACTCTGCAGAAACTACCATCTCTGCTGAAACTACTACAGAATGAGCAGAACCAGAAAGTCAAATCTATCAGGTCAGATAGAGGAACATAGTTCGTCAACAAAGTCATACAAGAGTTCTGTGATCAAAATGGAACAATGCATCAACTCTCTGCAGCTAGAACTCCTCAACAGAATGGAGTTGCAGAAAGAAGAAATAGAACACTCAAGGAAGCTGCAAGGACCATGATTGCTGAATCTGGTCTACCTCACAGATACTGGGCTGAAGCTATCAACACCGCATGCTACACCCAGAACCGGAGCATGATTCACAAAACTCATCAGAAGACCCCCTATGAGCTCTGGAAGGGAAGGAAACCTAACATCAGCTACTTTCATGCATTTGGAGGCAAATGCTATATACTCAATAATGGGAAGGAACATCTCAAAGTGTTCCAAGAAAAGGCTGATGAAGGAATATTCTTAGGCTACTCAAGCACAAGCAAAGCCTACAGAATACTCAACAAAAGGACCCTACTTGTTGAAGAATCGATTCATGTCAAGTTTGATGATCTCAACTCTGTTGAGAACATAACAGAGAACTTGGAGAAAACGAATCTAGAAGAATCACCAGAATTGACAACATCAAAAGTAGTCATCAACTCTACCATACCAATCCACCTTCAGAATTCCATTCTACAAGACAAGGATAGTGATGAAGAACCTGAAGAAGAGCAAGAGAGACCAAGACAACACTTTTCAGAACCTGACCTAACTTGGTTAAGGGATCATCCTCCAAACCAGGTGATTGGATAGATCAGAAGTGGAGTACAAACCAGATCTGCTACAACCAGAAGAGAAGCAATGCTTGCCTGCTATATATCCCTGACGGAACCTATGACAGTAGAAGAAGCTCTTGCAGACTCAGATTGGATCAATGCAATGCAAGAAGAACTCACTCAGTTTGAAAGGAACAAAGTATGTGAACTTGTTCCTAGACCTCAACTTCAGAATGTTGTTGGAACCAAGTGGGTATTCAAGAACAAAGCAAATGAAGAAGGCAATATTGTAAGGAATAAGGCTAGGCTGGTAGCCAAGGGATACTGCCAAGAAGAAGGAATAGATTTTGATGAGACATTTGCACCAGTAGCCAGACTTGAAGCCATCAGAATCTTCCTAGCCTATGCTGCCTTCAACAACATCAAGGTCTACCAGATGGATGTCAAGAGTGCATTTCTGAATGGAGATCTTGAAGAAGAGGTTTATGTGGAACAACCACCAGGTTTTGTCATTCCTACTCACTCCTCCTGTGTCTACAAGCTTAAAAAGGCCCTTTATGGTATTAAGCAAGCTCCCAGAGCATGGTATGACACACTGTCCCTATTCCTAGTAAACCATGGGTTTACTAAGGGAAAGGTAGACAAAACTCTATTTCAAATCTCTGTTGCTAATCATATTCTATTAGTACAAATATATGTTGATGATATTATATTTGGTAGTACTAATTCAGAACTATGCAAGAAATTTTCTCAAGTGATGCAGAGTCAATTTGAAATGAGTATGATGGGAGAACTCAGCTACTTCCTAGGACTACAAGTTAAACAGGTTCCAGAAGGAATCTTTATCAATCAAGGGAAGTATACCAGAGACCTGATCAAAAAGTTTGGAGTGAAAGGCAAATCCTCAGTGAAAATTCCCATGAACACCTCTCAAGGAATTGGTCCAGATGATGAAGGAAAGGATGTCGATGCAACAACTTACAGAGGAATCATATGATCACTCCTCTATCTAACTGCAAGCAGACCAGATATCTCATTCTCTGTTGGAATCTGCGCCAGATACCAATCAAAGCCCAAGGAGAGCCACCTAAGCGCTGCTAAAAGAATCATCAGATATATCAAAGGACATCCAAATGTAGGCCTATGGTATCCCAAGGGTGGTAACTTTGAGTTAATTGGTTACTCTGACTCAAATTTTGCAGGATGCAGGTTAGATAGGAAAAGCACCTCTGGTCACTGCCAAATGCTAGGTGGGAGACTTGTTTCCAGGTTTAGCAAGAAGCAGAATTCAATCTCAACAAGTACAGCAGAAGCTGAGTACATTGCAGCAGGGAGTTGCTGTGCTCAGTTACTCTGGATGAAGCAACAGCTGAAGGATTATGACATTCAAGCAAAGGAGATCAAGTTGCTCTGTGACAACACCAGTGCCATTGCAATCACTCAAAATCCAGTACTTCATTCCAGGACAAATCACATTGAGATCAGACATCACTTCATCAGAGATCATGTGGAGAAGAAGCATATTTGTATGGAGCATGTACCGACAGAAGATCAGCTAGCGGATATCCTAACCAATCCTTTACCAGAGGCATGGTTCAACAAGCTAAGGGAAGAACTAGGAATGATGGATGATCTTCCCACAGATGCATGAACCTGAATTGCTGTGGACCAGAACTGCCTTCTGGATCAGAAGACCCTACATCAGAATACCCCTTATCTGATCACCAGAGTACCCTTCATCAGAGAACCTCCTTCTCTGATACAAGGATCCTTATCTGTAGTCCATCAGAGATCCATGTGGACTTGGTTATTTTTCGAGGAATGGGCAAGACCTTTTAACTTGAACAGGTCTTTTACCAGAATACCCCTGATTATTATTCCGTTAACGGAAACGTTTTTCCGCCCGCATTTCTTTAAATGATACCTCGAAACCGTAAATTATCTCAAACGTCCACTAATCCAAAACCATTTATATTCACCTTCTTCAACCTAAACCGCTATTGCTTTTCATCTCTCTAAACGTACAAGCTTCAAAACTTCTTAATCTCCAGAATATCTCAGAAATTTCTCAGACAATGAACTTCATCAACATCAACGACCTCACCAAGGAAGAAGCTAAGGCCATTATTGCCAATGTGGTAACTGACATGAAGGTAGATATGTCTGCACTACCTCTACTTGCAGAAAATCAGAAAAGAATGACTAAAATCATCCAAGGGATGAATGAATCCCAACTGAGCAAGATTGTTGCTCACCCCTACGAAGAGTTCAGCACCAGAGATGTAGCTGAATTCTATCTGAACGCCACCATCACCAAGAGCGGAGTCCACTCCAAGGTGCAGGGAAAGAGCATTTCTCTCAATGCTGATGCCCTAAATGAGTTCTTTGGAGTCCAACTGGACTCTCAAGATCCTGAGACTCTCACTCTCATTGACCTAGAGTCAGTGGAGGTCTCAGTTGAAGCGTTTGCTCAGACCTACTGCCGCCCAGAGGCCACCAATCTGGACAGACTCTACATGAAGAAGTTCCTGCTGAAGAAGGACTTTGAGAAGTTGGTCGCCATTCTGCACAGGAGCTTGTGGTGCAAAATTGGCTCAACTGACGAGATCAACAAGGCCAACTGCAAAGCAATCTTTGCTGTTCATCATGGGATGAACATAAACAGGGGTGAGGTAATCTTCGGTTCCTGAACTGAATTCATCAAGAAGAAGGATCAGAAAATAGGCCTCTTCTCAACCAAGATGGGCCATGGCCTCCTTCTTTCTGCCATCCTCACTGCCCATGGAGTTCAACTCAGGGACCCTTCCCCAGTTGACCACTCCAAGACCTTATTCCTGACTGCATCCCCCAAGCTGAACATTGCCATCTCTGCTGAACTAAAGAGAGAAGAAAAGGGAACAACAGGCTGTCAAACCTAAACCTGCTCCCAGGAAGATCACCAAGCAGCCCTCTGTGACTTCAGAACGTCCTGAGCAGTCCCAGGTTGCAAGGGATGTAAGGAAGAAGATGAAGAATGATAGAAATATTCTATCAGAAGTAGATGCACCAGAGATGGGCGCATCAGAGTTGGCTCCCCCAAAGTCTATCAGAACCTCTCCTGCTAAGAAGCAGAAATTAAAAAGCAGAAGGAAGCAAGTTGTTCAGAGTGAGGACTCTGACAACTCTGGTCCTCAACCCATGAAGAAGAAGAAGAAGAAGGCAGTCTCACCTGCACAAAGATGAGAAACTCAGGGGAACCTGAATCTGCTGCACAACCCTCCTCTGCACCAGACTTGGTCATCACTGCAGATCTATCAGAACCCCAAGCCATTTCTGACGGAGCACCAGAGACTGATTACAATTGAATTCTTCAAAGGCAGTTTGAAAGGGTTCTGACCTGGAGAAGATGGAGAATGGGGCACTCCAGAAGATCATACAGTATTTTGACTGCTTTGAGGCAGAAGAAGCTGCTGTTCTACACTGGGTGGGCACAGAAGATGTGTCCCAGTGCTTCGACCTTGCCTTTCTCATCTCTGTCCTGCAGAAGAAGAAGGAAAGACATCAAGGTAAAACACCTTTGACTACTTTATCTCCAGAAAAGCATGTCAAAGCTCTGGAGGAACATGAAATGGATGTGTTTGATGAATGGCTAATGGAGAAGAAGAGGAATGAATCACTCATCAAATTTCGCCACAGTGCTCATAAAGAAGGGGAACCCTCCACAGCAAATGATGTCTCTCTGACAATGGAAAAGCTGGTCAAGGAATGGAGAGAATCCTTGTTCTCAGAAACTGTTCTTGGGGTAATCCCTACACCTCCTCCTTCCCCTCCCAAATCTCCTTCTACTCAATCACCCCCATCTAAAATTCCTTCACCTAAATCTCCCTCACTTCCCAAATCACCTTCAAAACCCTCATCCCCACTCAAACAGAAAACCCCATCACCTCAGAAAACCTCCTCTGCCCCACCATCCCCCATAAAAAATCCAACCCCTCAGGAGACTAAATCAAAGTCTCCATCACCCTGCAAACAACCCTCACCTCCTAGAAACCGGTCACCCTCACCACCACCCTCCCCCAAACCTTTGAAAAAAATCACCCCTCAGAACCCCTCTCATAAGAACTCCCCCCATCAGAACTCCCCCCATCAGAACCCCCCCAACAGAAAACCCCCTCACACCAGAGTTCACCTCCACAGCAGAAACTCCTGTCAAACACCAGAGCTGCAACACCCCCTCTCTCTCCTCAGCTCTCTGTAGCTTCAACACCCAAGAGAGAGATTCCCATTCGCATACTGTCCTCAGATGCTGACAATGATGGATTCCTCACATCCTCTCTTGCGGCTGACTTCACATCCAAGAGGAGGAAGACACCTCCTAGGGATCAATCTGCTGAACCCACTGGCAATACTACTCCATTCCCTAAGGGAAGAGGTTTGGAGATGCCCGGGTTTGCTCCAGAAGCGCCTCAGATGGACTTCAACCAGTTTGTGCAATCTGCAAAAGAATTTGGTGGTCAGATGCTAGATAACATGAACAAGCTCATTGTCATCAATGACAAACACTATGAGCATCTGACTCACACAAACATCAATCTCAATCAGGGCCTACAGCAACTGTCAGAAAAGCTTGACACTCTGACAGAGTCCCTGCATACCTTCATGAGCTCATCCAACAAGAAGATTGATGCAGTCTCCAGACAAGTAGATGGAATCAACTCTATCCTCTACTTTCACTCCCAATCTATGAATAATCAGAATGAGACACTGAAGCAGATCACTGAAGCTTTAGATGTTCTTCAATGGAATGCTGATCAAGCCTCAGCACGCTTTATGGAAATAGGAGATCTGTGTACAGAACACAAAGCACAAGCTTCAGATCTTCTTCACAGGGACAAGGAGCGTTACCAGAAATTGGTACTCCTTGAAGCCAGTACACAGAGCATCCAGTCAACTATGGCAAGACAACAGAGCCTGATTGAAGGACTGGCCTCTGTTACCCAGACTCTGCCAGAGGCTCTTGATGAGATCAGAGATGCTCAAGCATCAGAGTTCTCGAAGATTGAGCTCCTCCTTGGCGATCTTGTTGATGCCAAAAAGGGGGAAGACACCAGAGAAGAAGAAGGTCCAAGCTCCAGAGCCTTATCTATCAGAGGACCCTCATCTACTGTTGATCCTGCTCCTTATTTCGAAGCTACCAAAAAGAAAAAGCAAGCTACTGCAGGCACCAGACCTCCTCCTCCACCTCCCAGAAGCTCTAAGAAGAAGTCCTCGAACTTTACTTTTAATGAGTGGATGAAAAGTGGGATGTCTAAGCCTGACAGAGCCCAATTTACTCAGATGAAGAAGCTGATGACCCCACTGCAACAAGAAAATCTGATTATGGACAGTGATGGACTCGTCCAAATTAATCATGGTGGATCAATACAAGAAGCTGAAATTTGGTGGCAGATGAGAGTCCTATATGGCAAGAACATATCAGAAGCAATCAGAAACTACTTAGATTGCAAGCTTGCACCCCACTGGGCAGATTATCAGAATCCGAGGGACTTAGCCTCCATCAGAGCAAAGGTCAATGCAGAGCTTGAAAGAATTGACAAAGCAGGACCTCAGGTAGATGAAGAAGAATCTTAATTTTATCCATCTCTGTTTATGTACTTAATCCTCTGATAATAAGATACCATCTCTGCCTCTAGTTTGCATGGCATCTTAAATTATCTGTTCTTTCTTACTTTCTGTGACTTCCTTGTGTTTGTTCTGATACTTTATGTCCTTTTATTGCTATCTGATTGTACTGTACTCTTACTATTTTCCTATGCTAAGTTGCCCACCAAGATTTTTATGAAAGTTTTTAACTTTATTCTTTTATGGTGAAAGTCACTTCTCTGGAAATAGTTAAAGGGTTTTGGCATCATCAAAAAGGGGGAAATTGTAAGGAATAAATGTAATTAGATTTTGATGATGCTAGGTTGATTAGAATTTGAAAGTACTCCTATAGAAATTTTGTATTAGAATTTGTCTTTGTAAGTACTAGAATAGTCGACATGCCAGAAACCCTCTTGGTCTTCCTTATCAGAACTTCTACCAGAGTTGCTTCCAGAGTTGCTCTCCAGAGAAGCTATCAGAGTTGGATACCACAGTTGGCATCAGAAGCTGCCATCAAAGTTCTGATCAGAAAATCTCATCAGACAAGCTCTTACCTAGCAGAACTCGAAGGCACGTACCAACGGTCGTTAAACTAACAGGAAATCCTCTAACGGCTAGGAACCTTTCGACGGGAATCATGGTACTATACATACATTAAATGCTCAATTAATGCTGTACGTACGAAGATATATTTAAAGCTGATGATTGACCATGCGAGTATCTTCGCGCCCCCAAAATAGCAAGTCGAAGGTCCAACCGGTCAAGTCAACAGTACAAGCATTTAATGAAGTTGTCTTCTACACTCCAACAGGAAGACTGCTCCCAGTATATAAGATACACTCTGAAGAACTACCAGGATAACTTTTGCTACACGAACTTGTTCAGATTATTCACTCAGAACTGAATACCTTCAAGCTTTCTTGAGATCAAAGACTCACTTACCTCAACAAGAAAAGCTCAAGTTGGAAGATATACTTTCTTATCCTTCATCCAACTAACAAGTAGCAAAGTTCCTCAGTTCTTCAACACTTCGAAAACTTCATCAACACATCCTTTGTGAAGAAGCAACGTTGGAGAAAACTGATCTTGAATCAAACACTTCTTGAAAAAAAGGGGCGTCTCAAACTAACTGGAGTAAGTGAAGTGGTGATACTTCCAAGAGACTCAGTGAAATGAGACCAGCCATCAGGAAGCAGGATTGCATCCCGGGTGGCAACTAGGCTTGAAGAAGACGTGGAGAGCTTCTTAAGTTCTAGGGACTAAGGCGTTGTAAACTGTTGTTTTTGTAAGCTTAGTGGAACAGTGGACTAGAGGAACAAGTTGTTCTTTGAACCACTATAAAAATCCCCGGTGTCATTTACTTTACTCATTTTATTTCTGCACTTAAGATATTGACTGATTAACTCGAAAGGTTGGACTCTGTGTTCAGCAGATCTTCCTCAAGAGTTATCAGAAAGGCATTTGCCTTAGTGTTTTCTGAGGCTACCCAGACAGAAACCAATCCGCTGCCAGGTCCAGTTCTGCCATCAGAACTTGACCTTCTCTGTCACCAGAATTCGACCATCTCTGATAAGTCAGTTGTGACTTAGAGAAAAGTTTAAATTCCTGAACAGTCTATTCACCTCCCCTTCTAGACTGTTCCCATTACAAACGGGACCAACACTCTACATAGCCCACACACACGTCCCATATTATTTCTTAAATGTAATAGGGCTGATCAAGTCTCTCACCTATAAATATAGGATGAGATGGCCGAATCAGCTCGGGAAGTATCTACACATTCTATTCTGCATATTATTCTCTGTAGAGCTAGTAGACTATAATTTCTCTCTCCAGCTTATAGGTTCGAATATCGTGTAATTGTTCTTCATGGATTCATCATTCTATATACACGGCATACGTTATTGGTGAAATTTCTCTTCTACTGTTTTAATTCTTCCAATTATTATTAGATTATTCGACTGTTGAAATCTGGGCATATCTCTCCAGATCTATCTTTCCAACGAGATAAAATACGCTCCAAACGGATAAACACACAACAACATATGAGTGTCACAAATACTTAGCCTTATCTCTATGATTTAGCATTTTCAGCGAAAATAGAGCAATTTTAGCGTAAATACAGTGTATTTTAGTAATTAGGCAATCATCCCTTGATACGTTCGAGAACTCGGTAAGATCTTTCCAACAAGATATCAAACGCTTTCAATGGCACAAAATAAAGCAAGATATGATCGTATCAAATTCTACACGAGTTCGGAGTGAAATCAGAAACATTTGTGAATATATGGTTAATTTGTAACTTTTAATTAATGCATTGTAAATGAAGTTGGAACAATAGCTTTAGAGCTCCTATCTATCTTTCCAACGAGATATAATACGCTCCAAACGGATAAACACACAACAAGATATGAGTGTCACAAATACTTAGCCTTATCTCTATGATTTAGCGTTTTCAGCGAAAATAGAGCACTTTTAGCGTAAATACAATGTATTTTAGTAATTATGCAATCATCCTTTGATTATTTTGAAACCAGCGCCTGAAGACAAGTTTTTAGAACTCGGTAAGATCTTTCCAACGAGATATTAAATGCTTTCACTTGTTGAAAATCCAAATCAGCATTTACAATGACATGATAAGTGGAATTCGGGCCAATAAAAGCATATTTTAAAGTAGATGGAAGTGATTTGAGTTCTACTTCATGTGCTTTTCCTTTGACATTCAAGGATTGATCTTCAAGATTAAGCACTTCAAATTTAAGTGCTTTAGGCATCGGTAAAGATATGCTTTGCAACATTTCGAGACATAAATTCACCATTTCATTGTGTTAGTCCCTATTTTCTATAACAACAATATAGTATGATCTATCAAAGAGTAAAACAACAGAAAGATGAACACGATGAAATCCCTCTTTGATATACTGTTAACTCGTACAGAGAATGATATGCGCTTAGGCTGTTTAGATCGAGTACGAAAGTTAACGCAAACCTAAACCTAAAGCGCCTTTTTATATGCGCAGGTATAAGGTTTGCGTAAAGGCTTTCATCCTGATATGGGCCTGACACATTGGCCCCATATCTTTTATACCCTAATAAATACAAACATTAATAACAAAGGATATAATAAAAGCTAATCTATTACAAGACATATGACAAGCTTGATTCACAATAAAATGATCTTCAACAATCTCCCCCTTTGTGATCAAGTGCCGTCTTGCTTTTATTTTTGAGCTCTGAAGTAGTGTTTCCTGAAGTTTAGCGCATGCTCATATGATCTCAATGACCTTCTCTTGTCAAGTTGCTTGATGATAGGCTTCAGAATGGTTTCAATTCTGTTGCATTCTCTCAGCTCTTCATCAGTGGCTTCAGCAAGTCTTTGGTCAATATCTTCTTTGATATGCAGTAGCTTTTGTTGAATGACTTTTAAAGTCCCATCACAATATTTGTGTATGTCCTCTACCCACATCAGGCGCTTTTGCTGTTTATGGTTGAGATATAGAATTGAGAGTGGATTCGTAAAGATGTGGTAGAGTTCGTATTCCTCAAGCTCTGCTACATACAGAGTCGGCCTAGTGAGATTTGCCTTCCGAACGTTGTTCTCGAGAGCCATTCATAGGTCATGAGCAGCATGGAATCTGATCTGCCTGAGCATAAAGCGCTTAATTGCCTCAAATCCTTCTCTGTGGACCTTGTTGTGATTCAACGGGAGAAATCTGCAGACCATGAACATCCGGTAGATGTCATCCATGTTCATAATAATAAAGCCGTTCTCTTGACAGGTAAATTCACTTGAGTCAGTGCGTTGAACTCTGAAGCTGTAGAAGGGTACTAAATGGTGGTCTTCTTTATGTATGTCGAGAATAGCATGAATTGGATGAGTGCTGGACCTCATGTCTTGCTCAAGAATCTGTCACTGTTTACCTGATGATCTGTGATGTAGCATGTGCAGATGCCCGCCTACTAATTTGCCCTTCAGGTGTGTGAGGCCACATATCTTTAGTTCATTTAGCTGCTTGAGTTTGTCTGTTTTCCTCCAGATTCCCTTTCTGATTTCCTCTTGAAAGGGGGCATTGATTCGTAGGTTCTCCTAAGGCTTCGTCGTTGTTGGCATTTGACCTGTTGATTGTCGAATAATCGATTCAAGTTCCTTGGGAGTTTTATTGTAGTCTTCCCCTTTCTTGAGTTCCTCTTCATCAAGGCGTATGATGTCTTCAGCACACTTTGCAAGCAATTCACAAAGCCACCAGTTCCGTTGCATGTCCTCAGTTTCAGCTTCACACCTAAGATCATCCCACTCAGTCCATTTCCTTGGCCAATTGTCATGTATCACCGCATCCTCCAGCGCGTCATGCATATCTTTGTTTGGAGGAATGTATGGAGCTCTTGGCTGCTGTCGGAGTGGTGATGTTGCTTGAGAAGCACTACCAGGTTCACTTGGATTGCCCGTTGTCATCGGCTTTGAACTGGGTTCTGGCTGATGGCCTAACTTAATGGATGTATCGGAGATAGCACCGTCAGGACTTCGATCCCCTCCTCGGACAATATCTCTTTGAGATAAGCCTCGGGATGTTTCAACTAGCTCGACCGTGCTAGTGAGTTTGGCTTGGTTGTGGCTAGTAGTGGGTGGCTGTTGGTTGGTTGGAGATGGGGGTAAAGGTTGAGTTGGCTGCGGGGTGTAGATAGATGAAGCACCTTGCTCAAGTGTCTGGGGCCTCTTGTTCTCCCCCTCATGAGGTTCCGAATCGTCGGGATCCTCATGGGAACGTTTTTGGCCACGGGGACTGTCACGGCAAGTGCTCGGTGGCGGACGGTTATGTTTATATAAGACCGCCAGCAGGTCCTTCTCAAAAGGGGTAAGGGTACATACTTCAGAGGAGCAGAGGCGGAGGAAGAGAATATCGGCTAAGTCGGGGGTAGGTATGGAATAAGGATTGGGATAGGGTGTGGTCGACGTAGGGGTAGATACTAGCGGTGTATCTTGGGTTCCCCGAGAGGGTGAAGATAACGGTAGTTGGTTGGTGGATTTGGTAGAGAAGGTGTGGGAAGGTAACGGTTGGGTATGAGAGGGTAATGGTTGTGGATCGGGCTGGCTGTGTTCACTATGCAACGCTGGGGTGGATTTGGATTCCTGTGCCCAAGCGGTGAATGCTTCGCGCACCCATGGTTTAATGGTGGAATCCATAAAGCGCTGCATAAGAACGGTAACGTCTTCGGGGTTGAGGGTGCCAGTTACAGGAGTGGTAACTGTTGTCACAGCATCAGTGAAGAGAGATGATGTGTGGCCTGCGTTCAATGATGGAATCATTGTGGGAATAGCAGGACTTCCGACTATCATAGTTTTCACTCTGGTCGTTGCATTCAGGGTGTGTGCACCTGTTTGTGCAGTGAATAGTGTAGGTGTCATAGAAAAAGAAGAAAATGTAGGAAATGTGACACCTAGACTCGATGTGCGTGAAGGAGGGGTTGTGGCCTCAGGCTGTTAGTCCCTGTTTTCTATTACAACAAAGAATAACAGTATAACAAGTAGAAGATTAACAGTAAAGATGAACACAGATAGATCAAAGATAACCTTCCTTGATATACCGTGAACTCGTACAGAGAAGAATTTGCGCTAAGGCTATTTGGAACGAGTACGAAAGTTAACGCAGACCTGAGTCCTTGGGTCCCTTTTATAGGCGAGGCTCAGGTATACGTATAAGGCTTTTATCCTTTTGTATGGGCCTAACACTTGGCCCATATTAAATACTATTCTAAGAGATATAGTATATCAGTGCAGGACGGAAATAGTAAACTAGACTATTACAGACAAAACTGTCAGACTTGATTCACAATAAAATTATCTTCACCAATCTCCCCCTTTGTGATCAAGTGTTGTCTTCTCTTCCTTATGAGCTTGGTAGTAATCTTTTCTTATGTTAAGAGCATGCTCATATTGCCTAAGGATGTTCCTCTTGTCAAGGCGATCGTCAATTGCCTTTAGAATGGTTGTCAATGTTGCGTGCTCCTTCTGAGTGTATGACGATGCATCTGCAAGCTTTTTGTCCAGCTTTTCTTTTAGTTTCAGCAGCTGCTCTCTGATGATCTTCAGAGTTCCATCACAGAACTTTGCAATTTCGTTGACCATCATCAGGCGTTTTTCATTTTTGTGATTCAGATAAGTGACTGCTGGGGGACTGAAGAATATGTGATAAGCTGGGAAGTCATTGATCTTTGGACCTCGCAGTCGTGGCTGTGCAAGATTTGTCTTTGGCAAGTTGTTTTCTATAGCCATCTGTAGGTCGTGGGTGGAATGAACTCGGACTTGTCAGAGCATGAATCGTTTGATGGCTTCAAAACCTTCATTGTATGTTCTACACTTCCTGATTGGAAGGTATCTATATGCCATGAACATTTGATATATGTCATCTAGTTTCATCATGATGAAGTCATTCTCCTGGCATGTAAATATGCTTCCGTCTGTGCGCCTCAGCTTATAGGAGTAGAACCTGATTGTGTTATGATCTTCAGCTTTGACTTCTAGGATATCATGAACCGGATGTACGCTGGATCTCAGATCCTTTTCAAGGATAGCTCTTTGAGATCCGGATGATCGATGCATCAGCATATGTAGATGGCCTTCTTCTTGTTTCGAGAAGACAGAGGTTGGTTGGGGTTTGATTTAGGCAATAAACGGGGAGAACCATTACTACCTTTTGATAAGAAGAGGATGAGAAGGAAACGCGAGGTTTGAGGGAAGTTCGTCAGAGAAAAACGAAGGAGGAAGAGCTCTGAACCGTTGAAGCTTGAAAACTCGAGAATAGGAAAACGACGAGCTCTTCTGTTTTTTATATGCGAGGGTTTAAAAAATGGGCCAAAAAAAAAACTTCCGGGCCCTTTTAGTGGAGCCTGTAAGATTTTAAACAGTTGTTCGGCCCCAAAAAAAAACTTTGTCCAACCCTTCGATACGAAAAAAAATGCAACTAACGCACATTGTGTTTGTAGTTTTCACTCTTTCTCCCCCTTGATGAATGCAACTCACGCAGTATACAGAATGCAACACACACACTATTTTTGTATTTTACACTTTTTCTCCCCTTGATGTATGCAACTCACGCTATGTACAGACGCAACGCACACACACTCTTTTTGATATTTTACGTTTTTTCTCCCCCTTGACACATGCAACTCACGCACACTATTTACAAGTCCCACACACACACACTATTAACAAGTCCAACACACACACACACACACACTTTACATACCAGTGGAGATAAAAGTACACGGGCTCGAGGTTCAACATGCCCAATTTGGATACTAGGAACTGGAATCGTTTTTCATCCAGAGCCTTAGTGAACAAATCAGCCAGTTGAAGCTCATAGCTTACAAAATACATATCGATATCCCCTTTCTCCACATGGTCTTTGATGAAATGATAGTGTAGATCAATGTGCTTGGTTCGGGAGTGATGAACTGGGTTGCTGGTGATGGCGATGGCGCTCTGAGAATCGCTGTAGATCGGGATGTGGCGGAAAGTGTAACCATACTGTTTTAGCTGGGTCTTCATCCATAATATTTGAGAGCAACAGCTAGCAGCTGCGACGTATTCTGCCTCGGCTGTAGATGTTGACACACAATTCTGCTTCTTGGAAGACCAGCAGACTAATTTCTCGCCCAAGAACTAGACGGCTCCCGATGTACTTTTTCGGTCCATTCTGCAACCTGCAAAGTCAGCATCCGAATATCCGACAAGGTCAAAACCTGAGTGCTTGGGGTACCAAAGGCCTAAGTTCACAGTGCCGTTCAGGTATCTCAAGATTCTTCTAACAGCGGTCAGATGAGATTCTTTCGGATTTGCTTGAGAGCGTGCACATAAGCATGTGGAGAATACGATGTCAGGTCTGCTAGACGTGAGGTACATCAAAGATCCGATGATGGCCCTGTAGTTTGTTGCATCAACTGGTTTCCCTGAGGGATCTGAGTCCAGTTTATTGTTGGGGGACATAGGGGTCGTCATGGAAGATTTGCCATCAATGTTGAACCTCTTAAGCATTTCCAGGATATACTTGGACTGATTGATGAAAATGACGTCTGAGAGCTGCCGTACTTGCAAGCCTAGGAAGAAATTTAGTTCTCCCTTGATATTTTGAAACCAGCTCCTGAAGACAAGTTTTAGAACTCGGTAAGATCTTTCCAATGAGATATTAAACGATTTCAATGGCACAAAATAGAGCAAGATATGATCGCATCATATTCTACACGAGTTCGGAGTGAAATCAAAAACGTTTGTGAATATATGGTTAATCTGTAGTTTTTAATTAATTCATTGTAAATGAAGTTGGAAAATTAGCTTTAGAGCTCCGATCTATCTTTCCAACAAAATATAATACGCTCCAAACGGATAAACACACAGCAAGATATGAGTGTCACAAATACTTAGCCTTATCTCTATGATTTAGCGTTTTCAGCGAAAATAGAGCACTTTTAGCTTAAATACAGTGTATTTTAATAATTAGGCAATCATCCCTTGATAGTTTGAAACCAGCTCCTGAAGACATGTTTTAGAACTCGGTAAGATCTTACCAACGAGATATTAAACGCTTTCAACGGCGCAAAATAGAGCAAGATGTGATGGCATCAAATTCTACACGAGTTCGGAGTGAAATCAGAAACATTTGTGAATATATGGTTAATCTATAACTTTTAATTAATGCATTGTAAATGAAGTTGGAACAATAGCTTTAGAGCTCCGATCTATGTTTCCAACGAGATATATTACGCTCCAAACGGATAAACACGCAGCAAGATATGAGTGTCACAAATACTTAGCATTATCTCTACGATTTAGCGTTTTCAGTGAAAATAGAGCACTTTTAGCGTAAATACAGTGTATTTTAGTAATTAGGAAATCATCCCTTGATATTTTGAAACCAGCGCCTGAAGACAAGTTTTAGAACTTGGTAAGATATTTCCAACGAGATATTAAACACTTTCAACGGCACAAAATAGAGCAAGATATGATCGCATCAAATTCTACAAGAGTTCGGAGTGAAATCAGAAACATTTGTGAATATATGGTTAATCTGTAACTTTTAATTAATGCATTGTAAATGAAGTTGGAACAATAGCTTTAGAGCTCCGATCTATCTTTCCAACGAGATAAACGCTCCGATCTCTCTGTACTGTTTATTTTTCCGTATCAATAAAATTCTTCTTTTCTAAAAAAAAAAGAGTTTCACAAATACCTAGCCTTATCTCTATGATTTACCGTTTTCATCGAAAACATAGCACTTTTAGCGTAAACACAGTGTATTTTAGTAATTGGGCAATCATCCCTTGATATTTTGAAACCAGCGCCTAAATTTTGAAACCAGCGCCTGAGAAGAGGTTTTTTTTCGCTTGTCCCTCTCTCTACGACTTCCGTACACTCCTTGTGCGCAAGTTCGTTTCTTCACCCTCTTTTTGATTTCTTGGATGATTCTTGATCTTTGAGCTTGGATATTAGTTGTATCATTTCTTCTACGTTGTCTAGAGGGGTTATACTCCAAATATCTTAGCTCTTAGCTCGGTTTTAGCTGGATTTCCTGAACTGGTTTCCGAATTTCACTATTCACATTCGCAAAACTTTTCCTAGATCCTTGTAGCTCCTTTTGTGCTATGGAAAATCTGGATATAGGGTGAAGCTCGTGGTCCTCTTGCTCTCCTTCGTCTGTAGTGTCATCATCATCAGCCGTGTCCGTACAACGTCCCTTGTGACCGTTGGTACAGACATTCCGCCATTGGTACGGATTTTGAAGCTCAAATTGGAGAGGGGGTGTTGTTTTGGGCTTAGTTTAGTGTTTTGGGGCTCCCTTTGCTCAAAACACTCCCGAGACTCTTCCTACACCCCTTGACCGAGGAAACCATGGTTACCACTAGGAAGAACCTGGTCCAAGCTCCACCAAGATCACCTAAGATGGGGTGGGAAAAATCGAAGACAAAGAAGGAATCTCATGAGGGGACTTCGTCCACGGTTAGGAAGAGTAAGACCAAGATTGATGGCCAGGTTGAAGATGTTGTTGAGGGGGAGGAGGACTTCCCACCTTTGGAAATTTCCGTGAAGAAAAAGCAAGGAACTTCTAGGAAAGCTAACAACAACAAGGAGGTAAGTGTTGAAATTCCTAATTTGATGGTTGAATCACAAGGGATGGAGGGGGGTCTTATGGAGGATTCGGCTCATGGCATTAATGAAACCAACATCATTAATGACCAAACTGTTGGAGCTACTTCCTCCTTGGAACTTACGGCGACTGAATTGTTGGAACCTACGGTTGCACCTAATGAAACTCAAAAGGTGAACCTAGAAGAGGAAACTTTGAATGGGGAGAATATTGAGAACCAAGCTACGGAGATCATTGAGACAATAGACATATATGATGCAGCTGTAAAAGTGGAGGGACCCGAGGTTTTACAAACCACGGAAGTGCAAAACGAGACAACCTTGGAGTCAATGCAACCGACGGATGCCGCGGCAATGGACAACAACAAGGGCAAGGAGGATGCCGCGTCATTGGACAACAAGAAGGACAAGGAGGATGATGTGAATGAGATCTACCTCAAAGCTCTTGGCCGTTCTAACAAAGGAAAGGACAAAGTAGAGGAGGCTTCTACTTCCACTAAACCGTGGAAATCCCTATTTGCAAACAACCGTGAACCCTCTCAAGGCATGAAACTTACTTACATCCCCCCACGAGTGACATGGTTGATCTTTCTAGCTACACTCTCCCCTCAATGGTGGAACTTTGGGGACATTGTTTGGTCGGCTACTTTGTTGGAACCTTCCCTGGGCCTAAAGCCGTTAATGCCATGATACATAAGTGGGGAGTTCCTTGCAAAGCTAGACCTCATAGCAAAGAATGGATAATCTTTAAATTCCAAAGGGAAGCGGATAGAGATCAAGTCCTCCTAGATGGACCACACTCCATATACGGTAAGATGTGTTATTTGAAAGTCCTTGATGATGACTTCTCTACCACAAGTGATGAATTCCTTAAAGTCCCAATTTGGGTCAAGTTTCATGGATTACCTATGCGAGCATGGAGAGAAGACATCATTAGTGCCGTAGCCTCTAGAGTGGGTAAGCCTCTTGCCACGGACAAGGTCACTCAAGACAAAGCTAGATCATCCTATGCTAGAGTCTTGATTGAGGTAGATGCGGCCAAACCTCCCCCACTCCAATTTGATGTGAAGCTCCCCTCGGGAAGGATCTATAGCCAAAGTGTTGTCTATGAAACATATCCCAATTATTGTTTTCATTGCAAAGCTTTCGGACACGACCCATTTACATGTAGAATCCTTCATGAAATTGAGAGAAAGGAAAAGGAAGAGAAAGAACCCCCAAAGGAACCGAACAAACTATCCTTGTATCAAGTAGAAGAGCAAAGAAGGCAAATATACTCAATCAAAGCAAAGAATAGATGCTATGATGAAGTTCATGATAGACCCAAAGCTGCCAACAACCAACAACAAGCTGTTGAAAACAAACCACATGATAGAGAGGAGGGGGAAATCATTGAAGAGGAAACCACTATCCTTGATGAAAACCCCCTTGTCGTGGCTATCATTCCAAGCAACCAAGATGAACCACTTGGGGAAAATAAGGAGCTAGAGGAAGGGGTTGTGAAGGATAGGCAGCCCACATCTCCTAACGACATGGACCATGAAACACCTCCCAAAGATATAGACCATGACAAGGAAGTTGAGGAAGATGAAGTTAACGACTTGGATGTCATAATCATTAATGACATCCGTGAGAGTTATTATGATGATGTTGTGATCAAAGTGGACTTTATAGAGGGGCAGCCACCCAACCTACACACAGCTGCTCATTGGAATGACTTGGGGCCGAATGCAAAGCTAGTTAGACTTGATAATTGTCTCTCCGTTACGAATGACTTGGACAAACCGGGGATAACCTTCACCAAAAAATGCCTTGAAAATCTGCCCGGGGTGATTATACATGATGACAGGTATGCCTTTGACTCTTTTTTTATGCGTAATATTCATCACCTTTTCCTTGGCAGGTACTTTAGTGACCATGTACTACAAGGAAACACTTGGAAGAAGAGGCCATGGAATGGTAGAAAGAAGAGGCAAGGAGAGGAAGGTGGTACCACCCCAATCGTTTGATGATAATTACGGCTTGGAATGTTAGAGGCCTTAATAAGGTCTCAAAACAAACTACTATCTTTAATTTCCTTCGTGTTCATAATGTACATATGTGTTGTTTGCTTGAAACTAAGATGACTTCTT
This sequence comes from Cuscuta europaea, assembly GCA_945859875.1. NCBI lineage: Eukaryota > Viridiplantae > Streptophyta > Magnoliopsida > Solanales > Convolvulaceae > Cuscuta > Cuscuta europaea. The sequence continues at coordinate 4,505,683 of CAMAPE010000061.1, forward strand.
CTAATTTTGAGAAACTTAGGATGATTAGATGTCCCCATTGGTCTTCCATTACTAATTTTGATGTTATTGATGGTGGCCGTATGGCCCTTGTGTGGAATTCTAATTGTATTGACATTGATGTGCTTGAAATTGGGAAACAACACATCCATTGTAAATGTTTGTGTAAGACCACCCAACTGAATTTCTTGGTTACATTTATATATGCCTTGTACACAGTGGGGGAAAGAAGAACCCTTTGGGAGCATATTACCAACTTGGGGTCAAACATTGTTAGTCCTTGGCTAGTAATGGGTGATTTCAATTGTGTGTGCTCCCCAAATGAGAGGATTGGTCCCACCCCACCTTCGGCCTACCTACTCCAGGACCTTATTGACTTTAAACTTAATGCAAACTTGGTTGACACCCCCTCCATCGAGGAGTTCTTTACTTGGTATAGGGGTTCACTTTGGGCAAAGTTGGATAGAGTTTTGATGAATGCTTATTGGAGTGCTTATGGCATCACATGTATGTTGGTCCCGTTTGTAATAGGAACAATCTAGAGGGGGGGGGGGGTGAATAGACTGTTCAGAAATTTAAACTTTTCTCCAAGTCAAGTCTGACTTAACAGAGATGGTCGAAATCTGGTGACAGAGATGGTCAAGTTCTGATGGCAGGACTAGACCAGGCAGCGGATAAGTTTCTGTCCGGGTAGCCTCTAGGAGAAAGCTAAGGCAAAATGCCTTTCTGATAACTCTGAAGGAAGATCTGCTGGACACAGATTCCAACCTAAAGAGTTAGTCAGTAGAACCTTAAGTGCAGAAAGTAAAAGCTGAAAGTAAATGACACCGGGGTTTTTATAGTGGTTCAAGGAACAACTCGTTCCTCTAGTCCACTGTTCCACTAAGCTTGCAAAAACGACAGTTTACAACGCCTTAGTCCCTAGAACTTAAGAAGCACTCCTCGTCTTCTTCAAGTCTAGTTGCCACCCGGGATGCAGTCCTGCTTCCTGATGGCTGGTCTCGTTTCACTGAGTCTCTTGAAGTATCTCCACTTCACTTACTCCAGCTAATTTGAGACGTCCCTTCTTTTTCAAGAAGTGTTTGATATAGAGTCAGTTTTCTCCAACGTTGCTTCTTCACAAAAGATGAGTATATGAAGTTCTCGAAGTGTTGAAGAACTGAGTAACTTTGCCTTTTCTAGTTGGATGAAGGATAGGAATATTTATCTTCCAACTGTGGCCTTTTCTTGTTAGAAATGGAGTTTTTATCTCAAGAAAGTTGTTCACGCAAATCTATCTTGGTAAAGGTTATGGCAAAAGTTATTTTTCTTAGTTCTCCAGAGTGTATCTTATATACTGGGAGCGGTCTTCCCGTTGGAGTGTAGAAGACAGCTTCATTAAATGCATGTACTGTTGACTTGACCGTTTGGTCCTCCGACTTGCTATTTTGGGGGCGTAAAGATATTCGCATGGTCAATCATCAGCTTTAAATATCTCTTCGTACGTACATCATTAAATGTGCATTTAATGCGTGTACAGTGCCATGCTTCCGTTGTAAGGTTCGTAACCGTTAGAGGATTTCCCGTTAGTTTAACGACCGTTAGAAGGGCTTTCGGATTCTGATGATACTTACCAGAGTCTCAAGAGGTTCTCTGGTCCAGTCTCTAAAGTCCGTCTCTGGTGCTAACTCTGGTATCTTTCTGATAACTAGTTTCTGATAGCTTCTCTGGTGAGCAACTCTGGGAGCAACTCTGGTAGAAGCAAGATGGAACTCTGGCAGGCAGACTAAGCTAAAACTTACAAAAGAAATTCTAATACACAATTTCTAATGGGGTACTTTCAAATTCTAATTAATCCTAGCATCATCAAAATCTAAATACATTTATTCCTTACAATTTCCCCCTTTTTGATGATGCCAAAACCCTTTAACTATTTCCAGAGAAGTGCCTTTCACCATAAAAAAATATAAAGTTAAAAACTTTTCATTAGAATCTTGGTGGGCAACTTAGCCAAGGAAAATAGTAAGAGTACGATACAGTCAGATAGCAATAATCAAGTATGATAACAGAAAATACACAAGAAAGTAAATGAGAACAGATATTTGAAAAGAGCCAATCAAACAGAGAGGCAGAGAAGGTATCTTATTAAACTGTTAGAGAAAGTACAGCATTACAGAGTTAGATAAAGAGAGTTAGAGATCTTCTTCATCTACCTGTGGTCCTGCTCTGTCAATCCTTTCAAGTTCAGCATTTACCTTCGCTCTGATTGAGGCTAAATCCCTAGGATTCTGATAGTCAGCCAAATGAGGTGCAAGTTTGCAATCCAGATAGTTTCTGACAGCTTCAGCGGAATTCTTGCCATTCAGAATTTTCATTCCGTACCACATCTCAGCTTCTTCTATCGAACCACCATGGTTGATCTGGACAAGTCCATCACTGTCCATGAACAGATTCTCTCTTTGAAGAGGGGTCATCAATTTTCTCATTTGTTCAAACTGAACTCTGTCTGGCCTTGACAGACCACTCTTCATCCAATCAGTGAATGAAAAGGATGAAGACTTCTTCTTTGAGCTTCTGGGAGGAGGAGGAGGAGGTCTGGTGCCTGTAGCAGCTAGCCTTTTCTTTCTGGTAGCATCAAAATAAGGAGCAGGATCAACAGAGGAGGGTTCTCTGATAGAAAGGGTTCTGGTGCTGGTGCCTTCTCCTTCTCTGGTATCTTCCCCCTTTTTGGCATCACAAAGATCACCAAGGAGAAGTTCAATCTTGGAAAACTCAGAGGCTTGAGCATCTCTGATTTCATCAAGGGTTTCTGGCAGTGTCTGAGTGACAGAGGCAAGACCTTCAATCAGGCTTTGTTGCTTGTCTACTGCAGATTGTAGATCTCTGGTGCTGACCTCTAGAAGCACCATCTTCTGGTACCTTTCTCTGTCAGATTTGAGAAGAGCCAGGCCTTGCTCTTGATGTTCCTTGCAGAGAGAATGTAAGATGTTGAGTTTCTGGGAGGAACTATCAGCAGATTTCTGAAGATTGTGAACAGATTCTGAGATCCTGTTGATTGTCTGATTCTGGGCAAGCAGAGCTTGAGAGTGAGAGTGGAGAACAGAGTTGAGTCCACTAACATCTCTGGAGACAGAATCAATCCTTGAGTTAGAGGAATGCATGAAGGTGTGCAAATTTTCTGTGAGAGCAGCAACTTTATCTGACAGGTGTTGAAAACCTATAGTGATTTGCAGATTGGTATGGGTGAGTTCCTCATGTTGTTTGTCATTTAATTCAATAATCTTGCTCAGATCTTGAACCAATATTCCACCAAAAGCTTCAGCAGACTTCACAAACTGGGTGAAGGGGATTTTGGATTCTTCAGGTGTAAAATCAGGCGTTTCCAATCCTCTGCCTTTTGGTAAGGGATGAGTTCTGTTGGATGGTGGAGGGGAAGGAACTCGGGGGGGGGGGGGGGGGGTGTCCTTCTCCTTTTGGAGGTTTCATCAGCAGCAATGGAGGAGGTGAGGAATCCATCATTGTCACTAGATGAGGAGGGAACCCTGAAGATAGGTTTCTTTTTGGGTGTAGATGCTGCAGAATGATGTGAGGATCTCTGAGGTGAGGCAGACTTGGATGCAGATGAAGGGTTCTGGTGCTGAGGTGGAGAGTGAATGGGTGAGACATGCTGTTGAGGGGGGGATGGTGGAGGTGAGGGTGAACGGTTTCTGAAAGGGACAATTGCTCTGCAGGGAGATGCAATTTTTTGTTTGGGTGAAGAAGGTCTTGAGTTGGGTTTCTGGTGAGATGGTGTTCTGGTGGAAGGTGGGGTTTTCTGTTCTGGTGAAGGGGTTTTCTGTTCTGGTGAAGGGGTTTTCTGTTCTGGTGAAGGGGTTTTCTGGTGAAGTGGGGATGAAGGTTTAGATGGAGATTTGGAGGGTGAGGGTAGAGTAATAGGAGATTGGGGAGGGGAAGGAGGAGGTGTAGGAATTACCTCAAGTACAATTTCGGAGTACACAGATTCTCTCCACTCCTTGATCAGCTGCTCCATGGTAATAGCAATGTCATTCGCAGTGGATGGCTCTCCTTCCTCAAGAGCACTATGGCGAAATTTGATCATTGACTCTTTCCTTTTCTTCTCCATCAGCCAAGCATCAAAAGTTTCCATTTCTTCTTCTTCTAAGGCTCTGACATGCCTTTCTGGAGATAGGTCAGATGTGGGAGCTTTACCTTGATATCTGTCTTTCTTCTTTTGTAGCACAGAAATCAGAAAGGTAAGGTTGAAGCACTTTGATACATCATCTGTGCCTACCCAGTGAAGAACAGCAGCTTCTTCTTCTTCATAGGCATCAAAGAATTGGATGATTTGTTGAAGAGGACCCATTCTCCATCTTCTCCAAGCTAGAACTCTGTCAAACTGCTTTTGCAGAATGATGTTGAAGTCTGTTTCTTGGTCCATTTCTGGTGAGGCTTCACGTTCTGGTGAGAGAGCAGAGTTGGGCAACTCTGGTGCATAATGTTGGTGAGTTTCTGGTAGAGTGCCAGATTCTGGTGCAAGTTCCCCCTGAATTGCTGAATCTTTGGAAGGTGAGACTACTTTGGTCTTCCTCTTCTTCTGCCTTGGTTTAGTGCTAGAGTTGTCAGAATCACCACTTAGCACAACCATCTTTCTTCTCCTATTCTGCTTCAGTTTTCTGGCAGCAGATTTCTTGGTTGCCTTTGGGGAGGGCATCTCTGGTGCAGCCTCCTCTGCTGTTTCCTTCTCTGGTAGTGACAGATTGTCACTCTTCTTCTTCTGTCTAACCTCCCTTACAACCTGTGACTGCTCAGGTTGTTTGGGCTTTCTGGCAATTTTCTTTGCAGGTTTGGCCTTGGCAGCCTGTTCTTCCCTTTTCCTTTCCAGTCTTTCCTCTCTCCTAAGTTCAGAAGAGATGGCAATGTTGAATTTTGGAGAGGCTGTGAGGAAGATGGTCTTGGTGTGGTCAACTGGGATAGGATCCCTGAGTTGAACTCCTTTTGCAGCAAGGATGGCAGAGATAAGAAGGCCATGTCCCATCTTGGTTGAGTAAAGACCTGTCTCAGAGTCTTTCTTCTTGATGAATTCAGTTATAGAGCCAAAAGTTACCTCTCCCCAGTTGATATTCATGCCATGGTGCACTGCAAAGATTGCCTTGGCATTGTTTGTGTTCATCTCATCAGTTGAGGCTGTTTTGCACCATAAGCAACGGTGCAGAATGGTGACAAGCTTCTCATAGTCCTTCTTGAGTTGAAATTTCTTCATGTAGAGTTTATCCAGTCCGGCAGCCTCCGGACGGCAGTAAGTCTGGACAAAGCCTTCAGTGGAGACTTCCACTGATTCAAGAGCAATGAGATTGTTGGATTCTGGGTCTTGGGAGTCAAGTTGAACTCCAAAGAATTCATTCAGTGCATCTGCATTCAAGAAGATGTGTTGACCCTGTACGGATGAGTGAACTCCAGTCCTGGAGATGGTGGCGTTGAGGTAGAACTCAGCCACATCTTTGATGCTGAAATGCTCATAGGGATGAGCAACAACCTTAGATAACTGTGAATCAGTCATCCCTTGGATGATCTTCGTCATCCTCTTTTGATTTTCTGCCAGGAGGAGTAGAGAGGACATGTCAACTTTCATGCCGGATACTACGTTGGCAATGAGAGTTTTTGCTTCCTCCTTAGAAAGGTCGTTGATGCTCAGGAAGTTCATCTTGAGTGACGGTTAAGAAAATTTCTGGGTATTGGAAAGTTTTTGGGATCTGAGAGCTTTGAATGCTAGAGCAGTTTAAGAGAGAAGAAGTTGCAGTAGGGATTTGGGTCGAAGACGGTGGATATAAAGGAGTTAGGAATAGTGGACGTTTGGTATATTGGCAGTTTCGAGGCAGCATTTAAAGAAATGCGGGCGGAAACGTTTCCATTAGAAGAGTAACGATCAGGGGTATTTTGGTAAAAGACCGTTTCAATTAATTAGGTCTAGCCCGTACCTCGAAATATTGTTAAGTCCACTTCCGTATCTGTTGTCTTCGGTTGAGGAACTCTGGTCAAAGAAGAGGAGGTTCTCTGATGTGAGATTCTGATGACCAGAGATAGTGGATCTCTGATCCGAGTTTCTGGTGCAGAAGAAGGAAGTTCTGGTTCAGTGAATCTCTGGTTCATGCATCTCTGGGAAGATCATCCATCATTCCCAATTCTTCCCTAAGCTTGTTAAACCTTGCCTCAGGTAAAGGCTTGGTTAGGATGTCTGCAAGTTGATCTTCTGTAGGTACATGCTCCATACAGATATGCTTCTTTTCAACATGATCTTTGATGAAGTGATGTCTGATCTCAATGTGCTTTGTCCTGGAGTGAAGAACTGGATTCTGAGTGATAGCAATGGCACTAGTGTTGTCACACAACAGCTTGATCTCCTTTGCTTGAATTCCATAGTCCTTCAGTTGTTGCTTCATCCAGAGTAGTTGAGCACAGCAACTCCCAGCTGCAATGTATTCAGCCTCAGCTGTACTTGTTGAGATGGAGTTCTGCTTCTTGCTAAACCAGGAAACAAGCCTTCCTCCTAGCAATTGGCAGTGACCAGAGGTGCTTTTTCTGTCTAGTCTGCAACCTGCAAAATCTGAGTCAGAATAACCAATTAGTTCAAAGTTACCTCCTTTGGGATACCATAAGCCTGCATTTGGATTTCCTTTGATGTATCTGATGATTCTCTTTGCAGCACTTAGATGGCTTTCCTTGGGCTTTGATTGGTATCTGGCACAGATTCCAACAGAGAACGAGATATCTGGTCTGCTTGCAGTTAGATACAACAGAGATCCAATGATCCCTCTGTATGTTGTTGCATCTACATCTTTTCCTTCATCATCTGGACCAATCCCTTGTGAAGTGTTCATGGGAATCTTCACTGATGATTTGCCTTCCACTCCAAACTTCTTGATTAGATCTCTGGTGTACTTCCCTTGATTGATAAAGATCCCTTCTGGAACTTGTTTGACTTGAAGTCCTAGGAAGTAACTGAGTTCTCCCATCATACTCATTTCAAATTGACTCTGCATCACTTGAGAAAATTTCTTGCATAATTCTGGATTAGTACTTCCAAATATAATGTCATCAACATATATTTGTACTAACAGAATATGATTAGCAACAGAGATATGAAATAGAGTTTTGTCAACCTTTCCTTTAGTAAACCCATGGTTCACTAGGAAAAGAGACAATGTGTCATACCAGGCTCTGGGAGCTTGCTTAAGACCATAGAGGGCCTTTTTAAGCTTGTAGACACAAGAAGATTGAGTAGGAATGACAAAACCTGGTGGTTGTTCCACATAAACTTCTTCTTCAAGATCTCCATTCAGAAATGCACTCTTGACATCCATCTGGTAGACCTTGATGTTGTTGTAGGCAGCATAGGCTAGAAAGATTCTGATGGCTTCAAGTCTGGCAACTGGTGCAAAGGTCTCATCAAAATCTATTCCTTCTTCTTGACAGTATCCTTTAGCTACTAGCCTTGCTTTGTTCCTTACAATGTTGCCGTCTTCATCTGCTTTGTTCTTGAATACCCATTTGGTTCCAATGACATTCTGGTGCTTTGGCCTAGGAACAAGTTCCCACACTTTGTTCCTCTCAAACTGAGTGAGCTCTTCTTGCATAGCATTGATCCAATCTGAGTCTGCAAGAGCTTCTTCAACTGTCATAGGTTCCATCTGAGATATGTAGCAGGCAATCATTGCTTCTCTCCTTGATGTGGATCTGGTTTGGACTCCACTTCTGATTTGTCCAATTACTTGATTAGGAGGATGATCTCTTAACCAAGTAAGATCAGGTTCTGATAGGGGTTGCCTTCGATTCTCTTGTTCTTCTTCTGATTCTTCATCACTATCCTTGCTTTGCAGAATGGGATTCTGATGATTCATTGGTATGGCAGAGTTGGTCAGCAACTCTGGTGTATCTATCTCTGGTGGATCCAGTTTTGGAGATTCTTTGAGATTCGCTTTCTCCAAGTTTTCAGTTATGCTCTCATCAGAGTTGAGATCATCAAACTTGACATGAATCGATTCTTCAACAAGTAAAGTTCTCTTGTTGAGTATTCTGTAGGCTTTGCTGGTGCCAGAGTAGCCTAAGAATGCTCCTTCATCAGCTTTTTCTTGAAACACCTTGAGGTGATCCTTCCCATTGTTGAGTATATAGCATTTGCATCCAAATGCATGAAAGTAGCTGATGTTGGGTTTTCGTCCTTTCCATAATTCATAAGGAGTTTTCTGATGAGTCTTGTGAATCATGCTCCTGTTCTGGGTGTAACATGCAGTATTGATTGCTTCAGCCCAGTATCTGTAGGGTAGACCTGATTCAGCAATCATGGTCCTTGCAGCTTCCTTTAATGTTCTATTTCTTCTTTCTGCAATTCCATTCTGTTGAGGAGTTCTGGCTGCAGAGAGTTGATGCATTGTACCATTCTGGTCACAGAAATCCTGAATGACCTTGTTGACGAACTCTGTTCCTCTGTCGGATCTGATGGCTTTGACTTTCTGATTCTGCTCATTCTGTAATAGCTTTAGCAGAGATGGCAGTTTCTGCAGAGTTTCATTTTTCTTGGTCAGAAAAATAGTCCATGTGAATCTGGAGTAGTCATCCACCATGACTAAGGTGTATCTCTTGCCACCAACACTTGGAGTTTCCACTGGTCCAAATAAATCCATGTGAATTAGATTCAGGGGACCAGTAGATAGGTTTCCAGCAATGGGTTTGAAGGAATTCTTCACTTGTTTTCCTTTCTGACATGCACTGCATAGATTCTCCTTTTTGTATACAAGGTTGGGTAGACCTTCAACAATGTGATCCCTTGCCAGTTTGTTGATTGTTTTGAAATTCAAGTGACTCAGTTTCTTGTGCCATTCCCAACTGAGTTTTGAATCTCCTTTGGCTATCAGGCAAATTCCATCTCTGGCAGTTGACCAATCAACCACATAGATGTTTTTCTTTCTTGTTGCTGTTAGAACCACTTCTTTAGTTGTCTCATGCTTGACAGAACATCCTTCCTTGGAGAATTCAACTGTGTAGCCTTTGTCACAGAATTGGCTAGCACTCAGCAAGTTGAATTTCAATCCCTTGACATAAGAGACATCATCAATGATTATCTGGTTCTTTATCAGCTTCCCTCTTCCTTTTGTCTGGCCATCTTTATCATTACCTCCAAAGGTAACTCTGGGCCCTTTGACTTTCTGGAACTCTGTTAGGCAACTCTTGTCACCTGTCATGTGCCTGGAGCATCCACTATCAATGTACCAATCTTGCTCAGAGATGGCTCCAGCACACAGTTCCTACAAAATTAAGAGGAAGATTTAGGTACCCAAGCAATGTTGGGTCCTAGGGGGTTATGCAGTCTTGGCAGCCGGTACCACTTTGGTCTCATCAAGTGAAACCTTGGTGGGTGGTACCCATTGTCCACCTGGTAGTCATAGTAAACGGAAGTGTGATTCACTTTGGGCAGATGCTTGTGAGGATCATGCTTCCGGTTTACATACTTCTGCATAGCCTTTTTAGTTGGGTAGAAGTCCCATATACTATCAAGATCAGAGGAGCGATTAACTTTGGGCTTCTTAAGTTGACCAGCCAACCTTTTCTGTCTAAAGTTAATTTTCTCTGGATATCTGCCTTTCTGGTGATAATCTCTGACGCGATTATCATGAGTTTGTCTGTTATGGTTCTGTCTTTGATTTCTGATATTCTGAAAATCTTTCCTGTTGTTAGTTCTTCTGCCAGTTTCATTAACTTTTAAAATGGGTTTCTGTTGAACCTTTATCTTTTCCCTTTCTGGTCTGACATTCTCATGAATAACCTTGGTGCCAGATACACCAGCCTGACAAATGGGCCTAGAAATCAGTGGCTCTATGACCTTATCTGCCTTAGCAACTCTGGTGCTAGACATTACAGAAGGCTCACCTGATTCTGTTGAGCCATAACCAAGACCAAAACCAGTGCCAATTTGTTGGTCAAGTATAATCTTTTCCATAGAAGACTGGGCCTTCTGGTAAGCTTTGTACTTAATCTCAAGAGGCTCCATCTCTCTTATTTTCTTTAGAAGAGAAACATTTTCAGCTTCCAGCTGATCTCTTTCCTCAATCAGAAGATTGATTTTGATCTCAACCTCCTTTCTTAAGTCAAGGATCTCAGCCTTAAGCTTACTGTTTTCTTCTTTAACAGAAGAATAAGTGGTTTGTATGGCTTGAAACTCTTCCCAAAATTCTGACATTGAATCAGAATCAAAGGCTCTGCCTACCGAAGAAAAACTAGAGTTGGAAGTAGAAGATACCTCATCATCAGATTGACCCATAAGACATAGGTCTTCAGTTTCTGTGTCCAGGCAACAGAATGCTTCATCAGATTCTGATTCCGAGCTGGACTCTGTCTCAGAGAGGGGGTCCTTCTCTGGTTGTTCAGTGATGAGTGCTTTCCTTCTTCGATGTTCGTACTTCTTTTCTCCTTCCTGGCCTTGCCTTTTGGAGACTATGGGGTGTGGACAGTTGACTTTGAAGTGCCCTGGTTGTCTGCAGTTGTAGCAGAGAAGCTCTCCACTACTTTCTGATGGTTTGGACTTCTGGTGTGGCTTTCTGCTAGAGTGTGGACATCTGCTATCCTTTGGCTTCAGAAATTTCCTGAACTTCCTAGCAAAAGCCGCCATATATTCGTCAGTTAAAAGAATAGAAGGGTCAAAATTATTTACCTGAGAGGTGCTGGCAGTGAGGGCAGTAGTTGTTCTGTCCTCAACTTCTTCTTTCTCTTCTTCATTCATCTCAAACTCATAAGACTTGAGATCAGAGATGAGTTTCTCAGTGCTGTAGGTTCTGAGGTCCTTGCTATCTCTCATGGCAGTGACCTTCATCTTCCATGGTGAAGGTAAACCTCTAAGAACCTTCAGATTAATTTCCTTGGGAGTAAGCTCCTTCCCAAGTTCTGATATCTCAGCAGTGAGGGTGAGCAAGCGTGCATACATCTCAGCTATGCATTCTTTGGGTAGAAGTTTGAAATCTTCAAACTTCTTCATGGCAATAGTGAGTTTGTTGTCCTTTTCTTGCTCATCTCCAGCTCCTATCAGGGTGAGAGTATCCCAGATCTCCTTGGCAGATTTTCACTTCTTGATCCTGGTGAAGTACTTGTCATCAATGGCCTTGTAGAGGATATCCTTGGCAATGTTGTCAAGGTTGTACTTTCTCCTTTCTTCATTAGACCATTCATGGCGCAGTTTGGTGATCATCTGGGGTTGACCACTACCAGTGATGTATTCAGGGTTGACCTTGGTGAACTCTGTGAAAGGTCCTGCATCAAGTACTTCCCACATTTCGTCATGGAGTGCGCAGAGGTGAGCTTTCATGCGGATCCTCCAATCATCAAACTTTGTTACTGAGAACATAAGATTCTTTGAAAGAGTGTTATCCATAATGTGAGATTAAAGAGGCTAAAACAAGTGGATCTCTTGTTTAGTAAGTAACCTAAAAGATTACAAGAACAAGGAGGCTCTGATACCACTTGTTGGTCCCGTTTGTAATAGGAACAATCTAGAGGGGGGGGGGGGGGGTGAATAGACTGTTCAGAAATTTAAACTTTTCTCCAAGTCAAGTCTGACTTAACAGAGATGGTCGAAATCTGGTGACAGAGATGGTCAAGTTCTGATGGCAGGACTGGACCAGGCAGCGGATAAGTTTCTGTCCGGGTAGCCTCTAGGAGAAAGCTAAGGCAAAATGCCTTTCTGATAACTCTGAAGGAAGATCTGCTGGACACAGATTCCAACCTAAAGAGTTAGTCAGTAGAACCTTAAGTGCAGAAAGTAAAAGCTGAAAGTAAATGACACCGGGGTTTTTATAGTGGTTCAAGGAACAACTCGTTCCTCTAGTCCACTGTTCCACTAAGCTTGCAAAAACGACAGTTTACAACGCCTTAGTCCCTAGAACTTAAGAAGCACTCCTCGTCTTCTTCAAGTCTAGTTGCCACCCGGGATGCAGTCCTGCTTCCTGATGGCTGGTCTCGTTTCACTGAGTCTCTTGAAGTATCTCCACTTCACTTACTCCAGCTAATTTGAGACGTCCCTTCTTTTTCAAGAAGTGTTTGATATAGAGTCAGTTTTCTCCAACGTTGCTTCTTCACAAAAGATGAGTATATGAAGTTCTCGAAGTGTTGAAGAACTGAGTAACTTTGCCTTTTCTAGTTGGATGAAGGATAGGAATATTTATCTTCCAACTGTGGCCTTTTCTTGTTAGAAATGGAGTTTTTATCTCAAGAAAGTTGTTCACGCAAATCTATCTTGGTAAAGGTTATGGCAAAAGTTATTTTTCTTAGTTCTCCAGAGTGTATCTTATATACTGGGAGCGGTCTTCCCGTTGGAGTGTAGAAGACAGCTTCATTAAATGCATGTACTGTTGACTTGACCGTTTGGTCCTCCGACTTGCTATTTTGGGGGCGTAAAGATATTCGCATGGTCAATCATCAGCTTTAAATATCTCTTCGTACGTACATCATTAAATGTGAATTTAATGCGTGTACAGTGCCATGCTTCCGTTGAAAGGTTCGTAACCGTTAGAGGATTTCCCGTTAGTTTAACGACCGTTAGAAGGGCTTTCGGATTCTGATGATACTTACCAGAGTCTCAAGAGGTTCTCTGGTCCAGTCTCTAAAGTCCGTCTCTGGTGCTAACTCTGGTATCTTTCTAATAACTAGTTTCTGATAGCTTCTCTGGTGAGCAACTCTGGGAGCAACTCTGGTAGAAGCAAGATGGAACTCTGGCAGGCAGACTAAGCTAAAACTTACAAAAGAAATTCTAATACACAATTTCTAATGGGGTACTTTCAAATTCTAATTAATCCTAGCATCATCAAAATCTAAATACATTTATTCCTTACAATGTAAGACTCATTTCCATTCCATGGAGGCTGAGTTTGATCATGTTGCCCCATTGGTTATTTTCGGCCATAACCCACCCTCGGGGTCAAAACCTTTCAAATTTTTCAATATGTGGCTTAAGCATGAATCATTTCCCTCTATTCTTCATGACAATTGGTTTAAGTTTGTGATGGGTAATGCTCAATTCAGATTGGTTAAAAAACTTCAAACTCTTAAGAAACCACTCAAGGAACTTAATAAGGTTGCATTTGGACATATTTCTTCTAAGGTAAAGGAATCGAAAATAGAGTTTAAGAGGGTGCACAACCTTCTCTTAATCTCTCCTCTTGATGATACCTTAAAGAATGAGGTTCAACTTGCTAAGAAGAGAGTGCTCTTTCTTAAAAAGGTCGAGGATGCTTTCTTTAGGCAAAAAGCGAAGGCCACTCACTTGTTTCAAGGTGATAGATGTACCAAATATTTCCATTCAATTGTGAAAAAGAGGGCTGCCAAGAACTCCATTACGGCTTTAAAACTACCTAATGGGGAGCTTACTACCTCTATTGATCAGGTTGCTAATGAACTTGAAAGTTTTTATGTTAATCTGTTTGGAACTCCGGTAAGTTGTCCTCCAATTGACCCTAGCATTATTACATCCGGGACATGTCTAAGTAGGGACCAGTCCTTAGGGCTGCTCTCTCCCATTTTAGACATAGAGATTAAGAATGCCTTGTTTGATATTGGGGATGACAAGGCCCCGGGACCAGATGGATTTACTTCTGCCTTTTTCAAAGAAAACTGGTCGGTTGTTGGGGATGATGTCATTGAAGCTGTGAAAGGTTTTTTTTTATTCTGGTAGGATTTCAAAGCAAATTAATCACACGATTATTGCTTTAATTCCTAAGACATCACACTCCCCCACGGCTGCTGATTTTAGACCTATTGCTTGCACAAATGTTCTTTACAAGGTCATCACAAAGATTATTGCTAATAGAATGATTCCTTGTCTACCCGGTTTGGTTGACCATGCACAAGGGGCTTTTGTAAATGGTAGACTTATGATGGATAACATCTTTTTAGCGCAAGAACTTGTTAAGGGGTACACTAGGAAGCATTGCTCACCTAGGTGTATGATTAAGGTGGACCTTAGGAAAGCCTATGACACCATCTCTTGGGATTTCCTTAATAGTGTACTCCTTAGCATTGGTTTTCCTTTGCAATTTGTTAAATGGATCATTGAATGTGTTTCAACTGCTTCTTTCTCAATCTCCCTCAATGGGACACTACATGGATTCTTCCGTGGTAAGAGGGGATTAAGACAGGGGGATCCTATGTCCCCTCTCCTTTTTGTCCTATGCTTGGAATACCTATCTAGATTAATGAACTTGAAAACCACCTCGGATTTTAACTACCACCCTAAATGTGGCAGCCTTAAGATTTCGCATCTTGCATATGCTGATGATCTCATGTTATTTTGTAGAGGGGATACTTATTCTGTTAAGGTTTTGATAGATGCTCTAAATGAGTCTGGCAATGTCTCGGGATTAAGGGTCAATTTTGACAAATCAAACATTTTTTTTGGGGGAGTAAGGGACCATGATCTCACGGCTATACTTGATTTGGTGGACTTCAAAGTTGGAGCTTTTCCGGTTAAATACCTTGGGATTCCCCTCTCCCCCCTAAAACTGGCTGTGGCCGAATATGCCCCACTCTTGGAGAAGGATACAAATTATTTAAACTCTTGGAATACTAAAACCTTGTCCTATGCAGGTAGAACTGAGCTAATCAAATCTGTTATCCAGGGGGTGCATTCCTTTTGGTTACAGGTGTTCCCTATACCACAAGCCATCCTTGACAGAGTGGTCTCACTTTGTCGTATTTTCTTTTGGGGGTGCAAATTTTCCAGGGTTGCTTGGGCTGATATGTGCCTTCCAAAGGAGGAGGGGGGCTTGGGCATTAGGCATACCAAAACATGGAATAATGCTCTTCTTTCAAAGACCTTGTGGGACATTCATCTTAAGCGTGATACTTTGTGGGTAAAGTGGGTGCATGTGATATACCTTAAGGGTAGAAGTGTGTGGGAATTCTCCCCACACACTAGGGACTCCCAGCTTATGAAGAAGTTTGGGCAGACCCGAGACCTTCTTGTTTCTAAATTTGACTCTATTGGGAGCACAATTAATGCCCTCTCCAAGCTTGTTATTAATGGGAAGTTGTGCTCCTCTAAAATCTATGACCTCATTAGAATCAAGAGCAACACACAGGTTTGGATGCCTTTCATTTGGAAAGCCTATATACCTCCTAAATTTTCATTTATTGCTTGGCTTGCCTTCCGCAATCGCCTAGCAACTTATGATAACCTTAGTAGGCTTGAGGTGATTAACATCTGCCCGTTTTGTAAGGGTGAACCGGAGACGGTAGCACACCTATACTTTGGTTGTCAATTTACAGGGCAGGTATGGAGCAAAGTGAGAGCATGGATTGGGATGCCTAGGCAGATGACCACCCTGGATAGCTCGGTGAAGTGGATCAAGAAGGACCATGCGGGTGCCGGAGTCAAATCCAAAGCTGCCCGTATTGCATTTATCTACACCATATACTGGATATGGAGGGTGCAGAATGCAACCAGATTTGATGATGCCAAAGCTCATGAGGAGGAAGTCTTTGCTAGGATCCAATACATGGTGTATAAGATCCTTTATAGTATCTAACCTCATGAACTTATTATGTTTTGATTTATAATGTGTAGTACGGCTCCTTGCCCTTTTGTCTGATTTGGGAATGATTGTATAGACCACAGGTCTTGGCATATCCCTCGTTGGGATAGCCCCATTTTTGCTCCCCTTTTTTGTGGATGTACTTGTACATCAACTCTTTGGATAATACATAATTACCCTTTATCCAAAAAAAAATTGAAACCAGCGCCTGAAGAAAAGTTTTAGAACTCGGTAAGATCTTTCCAACGAGATATTAAACGTTTTCAACGGCACAAAATAGAGCAAGATATGATCGCATCAAATTCTACACGAGTTCGGAGTGAAATCAGAAACATTTGTGAATATATGGTTAATCTGTAACTTTTAATTAATGCATTGTAAACGAAGTTGGAACAATAGCTTTAGAATCTCTGATCTATCTTTCCAACGAGATATAATACGCTCCAAACGGATAAACACACAGCAAGATATGAGTGTCAGAAATACTTAGCCTTATCTCTATGATTTAGCGTTTTCAGCGAAAATAGAGCACTTTTAGCGTAAATACAGTATATTTTACTAATTAGGCAATCATCCGTTGATATTTTGAAACCAGCGCCTGAAGACAAGTTTTAGAACTCGGTAAGATCTTTCTAACGAGATATTAAACGCTTTCGACGGCACAAAATAGAGCAAGATATGATCGCATCAAATTCTACAAGAGTTCGGAGTGAAATCAGAAACATTTGTTAATATATAATTAATCTGTAACTTTTAATTAATGCATTGTAAATGAAGTTGGAACAATAGCTTTAGAGCTCCGATCTATCTTTCCAACGAGATATAATACGCTCCAAACGGATAAACACACAGCAAGATATGAGTGTCAGAAATACTTAGCCTTATCTCTATGCTGTAGCGTTTTCAGAGAAAATAGAGCACTTTTAGCGTAAATACAGTATATTTTACTAATTAGGCAATCACCCGTTGATATTTTGAAACCAGCGCCTGAAGACAAGTTTTAGAAATCGGTAAGATCTTTCCAACAAGATACTAAACGCTTTCAACGGCACAAAATAGAGCAAGATATGATCGCATCAAATTCTACACGAGTTCGGAGTGAAATCAGAAACATTTGTGATTATATGGTTAATCCGTAACTTTTAATTAATGCATTGTAAATGAAGTTGGAACGATTGATTTAGAGCTCCGATCTATCTTTCCAACGAGATAAAATACGCTCCAAACGGATAAACACACAACAAGATATGAGTGTCACAAATACTTAGCCTTATCTCTATGATTTAGCGTTTTCAGCAAAAACAGAGCACTTTTAGCGTAAATACAGTGTATTTTAGTAATTAGGCAATCATCCCTTGATAATTTGAAACCAGCGCCTGAAGAAAAGTTTTAGAACTCGGTAAGATCTTTCCAATGAGATATTAAACTTTTTCAACAGTACAAAATAGAGTAAGATATGACCGCATCAAATTCTACACGAGTTCGGAGTGAAATCAGAAACATTTGTGAATATATGGTTAATCTGTAACTTTTAATTAATGCATTGTAAATGAAGTTGGAACAATAGATATAGATCTCCGATCTATCTTTCCAACGAGATTTAATACGCTCCAAACGGGTAAACACACAGCAAGATATGAGTGACACAAGTAGTTAGCCTTATCTCTATGATTTAGCGTTATCAGCGAAAATAGAGCACTTTTAGCGTAACTACAGTGTATTTTAGTTATTAGGCAATCATCCCTTGATATTTTGAAACCAGCGCCTGAAGACAAGTTTTAGAACTCGGTAAGATCTTTCCCACGAGATATTAAACGCTTTCGACGGCACAAAATAGAGCAAGATATGATCGCATCAAATTCTACACGAGTTCGGAGTGAAATCAGAAACATTTGTGAATATATGGTTAATCTGTAACTTTTAATTAATACATTGTAAATGAAGATGGAACTATTGCTTTAGATATCCGATCTATCTTTCCAACGAGATATAATACGCTCCAAACGGATAAACACACAGCAAGATATGAGTGTCACAAATACTTAGCCTTATCTCTATGATTTAGCATTTTCAGCGAAAATAGAGTACTTTAAGCGTAAATACAGTGTATTTTAGTAATTAGGCAATCATACCTTCTTATTTAGAACTCGGTAAGATCTTTCCAACGAGATATTAAACGCTTTCAACGGTGCAAAATAGAGCAAGATGTGATCGCATCAAAATCTACACGAGTTCGGAGTGAAATCAGAAACATTTGTGAATATAATGTTAATCTGTAACTTTTAATTAATGCATTGTAAATGAAGTTGGAACGATCGCTTTAGAGCTCCGATCTATCTTCCAACGAGATATAATACGCTCCAGACGGATAAATACACAGCCAAATATGAGTGTCACAAATACTTAGCCTTATCTCTTTGATTTAGCGTTTTCAGCGAAAATAGAGCACTTTTTCGTAAGTACAGTGTATTTTAGTAACTAGGCAATCATCCCTTGATATTTTGAAACCAGAGCTTAAAGACAAGTTTTAGAACTCGGTAAGATCTTTCCAACGAGATATTAAACGTTTTCAACGGCACAAAATAGAGCATGATATTATCGCATCAAATTCCACACGAGTTCAGAGTGAAATCAGAAACATCTGTTAATATATGGTTAATCTGTAACTTTTAATTAATGCATTGTGTAAGAAATAAATGTAATTAGATTTTGATGATGCTAGGTTAATTAGAATTTGAAAGTACCCCTATAGAGATTTTGTATTACCTCTTTGTCTTCTTGATCAGAATATCTACCATATTGCTCCCAAAGTTGCTCTCCAGAGAAGCTACCAGAGTTGGGTACCAAGGCAGGTGCCAGAGTTGGCATAAGAGGCAGACATCAGAGTTCGGACCAGAAAGCCTCATCAGACTTGCTCTTAGTTAGCAGAATTCGAAGGCACATTCCAACGGCCGTGAAACTAACGAGAAATTCCCAAACGGCTAGGAGCCATTCGACGGGAACATTGTACTGTACACGCATTAAATGCTCAAATAATGCGGTACATACGAAGATATATTTAAAGCTGATGATTGACCATGCGGATATCTTTACGCCCCCAAAATAGCAAGTCGAGGGTCCAACCGGTCAAATCAACAGTACAAGCATTTAATGAAGTTGTCTTCTACACTCCAACGGGAAGACCGCTCCCAGTATATAAGATACACTTTGAAGAACTATAAGAAGAACTTTTGCTTAACTTTGCAAAAACCTTTGCTACGAGTTCAAACACGCTTCAAGCTTTTCTGAGATTACAACTCCATCATCCTCAACAAGAAAATCCTACCGTTGGAAAGATATAAACTTCTTATTCCTTCATCCAACAAAAAGCAAAGTTCATCAGTTCTTCAACACTTCGAAAGCCTCATTTAGACATCCTTTGTGAAGAAGCTATGTTGGAGAAAACAGATCTTGAATCAATCACTTCTTGAAAAAAAAGAGACATCTCAAACTAGCTGGAGTAAGTGAAGTGGGTATACTTCCAAGAGACTCAGTGAATCGAGACCAGCCATCAGGAAGCAGGACTGCATCCCGGGTGGTAACTAGGCTTGAAGAAGACGAGGAGTGCTTCTTAAGTGCTAGGGACTAAGGAGTTGTAATTGTTAACTTACAAGCTTACTGAACAGTGGACTAGAGGAACACGTTGTTCCTTGAACCACTATAAAAATCCCCGGTGTCATTTACTTTACGCATTTACTTTCTGCACTTTAGACTTTAACAGTTTAACTCAAAAGGTTGGACTATGTGTTCAGCAGATCTCCCTTGAGAGTTATCAGAAGGGCATTTGTCTTAGTACTTTCTTGAGGCTACCCGGACAGAAACCAATCCGCTACCAGGTCCAGTTCTGCCATCAGAACTTGACCTTCTCTGTCACCAGAATTCGACCTTATCTGATAAGTCAGTGTTGACTTTGAGAAAAGTTTGAAAAATCCTGAATAGTCTATTCACCCCCCCTCTAGACTGTTCCCATTATAAACGGGACCAACAAGTGGTATCAGAGCCTCTTCGTTCTTGTAATCTTTTAGGTTACTCACTGAATACAGATCCACTTGTTTTAGCCTCTTTTAATCTCTTATTATGTATAACACTCTATCAAAGAACTTGATGTTTTCAGTTACCAAGTTTGATGACTGGAAGATACGCATGAAAGCCCATCTGTGCGCACTACACGATGAAATGTGGGAAGTCCTAGATGCAGGTCCTTTCACTGAGTTCACCAAGGTGAATCCTGAGTACTCTGCTGGCAGTGGTCAACCCCAAATGATCACTAAGCTTCACCATGAATGGTCGAATGAAGAAAGAAGGAAGTACAACCTTGATAACATAGCCAAGGACATTCTGTACAAGGCCATTGATGACAAGTACTTCACAAGGATCAAGAAGTGCACATCTGCCAAGGCTATCTGGGATACACTTACCCTGATAGGAGCTGGCGATGAGCAATAGAAAGACAACAAGCTCACAATTGCCATGAAGAAATTTGAAGACTTCAAACTTCTCCCCAAGGAATGCATAGCTGAGATGTATGCACGCCTGCTCACCCTCACTGCTGAGATTTCAGAACTTGGGAAAGAGCTGACTCCCAAGGAAGTCAACTTGAAGGTTCTCAGAGGTCTACCTTCACCCTAGAAGATGAAGGTTACCGCCATGAGAGACAGCAAGGATCTCAGGACCTACAGCACTGAGAAACTCATCTCTGATCTCAAGTCTTACGAGTTCGAGATGAATGAAGAAGAGAAAGAAGAAGTTGAGGAAAGAACAACTACTGCCCTCATAGCCAGCACCTCACAGGTAAATAACTTTGACCCTTCCTAACTTTTAACTGACAAATATATGACTGCATTTTCAAGGAAGTTTAGGAAATTCATGAAGCCCAAGGATGGGAGTGTTAGGTTTCGGGCAGAAAAACGCAGCGGAATAAACAAAAAAATACTGCCCAAAAGTAAACAAACGGATCTGAGATTATTACTATAAACGAAATTACAAGATATAAGAGAGACTTACATAGCAATCTCAATCAAGGATGTCAGACAGTCCGAGAAAACAATCCCGAGCTCTACCGGTATCCACACGCACGTGATTGGATCGGCCGCAGGGAACGTGCTAGCGTTCTCTTCTTTCTTCCTCTCTACTCTAGGTTTTAGAAGTGAATTTTAACTCTTAAAATATGTGGGTCTATATAGCCCTATTTATAAGAGGAGGAAAGAAGGAGTTTTATAGCTAATAAAACCCTCCAAGAGGCCCTAGCCCAATACCATTCGAAACCCTATTTCGAATTGGGCTAATCAGGCTATTTTAATGTTATTAACGAATATTAATGATCCAAATCACTTAGGTGTGTGACCCTGTAGGTTTATATATGATTGGAAGTGGGCTAAAAAATTAATTCAAGCCTCACAAATCATAAGCGGCCTCTAGAAGGGCATTATGACTATTCAAAATATATAAATGTCAATTAAATCTGACATAACCTTTTAATGATTAATTTGTGCTAATAATTCTCTTTTGTCAAACGATATCTTAATTGAGACAAGGTTAGGTCATGTCATCCTTGTTATTCTCAATTAATATTTCTTTATTACCAAGTAAGATTAATTTTGAACAAATGACACCTCATTTGAGCATGGCCATGCTAATTAATCTTACTTGTCAAGGGGCCCAATAGATATCTTTCTCTCGCTATACGAGAGTGACAAAAATTATCTTGATAATTCACATACCACTACATGGTTCATAATATGTACAATCACCACCTTTATAATTATCCATTTAAAATAATATTTAATGGTGTTAATACATATTAATTCGCATGCAAGTAACCATGATTATCTCAAGTATAAGAATATAGCACCTCATCATTATTGAGGACAACACTGATGACATATAACCTAGCAGTGTCCTCAAGTTGGGTCTGTCCAATGAACTTGTTCACTAACAAGCATCTATATTATTAACTTGATATCTCTATACCCATGACTAGTGGAATATAGCCATCAGTTAATCCACATAATGGTCTATTAATTATTAATATCCCAAATTAATAATATTAGACCATGGACAATTAGAATATTATGCTAATTTAAAGTGTAGCATTCCAAAATTAAGTCACATACTTAATTAGCTACTAAACATAATATTCAGGGACTAAATATTAATAAATAAAACTCACAATAATAATTAACATAAAATGAGTTTGTGACTTTATTAATTAATGAGCATTAAATATTCATTGATAAATCATAAAGTATGATTGTCCTAGGGCATACTTCCAACAGTCTCGCACTTGCACTAGGACCAATCGTGAACAAAACGAATGCCTAATGCACTAGTATGACGTTCATGCTTTGCTTGTGGTAGTGGCTTGGTGAGCGGGTCAGCCACATTTGCATCTGTTGGTACTTTGCATATCTTGACGTCACCTCTATTGACTATCTCTCGAATGAGATGATATTGCCTGAGTACATGCTTTGATTTCTGGTGTGATCTAGGTTCCTTGGCTTGTGCAATGGCTCCATTGTTATCACAATATAAGTCCATTGGTCCAACAACACTAGGAACCACACCGAGCTCAATAATGAATTTCCTTATCCATACTGCTTCTTTTGCTGCTTCTGAAGCAGCAATGTACTCAGCTTCTGTTGTAGAATCAGCCACCGTGTCTTGTTTAGAACTCTTCCAGCTCACTGCTCCGCCATTGAGGCAAAAAACAAATCCTGACTGCGATCTAAAATCATCCTTATCGGATTGGAACCCAGCATCTGTGTAACCATTTACAATGAGCTGATCTTCACCGCCATAGACCAAGAATACATCCTTAGTTCTTCTCAAGTACTTTAGAATATTCTTGACCGCTATCCAGTGACTATCACCTGGATCTGACTGGTATCTACTAGTCATGCTTAGAGCGCAAGCTACATCAGGGCGAGTACATAACATAGCATACATGATAGAACCTATAGCAGAAGCATAAGGGACTCTATTCATTCGATCTCGCTCATCTTATGTTTGTGGACACTGAGTCTTGCTGAGATGTGTGCCATGTGACATAGGCAAGAACCCTCTCTTGGAATCTTGCATATTGAACCTATGTAGGACCTTGTCAATGTAGTTACTTTGACTTAGTCCTATTAGCTTTCTAGATCTATCTCTATAGATCTTGATCCCTAACACATAGGATGCATCACCCAAGTCTTTCATTGAGAAACACTTTCCAAGCCAAGCCTTTACAGACGAAAGCATCGGAACATCATTCCCAATGAGAAGTATGTCATCTACATATAGGACTAGGAAAGTGATTGCACTTCCACTCAATTTCTTGTAAACACAAGGTTTCTCTTCGTTTTGATTGAAACCAAACTCTTTGATTGCAGCATCAAAACGAAGATTCCAACTCCGAGATGCTTGCTTCAGACCATATATTGATCTTTTGAGCTTGCATACCTTCCCAACATTGATTGGATGTTCAAAACCCTCAGGTTGTATCATATACACGTCCTCATCTAGATTTCCATTTAGGAAAGCAGTTTTGACATCCATTTGCCAAATCTCATAATCAAAATGAGCGGCAATTGCTAAGAGAATCTGAATTGATTTAAGCATGGCAACTGGCGAGAATGTTTCATCATAGTCTATACCATGAATTTGTTTGTAACCTTTCGCCACTAAACATGCTTTATAGACATCTACATTGCCATTCTTGTCTAATTTCTTTTTGTAGATCCATTTGCACCTAATGGTTCTACAACCATCAGGTAGATCAACTAATTCCCAGACTTGATTGTCGACCATGGATCTCATTTCGGATTTCATGGCTTCTAGCCATTTATCGGAGTGAGGGCTCGATATTGCTTCTTGGTAGGTGAAAGGTTCATCTTCGTCTATTAATAATACGTCACGATGCTCAGTTAAGATAAACATGTATCTAACTGGCTCGTTACGTACCCTAGATGACCTCCTTGGAGTGAGTGCTACCTCAGGTGTATCCACAACAACTTGTGGCTGAGATTGTGGGACTGCTAGCATAGTCTGACTATCTAGAACTTCTTGAATTTCTTCAAGCTGTATTTTACTCCCATTGGTTCTTTCAGAAAGAAATTCTCTTTCTAAGAAAATACCATTACGAGCAACAATCACTTTGTTCTCTGATGGGTTGTAAAAGTAATATCCTTTTGTTTCCTTAGGATAACCCACAAATAAACACTTATCTGATTTGGGTTCAAGCTTATTTGAAAGTAAATGTTTTACATAAACTTGACACCCCCAAATCTTCACAAAGGTTAGACTAGGAACTTTTCCTGTCCATATCTCATATGGTGTCCTTTCTGTAGCCTTTGTTGGAGCCCTATTGAGTATGAATGCAGCGGTTTCAAGAGCATAACCCCAGAAAGAGATTGGTAGTTCAGCGAGACTCATCATGGAACGAACCATGTCTAACAAGGTCCGATTTCTCCGTTCGGACACACCATTCCATTGTGGTGTACCTGGCGGAGTGAGTTGTGAAACAATTCCACAACCTCTTAGATGATCACTAAATTCCTGACTCAAATATTCACCACCTCGATCTGATCGAATGGCCTTTATTGTTTTGCCAAGTTGATTCTGAACTTCATTCTGGAATTCTTTGAACTTTTCAAAAGCTTCATGTTTATGCTTCATTAGGTACACATAACCAAACCTACTGAAGTCATCAGTGAATGTTATGAAGTACTGAAAACCTCCCCTGGCCATTGTTGACATTGGGCCACATACATCCGAGTGTATGAGGTCCAATAAACCGTGAGCTCTTTCACCTTTACCAGTAAATGGTGACTTGGCCATTTTACCTAATAAATAAGATTCACACTCCTCGATTGATTCAAAATCAAAAGAGTCAAGAAATCCACTAGAATGGAGTCTTTTAATGCGCTTCTCATTTATATGGCCTAGACTACAATGCCAAAGGTATGTTGGGTTTGAGTCGTTAGATTTAAACCTTTTTGTATTTATGTGATAGATGGGCATTTCAAGGTCTAGAACATAAAGTCCATTTATAAGACTAGCACTACCATAAAAGATCTCATTAAAATAATTAGAACAAGTGTTGTCCTTTATTATAAAATGAAATCCTTTCTTGTCCAAACAAGAAACAGAAATTATATTCCTACTAATGGTAGGTACATGATAACAATGATCAAGTTCTAAAACTAAGCCCGTGGGCAAACTTAAAGTAAATGTTCCTATTGCTAATGCTGCAACTTTTGCACCGTTGCCTACTCGTAGGTCAACCTCACCTTTAGCCATCCTTCTACTCCTTGTCAGTCCCTGCACATTTGAACAAATGTGAGAACCACAACCGGTATCTAATACCCATGAAGTAGTAGTAGTAACATTTACTTCTATCACATAGATACCTGAATTGGAAGCATCACCATGCCCCTTTCTTTTCAGTTCTTCCAAATACGCCTTGCAATTCCGCTTCCAATGACCAGTTTTGTTGCAGTGGAAACATTTTTGCTCTTCTTTAGAAGTAGAGCTGGCAACAGATTTGCCTTTACCCGAGTTCTTCACCAGAGTTTTGGATTTCTTGTTTCCACCAACCTTGCCTTTTCCAGGCTTCTTGAATCCCTTTCCCTTTTTGATCATCAAAACGTCACTCCGATTTTTCTTGATGTTTTGCTCAGCGGAGTTGAGCATTCCATGCAATTCGGTTAAGGTCTTCTCAAGACCATGCATATTATAGTTCAGGATGAACTGGTCATATGCCGGGGTGAGTGATGCGAGAATCACATCAGTAGCCAACTCTTGACTAATTGGAGATCCAAGTCTCTCCAAGTGGTCCCTATACCCAATCATCTTGAGTACGTGAGGTCCAACTGGGCTCCCATCAGTAAGCCTTGTGTGAAACAAAGCCTTGGTTGTCTCGAACCTTTCGATCCGTGCTTGTTTCTGAAACAAGTTCTTGAGTTCATTAGAGATGTCATGTGCACGACGGTTCAGAAACTGTTTCTGAAGATTAGCTTCCATGATGGTTAACATCAGACAAGTGACATCAACTTCATCACGGACATGCCTTTCATAAGTATCTCTAGTGGCTCTAGGAGCATTGGCCGCTGGTTCAACAGGAATTGGTTGGTCAAGGACATATTCTTTACGCTCTTGCCTGAGAACAATTCTCAGATTCCTATCCCAGTCCATGTAATTTGTTCCATTAAGTTTTTCCTTCTCAAGGATTGATCGCAATGAAAAAGTTGTGTTGGTGGCCATATTAACTACAACAAATAATGCAAAGAATTTTAAATAATGCTCAAAATAACTCCCACTATATTAAATAGAAAGTCCCAAATATAGTGGTCCAAGATCCATATTTCACTAAAATTTAAGTAAGCTTTGGCTTATCACTTAAACATTAGTTATTTAGGTAAACAACTCTTGTTAATCATATCCTATATGACTCTTGGTTTGTTTGGTCACCATCATATGATTATCCAAACATTCCTTGCTTCAAGGCCCAAAACCATTTTGATGGCCTTGTAAGTCCAAACCAATATTAAGACCCGAGAATGACGATCATTCAAAACATCTTCCTAAGATAGTGTGAAATGCTCTGCTTTGGCAGACACATAACACGACTAGCATAGTATAAATGGTGGTCATATTGTGAAAGAAATTTAGACTTATAATTAATAGGGACTAATTATTAAACACATGCAACAATCATAGATTTAAATAAATAATTTAAAACTAGTGTAGTGATATAGCATGACCCTTAATACTTCATATCTACTTGGCATCTTCAACCTGTGCAGTAGACTACTAAATATCTACGGGGTTGAAAACATTACAGGGGATATTCGGAATAACGACACGCAGGCCGTAAAACAACATAATATAAAACATACATTCGGATCATGCTATACCACCAATTCAATCTGTCCTGTGACGAAACAAAATAATTGCGCATGCACGGATTGAAAATTAAATTTTAAAATCCGCAAGTAATATGTAATTAATTTGGATCTCATCCGAAAAATAAACATACATATTAATGAATTCTAAAATAATTCGTATTATATATACACATGTACAGATCATATCCGTATTATAGATCAGTACACATATATAAATACGAATAAAATATAATGAACTTAAATTCGAATTTGGCAGAACACTTGATCAAATCATTCGAATTATAATATGGGAGATTTGTCACGGCTTTGCCTTGATTTGTGTAGAGCTCGTCTTCCCGTTTCCGAAAAGTACTTATGGTTTGGAAACGGATTAACGAATCAAAAGTTACGGCCAAAACAAGATCGTCCGATCCACAAAAACAACTCATTAGCCGACGGTTGCCAAAATAATTCGGATCTCATCCGAAAAATTAGAAACCAAATCTCCTAAAACTAAAATAATATTCTGAACCAGATCGGATTAAAAAAAACTGAATTTTTGATATCCACTCAGATCTGTTCCGAATAATTAGGCAGTAGGATTTTATCCAATTCCTAATTCCATTCAGATCTGATCCGAAAAATAATAAATAATATCATAAAATATTCTTAACATAAATTATGAGTATCAATTCGGATCCAATTCAAACTATTGAACTTTCATGTGCATTCAGATCTCTTCCGAATAATTAGGGTGTAGGATTTTATCCAATTCCTAATTCCATTCAGATCTGATCCGAAAAATAATAAATAATATCATAAAATATTCTTAACATAAATTATGAGTATCAATTCGGATCCAATTCAAACTATTGAACTTTCATGTCCATTCAGATCTCTTCCGAATAATTAGACCATAGGATTTTATCCAATTCCTAATTCCATTCAGATCTGATCCGAAAAATAATAAATAATATCAAAAAATATTCCAAATATAATTGTGAATATATATTGGATCAAATTCGAAATATTCGAATATCACGTCCTTACCAAAAATTTCGGAATATAAAAACACATAAATTCCGAAATTAATAATAATAAAAAATAATTCGGAAATTAATAAAAATTAATTCCGAAAAATCCCAAAATAATCAAATTACTGATTATATATTAAATCAGGTAACCGAAAATAATAAAGAACCGTAGGCTCTGATACCACTGTTAGGTTTCGGGCAGAAAAACGCAGCGGAATAAACAAAAAAATACTGCCCAAAAGTAAACAACCGGATCTGAGGTTCTTACTATACACGAAATTACAAGATATAAGAGGGACTTACATAGCAATCTCAATCAAGGATGTCAGACAGTCCGAGAAAACAATCCCGAGCTCTACCGGTATCCACACGCACGTGATTGGATCGGCCGCAGGGAACGTGCTAGCGTTCTCTTCTTTCTTCCTCTCTACTCTAGGTTTTAGAGGTGAATTTTAACTCTTAAAATTCGTGGGTCTATATAGCCCTATTTATAAGAGGAGGAAAGAAGGAGTTTTATAGCTAATAAAACCCTCCAAGAGGCCCTTGCCCAATACCATTCGAAACCCTATTTCGAATTGGGCTAATCAGGCTATTTTAATGTTATTAACGAATATTAATGATCCAAATCACTTAGGTGTGTGACCCTATAGGTTTATATATTATTGGAAGTGGGCTAAAAAATTAATTCAAGCCTCACAAATCATAAGCGACCTCTAGCAAGGCATTATGACTATCCAAAATATATAAATGTCAATTAAATCTGACATAACCTTTTAATGATTAATTTGTGCTAATAATTCTCTTTTGTCAAACGATATCTTAATTGAGACAAGGTTAGGTCATGTCATCCTTGTTATTCTCAATTAATATTTCTTGATTACCAAGTAAGATTAATTTTGAACAAATGACACCTCATTTGAGCATGACCATGCTAATTAATCTTACTTGTCAAGGGGCCCAATAGATATCTTTCTCTCGCTATACGAGAGTGACAAAAACTATCTTGATAAATCACATACCACTACATGGTTCATAATATGTACAATCACCACCTTTATAATTACCCATTTAAAATAATATTTAATGGTGTTAATACATATTAATTCGCATGCAAGTAACCATGATTATCTCAAGTATAAGAATATAGCACCTCATCATTATTGAGGACAACACTGATGACATATAACCTAGCAGTGTCCTCAAGTTGGGTCTGTCCAATGAACTTGTTCACTAACAAGCATCTATGTTATTAACTTGATATCTCTATACCCATGACTAGTGGAATATAGACATCAGTTAATCCACATAATGGTCTATTAATTATTAATATCCTAGATTAATAATATTAGACCATGGACAATTAGAATATTATGCTGATTTAAAGTGTAGCATTCCAAAATTAAGTCACGTACTTAATTAGCTACTAAACATAATATTCAGGGACTAAATATTAATAAAGAAAACTCACAATAATAATTAACATAAAATGAGTTTGTGACTTTATTAATTAATGAGCATTAAATATTCATTGATAAATCATAAAGTATGATTGTCCTAGGGCATACTTCCAACAGGGAGAAGTCCATCCTTTAGCTGAAAGCCATTCCAGAAATCCAAACCATCAGAAAGTAGTGGAGAGCTTCTCTGCTACAACTGCAGACAACCCGGGCACTTCCATCAGGGACAATTGTCCACACCCAATAGTCTCCAAAAGGCAAGGCCAGGAAGGAGAAAAGAAGTACGAGCACAGAAGAAGGAAGGCACTCATCAATGAGCAACCAGAGAAGGATCCCCTCTCTGAGACAGAGTCCAGCTCAGATTCAGAATCCGATGAGGCATTCTTCTGCCTGGACACAGAAACTGAAGATCTATGCCTTATGGGTCAATCTGATGATGAGGTAACCCCTACTTCTACATCTAGTTTTTCTTCGGTAGGCAAAGCTTTTGATTCTGATTCAATGTCAGAATTTTGGGAAGAGTTTAAGGCCATCCAAGCCACTTATTCCTCTGTTACAAAAGAAATCAGTAAGCTTAAGGTTGAGATTCTTGACTTAAGAAAGGAGGTTGAGACCAAAATCAATCTTCTGATTAAGGAGAGAGATCAGCTGGAAGCTGAAAATGTTTCTCTTCTCAAGAGAATAAGAGAAATAGAGCCTCTTGAGATTAAGTACAAAGCTTACCAGAAGGACCAGTCCTCCATGGAAAAGATTGTACTTGATCAACAAGTTGGCGTTGGTTTTGGTCTTGGTTATGGCTCAACAGAATCAGGTGAGCCTTATGTAATGCCTAGCACCAGAGTTGTTACGGCAGATAAGGTCATAGTGCCACTGATGTCTATCCCCATTTGCCACGCTAGTGTATCTGGTACTTAGGTTTCTCATGAGAAGGTCAGACCAGAAAAGCAAAAGATAAAGGTTCAACCACAACATGTTTTAAAAACTAATGAACCTGGCAGAAAACCTAACAACAGAAAAGGTTTTCAAAATTACAGAAATCAAAGACAAAACACAACCAGACATCGTAATGACTACCTTACCAGAGATGATCACCAGAGAGGCAAATATCAAGAGAAAGTTAACTTCAGGCAGAAGGGGTTGGCTGGTCAACCTCAGAAGCCCAAAGCTAATCGCCCCTCTGCTCTTGATAGTATATCGGACTTCTACCCAACCAAAAAGGCTATGCAGAAGTACGTAAATAGGAAGCATGATCCTCACAAGCATATGCCTAAAGTGAATCACACTTCTGTTTACTATGACTACCAGGTGGACAATGGGTACCACCCACCAAGGTTTCACTTGATGAGACCAAAGTGGTACCGGCTGCCAAGACTGCATAACCCCCTAGGACCCAACATTGCTTGGGTACCTAAATCTTCCTTTTATTGATGCAGGAACTGTGTGCTGGAGCCATCTCTGAGCAAGAATGGTTTATTGATAGTGGATGCTCCAGGCACATGATAGGTGACAGAAGTTGCCTAACAGAGTTCCAGAAATGCAAAGGAACTAGAGTTACCTTTGGAGGTAATGATAAAGAAGGTCAAACAAAAGGAAGAGGGAAGCTGATCAAGAACCAGATAATTGTTGGTCCCGGTTATACTGGATACAGTCTAGAGGGGGGGGGGGGGTGAATAGACTGTATTGGTTTTTAGCTTTTTAAACTAAGTACCAGATTCACAGAATAGCCTGTTCTGTTGAAAGAACAAACTGACAGCAGATGGGGTTCTGGCAGGGAGTTCTGTTAGCCTCAGAGAAGCAAAGGCAGAAGGCCTTCTGTTAACTCGTAGAACCAGTTCTGCTGAACACAGATACCAAGTCCAAGGAGTTATACAGTTCTATCTAAGTGCAAGTATTAAAAGCAGTAAGTAAACGACACCTAGGATTTTTATAGTGGTTCAAGGAACAACTCGTTCCTCTAATCCACTGTTCCACTAAGCTGTAAAAACTGCCGTTTACAAAGCCTTAGTCCTAGCACTTAAGAAGCACTCCACGTCTTCTTCAGCCTCAAAGTAGGGAGCCGGATCTACTGCAGGCTCACCAGAGGAGGGTGCTCTGGTAGGAGTTCTGTGAGACCTAGGCCTGGTCTGTTGAGGGTCCTCTTCCCCCTTTTTGGCATCATTCAAGTCTTCTATCATAAGACTGATTTTCTGGAATTCTGATGCTTGGGTTGAGGCTATCTGCTCCAGGGCCTCTGGTAGTGTCTGAGTGACAGATGTAAGGCCTTCAATCAGACCTTGCTGCTTCTGGATTGCAGAGAAGATGTCCTTGTTGTTGGCTTCAAGGAGCACCATCTTCTGATACCGGTCTCTGTCAGTAGATAGGAGGGCTTGAGCCTGTTCCTGATGAGTTCTGCACATTTGCTCAATAGAGGTCAGGTGCCTCTCTGTTCTGGCATCAGATTTCTTCAGAGCCTCAAGATGCTCTGAAATATGGTGGATGGCCTGTCCTTGACTCAGGAGAGTCTGTTGAAAAATAGAGAGGGTGTTGTGGATGCCTACCACTTCTGTTGACAGGACATCTGTTCTGGCAGTTGAGGAGGCGATGAAGTTGTTGAGTGTCCCAATGAGGTTCTCAAATCGGTCAGAGATGAACTGCATCCCTGAGTTCAGATTGTCATTCACATGAGCAAGATGCCCATAGTGCTTATCATTTATCTCTGTCAGCTTGTTCAAGCCTTGGAGGATCTGTCCTCCAAATTCTTCTGCAGATTCAACAAATTTGTTGAAGGGAATGTCATTCTGTTGACCATCTGCTTGAGGCATCTCTAGACCTCTTCCCCTAGGTAGTGGGTGATGTTCTTGGACAGATGACAGAGAGTGAACAAGTTGTTCATGTTCCAGCTGAGTCAGAGGAGGGGTCTTCTGCCTCTTTGATGTGGCTTTGTGGGATTTGCTGATCATGAATCCATCAATGTCAGATGAATCTTCATAAGAAGAATAGATAGGGATTCTGTTGCGTACTATCTTCTTTTTCTTTCTCAGAGAGGGATTGGGGGCAACAGAGTCCCTAGAGTACCCTTTGGGTGCAGAGATGGGGGAGATAGTTGTAGGATCAGAATCCCTGAGAAACCATATAGGTTTAAGGTTTTCTGTTGGTTGTTGTGGAGGAGGTGATTCTGGTGGAGGAGATTGATGATCAGATTCAGATGAGGATGAAGAGGAGATCTGTTGGGGTGAGGGGTTCTGGTGTTGGGGTGAGGAGTGAATAGGTGAGGCATTCTGTTGAGGGGAAGATGGGGGAGGTGAAGGTGAGCGGTTTCTGTAGGGAACAATTGCTCTGCAAGGAGATGCAATTTTCAGTTTGGGTGATTGAGGAGGGGTGGGGGTGTTCTGTTCAGGAGTTTTATGTTGGGGGTGTTCTGGTGGGGTGGTTTCTGTGCTGGTGGAAGGTGAGGGAATATGTGGTTCTGTTGGGATAGAAACAGAAGGGGTTGGAGAGTTTACCTCAATGATGTTGTCCACGAGCAAGGAAGTCCTCCACTCCTTGATGTGCTCCATCATAGCTTGTCCTTCTGACTTGAGTACAGAGGACTCTCCTGAGTTGAAGTTGGGCTGTACAGAGTCAGTGGCCATCTTGGTGAACAGCCATTCTTCAAAGGCTTCAATTTCTCCATCTTCAAGAGGTTTGACAGCTTCCTCTGA
The DNA here is from genome assembly GCA_945859875.1 of Cuscuta europaea. NCBI lineage: Eukaryota > Viridiplantae > Streptophyta > Magnoliopsida > Solanales > Convolvulaceae > Cuscuta > Cuscuta europaea. The sequence continues at coordinate 4,538,303 of CAMAPE010000061.1, forward strand.
AGGTGAAGAAATGAGAATGGCCTTTCCCTTGTAGGTTGCCTTCTTCTTCTCAAGGACAGAGTGAAGAAAGTTGAGGGCAAAGCACTTTGAGACATCATCAGTCCCAACCCAATTCAGGATGGCTTCTTCTTCTTCCTCATAGTGATCAAAAAACTGAATTATTTTGGAGAGGGGTCCCATTCTCCACCTTCTCCATTCAAGAACCCGGGTAAACTGTCTGTCAAGCAAGGACAGATACCCATCTTTGACAGGACTGGGGTGCTCTGGTGGAGTTGGCACCCTGTTCTGTTCAGGAGATGCAGCAGAGGTGGGGATCTCTGGTTCCCCTTGAGTGTCTGCCACTCCTTCAGATTCTGAACCCATAGGTTTAGCAACCTTTTTCTTGGGTTTGGAGGTCCTCTTCCTCTTCTGTCCGGCCTTAGGGGGGGCAACATGTGCTTCCCCTTCAGTCTTCTTCTTCTTCTTTTTCTTTTCTGCCTTCTTAGCAGAAGTGGCTACAGAGAGAGGTTTTTGTACCTTCTCTCCCTGTTTTCTCTTAGCTTCAAGTTGAAGCTGTCTCTTCAGCTCTGCCTTTATGGCTTTTTCCCTATTGGGAGAGGCAGTCAGGAAAATTACCTTGGTGTGATCCAAGGCTGAAGCCTTCCTCAAGCTTATCCCTTGTTTGAGGAGTACTTCAGAAATGAGCAGTCCATGCCCTAGCTTCCCAGAATAGAGGCTAGTCTTTGGATTCTTCTTCTTGATCACTTCAATCAGGGACTTCACCATGATTTGTCCCCAATTGATGTTCACCCCATGATGCACTGCATACAGGGCCTTTGCATTGGCCGTTGTAACATCATCAGTGGAGGTGTACTTGCACCATAAACATTTGTGGAAAATGTTTATTAGAAGCTCAAATTCCCTCTTGAGCAGGTGCTTCTTGATGTTGACCTTTTCAACTTCTTCTCCTTTTCTGCAGAACTTCTTCTTGAATTCTGGCAGAGGGATGTCCATATCCTCCAAGTCAAGTAGAGAGTCCCTTCCTCCCTTTTGCTGAATGTTGAAGATGTTGTTGATGACGTCAGCATCAACCACCACCTTTTCTCCTTGGACGACGGAGGAGATGACTTCATCCTTGAAGGATGCGTTGAGATAGAACTCAACTGTGTCCATGTTGCTGTAGGCCACATAATAATGAGAGATGACCTTGCTCAGTTGACATTGTGACAGTCCGTCAACAATGGAGGTCATTCTCTCCTTTTTCTCTGCGAACCTGGGGAGTACGTCCAGTTCGCATCTCAGGCCAGTCAAGACATTCTTGAGAAGTGTTGCCTTTTGTTCCTTTGAAAGAAGGCCATGGAGTTTACTGCGGTTGGAAATTTCTGAGAGATAAAGATTCAAAAGCTTGAGAGTTATGAGAGCAGTAACGGTTTAGGTTTGTGAAAGGGGGTTTTATGGATATGGGTTAGTGGACGTTTGAGATAATTTACGGTTCCAAGATACCATTAAATGTAAAAAGGGGCGCAGTAAATAAACGGGGGCGCAGTAAATGTAAATACGGCTTGATACCGTTTTAAGGGTAAAAGGGTAAAAGACCTTTAATAAGTTACTAGGTCACCCGGTTTACAAAATTTTCAAAGTCCACCACCTTCTGTTAGACAATAGAGGGTTCTCTGTAGAAAGGGTTTCTGTTGCATAGGTGTTCTGCCAGGGTAGAGAACAGAAGAGGTTGACAGAAGGGGTTAACAGAAGGTGTTCTGCTACAAGAATTCTGTCAACAGCAAAAGAGCAACAGAGGGCCTTCCTTTTCAACTTTCCCTTGGAATCTCATCCATCATTCCCAATTCTTCTCTCAGTTTGTTGAACCTAGCCTCAGGAAGAGGCTTTGTCAGAATATCTGCAAGCTGGTCTTCTGTTGGCACATGTTCCATGCAGATGTGCTTCTTCTCCACATGATCTCTGATGAAGTGATGTCTGATCTCAATATGCTTTGTTCTGGAATGAAGAACTGGATTCTGAGTGATAGCAATGGCACTGGTGTTGTCACACAACAGCTTGATCTCCTTTGCTTGAATCCCATAGTCCTTCAGTTGTTGCTTCATCCAGAGAAGCTGAGCACAGCAACTCCCAGCTGCAATGTACTCTGCCTCAGCTGTACTTGTTGAGATGGAGTTCTGCTTCTTGCTAAACCAGGAAACAAGCCTTCCTCCTAGCAATTGGCAGTGACCAGAAGTGCTCTTCCTGTCTAGTCTGCAACCTGCAAAATCTGAGTCAGAGTAACCAATTAGTTCAAAGTTACCTCTCTTTGGATACCATAGGCCTGCATTTGGATTTCCTTTGATGTATCTGATGATTCTCTTTGCAGCACTTAGATGGCTTTCCTTGGGCTTTGATTGGTATCTGGCACAGATTCCAACAGAGAATGAGATGTCTGGTCTGCTTGCAGTTAGATACAACAGAGATCCTATGATTCCTCTATATGTTGTTGCATCTACATCTTTTCCTTCATCATCTGGACCAATCCCTTGTGAAGAGTTCATGGGAATCTTCACTGATGATTTGCCTTCCACTCCAAACTTCTTGATTAGATCTCTGGTGTACTTCCCTTGATTGATAAAGATCCCTTCTGGAACTTGTTTGACTTGAAGTCCTAGGAAGTAACTGAGTTCTCCCATCATACTCATTTCAAATTGACTCTGCATCACTTGAGAAAATTTCTTGCACAGTTCTGGATTAGTACTACCAAATATAATGTCATCAACATATATTTGTACTAACAGAATATGATTAGCAACAGAGATTTGAAATAGAGTTTTGTCAACCTTTCCTTTAGTAAACCCGTGGTTCACTAGGAAAAGGGACAATGTGTCATACCAGGCTCTGGGAGCTTGCTTAAGACCATAGAGGGCCTTTTTAAGCTTGTAGACACAAGAAGATTGAGTAGGAATGACAAAACCTGGTGGTTGTTCCACATAAACTTCTTCTTCAAGATCTCCATTCAGAAATGCACTCTTGACATCCATCTGGTAGACCCTGATGGTGTTGTAGGCAGCATAGGCTAAAAAGATTCTGATGGCTTCAAGTCTGGCAACTAGTGCAAAGGTCTCATCAAAATCTATTCCTTCTTCTTGGCCACTAGCCTTGTTTTGTTCCTTACAATGTTGCCGTCTTCATCTGCTTTGTTCTTGAATACCCATTTGGTTCCAATGACATTCTGGTGCTTTGGCCTAGGAACAAGTTCCCACACTTTGTTCCTCTCAAACTGAGTGAGCTCTTCTTGCATAGCATTGATCCAATCTGAGTCTGCAAGAGCTTCCTCAACCGTCATAGGTTCCATCTGAGATATATAGCAGGCAAGCATTGCTTCTCTTCTTGATGTGGATCTGGTTTGAACTCCACTTCTGATTTGACCAATCACTTGGTTAGGAGGATGATCTCTTAACCATGTTAGGTCTGGTTCTGTCAGCTGCTGTCTTGGTCTCTCTGGTTCCTCATCTTCAGAGTCTTCATCTTCATTCAACAGAAGGGGGTTTGGTGCAGGTGTTGGAAATGCAGGGTTGTCTGCCACCTCTTCTGTTGGTTCTGGTGTTCTGTCTTCTATGCTGACATCTTTGAGAATCTTTGTTACCTCTTCAACAGAGGTGCTTTCATCAAACTTCACATGTATGGATTCTTCAACATGTAGGGTTCTTCTGTTGAGTACTCTATAGGCTTTACTGGTGTTTGAATAGCCTATAAAGACTCCTTCATCAGCCTTTTCTTGAAATACTTTCAGATGCTCCTTTCCATTGTTGAGGATGTAGCACTTGCATCCAAATACATGAAAGTAGCTGATGTTTGGCTTTCTCCCCTTCCAGAGTTCATAAGGGGTCTTCTGGTGATTCTTGTTGATCATGCTTCTGTTCTGAGTATAGCATGCAGTGTTGATTGCTTCAGCCCAATATCTCATAGACAGTCCAGATTCTGCAATCATTGTTCTTGCAGCTTCATTTAAAGTCATATTCCTTCTTTCTGCTACGCCATTCTGTTGAGGGGTTCTGGCGGCAGAAAGTTGATGAAAAGTTCCATTTTGATCACAGAAGTCCTTTATGACTTGGTTGACAAATTCAGTTCCTCTGTCTGATCTGATTGTCTTCACTTTCAAGTTCTTCTCAGTCTGAAGTTGCTTTAACAGAGATGGCAACTTCTGAAGAGTTTCATTTTTCTTTGTCAGAAAAACAGTCCATGTGTATCTGGAGTAGTCATCAACCATGACTAGGGTATATTTCTTGCCACCAACGCTTGGAGTCTCAACAGGTCCAAATAAATCCATGTGAATCAGATTTAGAGGACTTGTAGAAAGATCTCCAGCAATGGGTTTGAAGGAATTCTTCACTTGTTTGCCTTTCTGGCATGCACTGCAGAGGGTCTCTCTCTTGTACACAATGTCTGGTAGCCCTTCTACAATGTGTTCTCTGGCTAGTTTGTTGATTGTCTTGAAATTCAAATGGTTGAGCTTTTTGTGCCAGTCCCAGCTCAGTTTTGAATCTCCTTTGGCTATCAGGCAAACTCCATCTTTTGCAGTGTTCCAATCAACTACATAGATGTTCTTCTTCCTTGATGCTGTAAGAACCACTTCTTTTGTTGTCTCATGCTTCACATAGCAGAAGTCCTTTGTGAATTCAACAGTGTAGCCTTTGTCACAGAATTGGCTAGCACTCAGCAAGTTGAACTTCAGTCCTTTGACATATGAGACATCATCAATGATTATCTGGTTCTTGATCAGCTTTCCTCTTCCTTTTGTTTGACCTTCTTTGTCATTACCTCCAAAGGTAACTCTAGGTCCTTTGCATTTCTGGAACTCTGTTAGGCAACTTCTGTCACCTGTCATGTGCCTGGAGCATCCACTATCAATAAACCATTCTTGTTCAGAGATGGCTCCAGCACACAGTTCCTGCAAGATCAAAAGAAAGATTTAGGTACCCAAGCAATGCTGGGTCCTGGGGGGTCATGGAGTCTGGGTAGTTGGTACCATTTTGGTCTCATCAAGTGAAACCTTGGTGGGTGGTACCCATTGTCCACCTGGTAGTTATAGTAAACTGAAGTGTGATTCACTTTGGGCAGATGCTTGTGAGGGTCATGCTTCCTGTTTACATACTTTTGCATAGCTTTCTTTGTTGGAAAGAAGTCCCATATACTATCAAGAGTAGAGGGGCGGTTAACCTTGGGCTTCTGAAGTTGACCAGCCAACCTCTTCTGCCTGAAGTTAACTCTCTCTTGATATTTGCCCTTCTGGTGATCATTTCTGGCACGATTGACATGAGGTTGTCTGTCAATGAATGGTCTTTTATTTTTGTTATTCTGAAAACCTCTTCTGTTGTTAGGTTTTCTGCCAGGTTCATTATTTTTCAAAAAGGGTTTCTGTTGAACCTTTATCTTACCCTTTTCTGGTCTGACTTCCTCATGAACAACCTTGGTGCCAGATACACCAGCTTGACAGATGGAGCTAGAAATCAGTGGCTCTATGACCTTGTCTGCCTTAGCAACTCTGGTGCTAGGCATTACAGAAGGCTCACCTGATTCTGTTGAGCCATAACCAAGACCAAAACCAGTGCCAATCTGTTGATCAAGCACAATCTTTTCCATGGAAGACTGGGCCTTCTGGTAAGCTTTGTACTTAATCTCGAGAGGCTCTATTTCTCTTACTCTCTTAAGAAGAGAAACATTTTCAGTTTCCAGTTGATCTCTTTCCTCAATTAGAAGATTGATTTTGATCTCAACCTCCTTCTTTAAGTCAAGAATTTCAGCTTTTAACTTACTGTTTTCTTCTGTTACAGAAGAATAAGTGGCTTGTATGGCCTTAAACTCTTCCCAAAATTCTGACATTGAATCAGAATCAAAAGCTAAGCCTACCGAAGAAAAACTAGATTCAGAAGTAGAGGTTACCTCATCATCAGAATGAGCCATCAGGCAAAGGTCTTCTGTCTCAGTATCCAGGCAACAGAAGGCCTCATCAGAATCTGAGTCAGAACTGGATTCTGTTTCTTACAGAGGGTCTTTCTCCAGCTGTTCTGTCACAAGTGCCTTTCTTCTTCTGGAGTTGTCCTCGTACTTCTTCTTTTCTCCATCCTGTCCTTGCTTCTTGGATGGGGACAATCAGCCTTGAAGTGACCAGGTTGTCTGCAGTTGTAACAGAGAAGCTCTCCACTGCTTCCTGTTGATTTGACCTTCTGGTATGGCTTTCTGTTGAAAGATGGACTCCTTCCATCTTTGGGAATCTTCATGAACTTTTTGAATCTCCTGGCAAAGGCAGCCATATATTCATCAGATAAAAGTACTGAAGGGTCAAAATCATTTACCTTAGATGTGCTGGCAGTGAGGGCTGTAGTGGTCCTCTCTTCTGGTACATCTTCCTTTTCTTCAATCATTTCAAACTCATGAGCTTTGAGATCTGAAATGAGCTTATCAGTGGGATAAGTCTTTACATCCTTGTTGGCTTGGACAACAACTACTTTCATCTTCCATGCTGAGGGCAGTCCCCTCAACACCTTCAGGTTGATCTCCTTGGTTGTGAGATCCTTGCCAAGCTCAGAGATCTCTCCAGTGAGAGTGAGGAGCCTGTCATACATCTTGGAGATGCTTTCACCAGGGAGAAGTTTGAAGTCATCAAACTTCTTGTTGGCTATGGTTAGTTTGTTGTCTTTCTCTTGCTCATCACCAGCTCCAATGAGCTCAAGAGTATCCCAGATCTCCTTAGCAGTCTTGCACTTCTTGATTTTGTTGAAGTACCTATCATCAATGGACTTGTAGAGGATGTCCTTGGCAATATTGTCAAGGTTGTACTTTCTCCTCTCTTCAGTGGTCCATTCTGACTTGGCTTTGCTGATCATCTGGGGTCTGGTGTTGTCTATGGCATGTTCAGGATTGACCTTCTGGAAGCTTGTGAAGGGGCCAATGTCTAGAACTTCCCACATCTCATCATGCAGGGCACAGAGATGTGCTTTCATCCGGATCCTCCAGTCATCAAATTTAAGATCTGAAAACATAAGATTCTTGGACAAAGAGTGATCCATTATATCAGATAGAAATGAGGTTAAACAGAAAAACAAGTGGATCTTTGTTCAACAAATAACCTAAAAGATTATTAGAACAAGGAGGCTCTGATACCACTTGTTGGTCCCGGTTATACTGGATACAGTCTAGAGGGGGGGGGGGTGAATAGACTGTATTGGTTTTTAGCTTTTTAAACTAAGTACCAGATTCACAGAATAGCCTGTTCTGTTGAAAGAACAGACTGGCAGCGGATGGGGTTCTGGCAGGGAGTTCTGTTAGCCTCAGAAAAGCAAAGGCAGAAGGCCTTCTGTTAACTCGTAGAACCAGTTCTGCTGAACACAGATACCAAGTCCAAGGAGTTATACAGTTCTATCTAAGTGCAAGTATTAAAAGCAGTAAGTAAACGACACCAGGGATTTTTATAGTGGTTCAAGGAACAACTCGTTCCTCTAATCCACTGTTCCACTAAGCTGTAAAAACTGCCATTTACAAAGCCTTAGTCCTAGCACTTAAGAAGCACTCCACGTCTTCTTCAAGCCTAGATGTGTCCTGGGATGCACTGCCTGGCTTCCTTTAACACTGGTCCTTTCACTGAGTCTCCTTGAAGTATCACCACTTCACTACTCCAGTTATTTGGACGTCCTTCTTGTAGCAAGAAGAGTTTCTGTTGAAACTGGGGTTCCTCCAACTAGCTTCGTTACAAAATATGTGTATGTGAAGAGCTTGAAGAGTTGAAGAACACTTGGAACTTTGCTTTAGTTGGAAAGAGTATTTTTCCAACTTCTGCCTTCTCTTGTAGAGGATAATAAGTTTGAATCTCAAGGAGGCTTTTGCTTTTCAGAGTTTGAATATCTTGCTTGGTTAGCAAAGTTGTAGCAAGGTTATAGCAAAGGTTGCAAAGTTATCCGGTTGTTCTTCGTAGTGTATCTTTTATACTGAGGTTGTCTTCCCGTTGGAGGAGTAGGAGGACAACTTCATTAAATGAGCGATCAGTTGACTTGACTAGTAGAGCCCGGTAAGGTTGGCGGGTTACTATTTTGGGATAAAGTATTCCTGACATTCCGGCCAATCATCTGCAATTACTCTACGTAGCATGGGGTGCATTAAATGAGCATTTAATGCATGCACTGTAGCTTTTCCGTTTTATACTCCTAGCCGTTGAAGGAATCTTTAAGTTGACTTCCCGGTTCTTTGAAAATCTTCTAAGTGTCGGACCTTCTGGTGTCTTTGTCTGAGAGTAGAATAGAGGAGGTCTGGAGCACTTCTGTTGGGAGTATCCAACAGAGACCCAGAATGGTTTCTGTCAGAGTCAAGACTAACAGAGGTCCTGAGGACTTCTGTTCTGGAGCAGAGAACCAAAGGTCCTCTGTTTCAATAAAGCCTTAAGAGGCACTTCTGCTCTGGGAGCCCTTCTGTTCCTGAAGCCCTTCTGCTCTTGAAGGTCTTCTGTCAAGTCGAATACATCTAAGAATTTTACAAAGGAAAATTCTAATACATAATTTCTAAAGGGGTAATCTAAAGTCCTAATTAATATAGCATCATCAAAATCTAAATACAATTATTCCTTACAATAATCATTGATGATGTCTCATATGTCAAAGGCTTGAAGTTCAATCTTCTTAGTGCTAGCCGATTCTGTGACAAAGGCTACACAATTGAATTCTCCAAAGAAGACTGTTCTGTCAAGCATGAGACAACTAAGGAAGTGGTTCTAACAGCTACCAGGAAAAGGAACCTATATGTTTTTGATTGGTCTACTGCAAAAAAAGGAATTTGCCTGATAGCCAAAGGAGATTCAAAACTTAGCTGGGAATGGCATAAGAAGGTGAGTCACTTGAATTTCAAAACAATCAACAAACTAGCAAGGGATCACATTGTTGATGGACTGCCCAACATTGTGTACAAGAAGGAGAACCTGTGCAGTGCATGCCAGAAAGGAAAACAAGTGAAGAACTCCTTCAAACCCATTGCTTGAGATCTTTCTATAAGTCCTCTAAATCTGATCCACATGGATTTATTTGGATCGGTAGAAACTCCAAGTGTTGGTGGCAGGAGATATACTCTAGTCATGGTGGATGACTATTCGAGATACACTTGGACAATCTTTCTGAGGAAAAAGAATGAGACTCTATAGAAAATACCATCTCTGTTGAAGCTATTACAGAATGAGCAGAATCAGATAGTAAAGACTATCAGATCAGACAAAGGAACAAAGTTCATCAACAAGGTCATAAAGGATTTCTGTGACCAAAATGGAACCATGCACCAACTCTCTGCAGCCAGAACTCCTCAACAGAATGGAGTTGCAGAAAGAAGGAATAGAACATTGAAGGAAGATGCAAGGACCATGATTACTGAATCTGGTCTACCTCTCAGATATTGGGCTGAAGCTATCAACACTGCATGCTATTCTCAGAACCGGAGCATGATCCACAAGACTCATCAGAAGACCTCCTCTGAACTTTGGAAAGGAAGAAAACCCAACATCAGCTACTTTCATGCATTTGGATGTAAATGCTATGTACTCAACAATGGAAAGGAACATCTCAAAGTGTTCCAAGAGAAGGCTGATGAATGAATGTTCCTAGGATATTCAAGAACAAGCAAAGCCTATAGAATACTCAACAAAAGGACTCTACTTGTTGAAGAATCTATTCACGTCAAGTTTGATGATCACAACTCTGTTGATGATCTATCAGAGAAACTGAAAGAAGTGAACCTTGAAGAAACACCAGAAGTGATCACACCAGAGGTGGTCACACCAGAGTTGGTCACCAACCCTGCTATACCAACTCACATTCAGAATCCCATTCTGCAAAACGAAGATAGTGATGAAGACTCAGAGGACGAACAAGAAAGACCTAGACAACCGTTATCAGAACCTGATTTAACTTGGTTAAGAGATCATCCTTCAACCCAAGTGATTGGACAAATCAGAAGTGGTGTACAGACCAGATCTGCCTCAACAAGAAGAGAAGCAATGTTTGCATGCTACATATCTCAGATGGAACCTATGATTGTAGAAGAAGCTCTTGTAGACTCAGATTGGATCAATGCAATGCAAGAAGAACTTACACAATTTGAGAGGAACAAAGTTTGGGAACTTGTTCCTAGACCAAAGCACCAGAATGTCATTTGAACCAAATGGGTGTTCAAGAACAGGGCAGATGAAGATGGCAACATTGTAAGGAATAAAACAAGGTTGGTAGCTAAGGGATACTGCCAAGAAGAAGGAATTGATTTTGATGAAACCTTTGCACCAGTTGCCAGACTAGAAGCCATCAGAATCTTCCTAGCCTATGCTGCCTACAACAACTTCAAGGTCTACCAGATGGATGCCAAGAGTGCATTTCTGAATGGAGATCTTGAAGAAGAAATTTATGTGGAACAACCACCAGGTTTTGTCATTTCTTCTCAATCTTCTTGTGTCTACAAGCTTAGAAAGGCCCTTTATGGTCTTAAGCAAACTCCCAGAGCGTGGTATGACACATTGTCCCTATTCATAGTGAACCATGGGTTTACTAAGGGAAAGGTTGACAAAACTCTATTTCAAATCTCTGTTGCTAACCATATTCTGTTAGTACAAATATATGTTGATGATATTATATTTGGAAGTACTAACGCAGAATTATGCAAGAAATTTTCTCAAGTTATGCAGAGTCAATTTGAAATGAGTATGATGGGAGAACTGAGCTACTTCCTAGGACTGCAAGTGAAGCAAGTTTCTGAAGGAATCTTTATCAACCAAGGGAAGTACACCAGAGACCTGATCAAGAAGTTTGGAGTAGAAGGCAAATCCTCAGTGAAGATTCCCATGAACACCTCTCAAGGAATTGGACCAGATGATGAAGGCAAAGATGTTGATGCAACAACATACAGAGGAATCATTGGATCTCTCCTGTATCTCACTGCAAGCAGACCAGACATATCCTTTTCTGTTGGAATCTGTGCTAGATACCAATCAAAGCCCAAGGAGAGCCATCTAAGTGCTGCAAAAAGAATCATCAGATACATAAAAGGAAATCCAAATGCAGGCCTAGGGTATCCCAACGGAGGTAACTTTGAACTAATTGGTTACTCTGACTCAGACTTTGCAAGATGCAGGTGAGATAGGAAGAGCACCTCTGGTCACTGCCAATCGCTAGGTGGGAGACTTGTCTCCTGGTTTAGCAAGAAGCAGAATTCAATCTCAACCAGTACAACAGAAGCTGAGTATATATTGCTGCTGGAAGCTGTTGTGCCCAACTTCTGTGGATGAAGCAACAACTCAAGGATTATGGAATTCATGCAAAGGAGATCAAGCTGTTGTGTGACAACACCAGTGCCATTGTAATCACTCAGAACCCAGTGCTTCATTCCAGTACAAAGCACATTGAGACCAGACATCACTTCATCAGAGATCATTTAGAGAAGAAGCATATCTGTATGGAACATGTACCTACGGAAGATCAGCTAGCGGACATACTAACCAAGCCTCTACCTGAGACAAGGTTTAACAAGCTAAGGGAGGAACTGGGAATGATGGATGATCTTCCCAGAGATGCTTAAACCAGAGTTGCCCTGGACCAGAACTGCTTTATCTGGACCAGAGAACCACCCATCAGAGTATCTCTGTCTGTGATCACCAGAGTACCAATCTTATCAGAAGTTCATCAGAAGTGGTTGTGAACTTAATTATTTTTCGAGGTACGGGAAAGACCTAATTGATGGAACAGGTCTTTTACTTCTTTACCCCTGATTATTACTCCTTTAACGGAAACGTTTTCCGCCCGCATTTCTTTAAATGCTACCTCGAAACCGAAAATAATCTCAAACGTCCACTAACCCAAAGCCTTTTATACCCACCTTCTTCAACCTAAACCGCTACTGCTACTTCATCTCTCTAAACTTGCATTTGCTCTCAAGCTTTCAAACCCTCTCAGAACTCTCAATCTCCAGAATCCTTCAAAATCACTCTCTGAAAATAAACTTCATCAACGTCAACGACCTTACTAAGGAGGAAGTGAAAAACCTTGTCACCAACATTGTTACGGGAATGAAGGTTGACATGTCAGCACTCCCTCTGCTGGTTGAGCACCAGAAAAGGATGACGAAGATCATCCAGGGAATGTATGAGTCCCAACTGAGCAAAGTGGTTGCTCACCCTTATGAGCACTTCAGCACGAAGGATGTGGCCGAATTCTACCTCAACGCCAACATCACCAAGAACGTTGTTCAATCCCGGGTGCAGGGAAAAAGTATAACCTTGAATGCAGATGCCTTGAATGAGTTCTTCGGCGCACAACTGGATTCTCAAGACCCAGAAACCCCCACTCTCATCGACTTAGAATCTGTGAATGTTTCCACTAAGGGTTTTGTGCAAACCTATTGCCGCCCTGAGGCCGCCGAACTAGAGAAGCTGTACATGAAGAAATTCCTTCTGAAGAAGGACTGTGAGAAACTTGTCAGCATATTGCACAAGTGCTTGTGGTGCAAGACCAGTTCAACCGATGAGATGAACAAAGCCAATGCCAAAGCAATCTTTGCAAGTGCATCATGGCATGAACATCAACTGGGGTGAGGTAATTTTTGGTTCTTTAACTGAGTTTATCAAAAAGAAGGACAAGGACACTGGCCTATTCTCTACAAAGATGGGTCATGGTCTCCTCATCTCTGCCATCCTTACTGCCCAAGGAGTTCAACTCAGGGACCCTTCCCCAGTTGACCACTCCAAGACCATCTTCCTCACTGCCTCTCCCAAACTGAATATTGCTCTCTGCTGAGCTGAAAAGGGAAGAAAGGCTTGAGAAGAAAAGAGAACAGCAGGTTGTGAAGCCTAAACCTGCTCAGAAGAAAATCACTAAGAAATCCACTCAGATTTCCACTCAACCAGAACAGAAAAGGGCTGAGAATGAGGTCAGAACCAAGAAAGCTCATGAAAAGAAGACCTTACCAGAGGAGGATGCACCGGAGGTGGTTGCATCAGAGTTGGCCTCTCCGAAGCCAATCAGAAAGTCTCCTGCTAAGAAGCAAATTGGTTGTTCAGAGTGAGGACTCTAACAAATCTGGTTTCCAACCATTGAAAAAGCAGAAGAAAGCAATCTCACCTGCTAAGGGATCAGAAATTCAGGGGGAACCTGCACCAGATGCCCAACCCTCATCTGTCCCAGAAATGCCCATCGTGGACTCTTCACCAGAACCACGAGCCATTCCTGACAGAATTCCAGAAACTGACTACAATGCTGCTCTTGATAGATAGTTTGAAAGAGTCTTGGAATGGAGAAGATGGAGAATGGGGCCACTTGAAAAGATCATTCAGTACTTTGACTCCTATGAAGCTGAGGAAGCTGCAGTTCTTCACTGGGTAGGCACAGAAGATGTGTCTCAATGCTTTGACCTTGCATTTCTCATATCTGTCTTACTGAAAAAGAAGGAAAAACATCAAGGTAAAGCACCTCTGAACTCTTCTTCACCAGAAAAGCATGTGAAGGCTTTAGAAGAAAATGAAATGGATGACTTTGAAGCCTGGTTGATAGAGAAGAAAAGGAAGGAATCTCGTATCAAATTTCGTCCTAGCGCTCATGAAGAAGGAGAACCATCTACAGCTAATGATCTTCCTTTGGCCATGGAGAAGCTGATTAGAGAATGGAGGGACTCACAGTTCGAGGAAACTGTCATGGAGCAGAAAACCCCAACCAAATCTCCTACACCACCTAAACAGAAAACTCCCTCTCCCACCAGAAGTCCAACTCCACAAAAGTCTAAAACTCCTTCACCTTGTAAACAATCTACCCCTACCAAAAATCGATCACCTTAACCTCCTCCATCTCCTCAACCTCAAAATTCCAATAAGCAGAAATCCCCCACCCACCAGAGCTCCCCTCACCAGAAAGCCCCTTCTCACCAGAGCTCCCCGCATCAGAATATCCCTCACCAAAGAACCTCTACGCACCAGAGCTCACCCCCTCAACAGAAATTCAAGTCCTACTCCAGAGCTGCGACCCCACCGAGATCCCCTCAACACTCTGTGGCATCCAAGCCCAAGAAGGAACCCGTCCTTAGAGTTCTTTCATCAGAAGATGACAATGGTGGATTTCTTACCTCATATGTTGCTGCTGATCTTACATCTAAGAGAAGGAAGACACCTCCCAGAGATCACTCTCCTTAACCCACTGGCAGAAATCCTTCATTGCCCCGGGGCAGAGGTTTGGAGATGCCAGGGTTTACACTAGCAGAGCCTCAGATTACCTTCACCCAATTTGTTGCGTCTGCAGAAGAATTTGGTGGCCAGATGCTGGATAACATGAACAAACTTATACTCATCAATGAAAAGCATTATGAGCATCTGACCCATACCAACATCAACCTCAACCTTGGATTACAACAGATACCAGAGAAGGTTGATTCTCTGACAGAGACCCTGCATGCGTTCATGAAATCCTCTAATAACAAGATCGATGCAGTTTCCAAGGAAGTGGATGGAATCAACCCTGTCCTCTACTTCCACTCCCAATCCCTCAACAAGCAGAACGAACAGCTTAAGGAGATTACTGAATCCATAGATATACTACAGTGGAATGCTGATCAATCTTCAGAACGATTTATGGAAATAGGGATTCTCTGTAAAGAACACAAGGAGCAAGCCTCAACTCTTCTGAAGAATGACAAGGAGTGATACCAAAAGATGGTACTCCTTGAAGCCAGCACTCAGAGCATTCAATTTACAATGGAGAGACAACAGAGTTTGCTTGAAGGACTAGCATCTGTTACTCAGACGTTGCCTGAAGCCCTTGTGGAAATCAGAGATGCTCAAGCTTCAGAATTCTCAACGATTGAACTCCTACTTGTCGATCTTGTTGATGCCAAAAGGGGGAAGAGACCAGAGAAGAAGAAGGCCCAAGCACCATAGCTCTATCCTTCAGAAAACCATCTTTCTCTGTTGACCCTGCTCCTTACTATGAAGCTACTAAGAAAACGAAGATTGCTGCTGGAACATACAGACAACCACCTCCACCACCCAGAGGATCTAAGAAGAAGTCTTCTAACTTCTCATTCAATGAGTGGATGAAGAGTGGTTTGTCCAGGCCTGACAGAGCTCAATTTGGAGAAGAAGCTCATGACCCCACTTCAGCAAGAGAATCTCTTCATGGATAGTGATGGACTTGTCCAGATCAATCATGGTGGATCCATCCAAGAAGCTGAAGTCTGGTGGCAAATGAAGGTCATTCCAGGCAAAAATATATTAGAAGCTGTAAGAAATTATTTGGACTGCAAACTAGAGCCTCACTGGGGATAGAATGCCAGAATCCGAGGAATCCAGCCTCCATCAGAGCCAAAGTCAACGCAGAGCTCAAGAGAATTGATGAAGCTGATGCACAGGTAGGAGAAGAAGACTCTTAAAGTCTTCTATCTCTTGTATTTGTACTCTCTGATAATAAGATACCAACCCTACCTCTATTTTGCATGGCACCTTCAAATATCTGTTCTTATTTGCTTTCTGTGTTTGCTTTTAACTTATGCTCTGTTACCTTTTTCTTTATTGATTGCTATCTGATTGTACCATACTCTTACTATTTTCCTATGCTAAGTTGCCCACCAAGATTTTAATGAAAGTTTTTAACGTTACTCTTTTATGGTGAAAGGCACTTCTCTGGAAATAGTTAAAAGGGTTTTGGCATCATCAAAAAGGGGTAAATTGTAAGGAATAAATGTAATTAGATTTTGATGATGCTAGGTTAATTAGAATTTGAAAGTACCCCTATAGAGATTTTGTATTAGTTTGTTTTTTGTAAGTATTAGCATAGTCGACGTGCCAGAAACCCTCTTGGTCTTCTTGATCAGAATATCTACCAGAGTTGCACCCGACATGATATCATGAGCAGGAATCATCGATATGATTCCTCGGCCAAATTATGTCCAGCCTTGGCCATATCAAGTTCGGACTCATCCGACAATATGAGGTCCCTGTCATGGAACAAAGATGATAGATAGATTAGTTTCATCAAAATATGAAAATCAAGTCATGAGATAAAGGTGGCCGGAAGGTGGTTCGAGTTAATCAATCGACAATCAGCATCAAGTAATAGATCCAATCATCAAATAAAGATGATCGGACTTTAATCTGTCATAATGAGAAGACCAGGTCATCAAATAATGATGACCTGGAATTAATCGAGTTAATCGATTATAGTAAATAGACCCAGTCATCAAATAAAGATGACCGGGAAATGATCGAATAGTCGATCAGGATAATAAGACCGGATCATCAAATAAGATGTCCGGGAAGTGACCATGATAGTCGGTCATGATAAGAAGACCGGATCATCAAATAAAGATGATCGAGAGATGACCATGATAATTGATCATGATAAGAAGACCAGATCACCAAATAAAGATGACCGGGAGATGACCGAGAAGTTGGTCTGCCAAGCTTGAGAAGTTGGCTAAGCGGTCGTAATCAAGCTGTGAGGTCTGCAGATGAGCTTGGCTGGAGTTTGCAATGATGCATCTGTGCGAGATATGGACTAGAGCTCAGCTTTGCGGGATTCGTGCGAGAGCCCGGCGTGAACAGTTGGAATTTAATTCCAGACTGCCTGGCATTGCGCCATCAATTTAGGGAGCTGACCTCCTTCCAGACCGCGAGATATGGGCTAGAGCTTGGCGCTGCGGGATTCGTGCAAGAGCCCGACGGGGTCGGAAGCGAGAGGTGCTCGACCAAGGTCAAGACCGTCAAGTAGCCCAGCCTTCGGCGTTTGCGCCTCAATTTAGGGAGCTGACCTCCTTCCAGACCACGAGATATGGACTAGAGCTCGGCGATGCGGGATTCGTACGAGAGCCCGATAGGGTCGGAAGCGAGAGGTGCTCGACCAAGGTCAGCGCCGTCAAGTAGCCCAGCCTTCGGCATTGCGCCTCTATCTCCCCCCGCCTTCAATGCTAAAGGGGGAGACGAAATTTCGTGGGGTGCAAGGACTTATAAAATTACCTCAACCCAATATTCGGGAGCCATGGTGGGCTACTATCCCAGCTTGTTTTATGAGGAAGGAACAAGGGCTTATATAGATGCCTTGACTTCTCTCTTCGAGAGTCGCGTGGGGCTGTATCGTGGCAGGCAGAGATTAGGTCATGAGGAGACCTTCACATGCAGGCAATAGAGCAAAATGTATCATGGGAACTTCGGCACTGAGGGGCCGGTTCCGAACATGAGCACGACGGTCGCCATCTCGAAAAGGAACGGGGAGCCCGATCGTGAGGTCACAACGTCGGCATAGAGGGTCTGGCCGTTTCACGGGAACATCGGCGCAAAAGAGACAACCGCAACATGGGAACATCAGCGCTGAAAAGCTAGCCGTAATATGGGAACATTGGCGCTGAAGAGCTAGCCGTCATATGGGAACATCGGCGCTGAAGAGCTAGCCGCAATATGGGAACATCGGCGCTGAGGGGCCAGTCCCGAGCCCGATTGTGCAACCCTGCAAGGTCTGCTAGGAAGCACCTGCACAGTCTGGGGATGAGGGCGCCAACCTCCACTGAGGGATCACATGTGCGTACGGCATTGCCGCTGCATCGCGACCCTGCGAGGTCTGCTAGGAAGCACCTGCGGTGAGGAGCCAGTCCCGGGCGTGAACACGACGGTCGCCATCCTGGAAGGGAACGGGGAGCCTGATCATGAGGTCACAACATCAGCACTGGGGAGCCAGCTGTGACAAGAAAACATCGGCGTTGAAGAGCTAGCCACAATATGGGAACATCGGCGCTGAAGAGCTGATCATGACGCGGGAGCATCGGCGCTGAGGGGCCGTCCATGACGCAGGGACATCGGCGCTGAGGGGCCGGTCCCGAGCATGGGCACGACGGTCGCCATCCCAGAAGGGAATGAGGAGCCCGATCGTGAAGTCATGACGTCGATGCTAAGGAGCCGACCATGACGCGGGAACATCGGCGCTGATGGGCCGGTGCCGAGCATGAGCACAATGGTCGCCGTCCCGGAAGGGAACGAGGAGCTCGATCGTGAGGTCGCAACATCAGCACTGGGGAGCCAGCTGTGACACGGGAGCATCGACGCTGAAGAGCTAGCCGCAGTATGGGAACATCAGCGCTGAAAAGCCGACCATGACACGGGAACATCGGCGCTGAGGGGCTAGTCCCAAACATGAGCACGATGGTTGCCATCCCGGAAGGGAATGGGGAGCCCGATCGTTCAACCCTGCTGCAGTCTGGGGATGAGGGTGCCAACCTCCGCTGAGGGATCAAATGTGCGGACCGCATTGCCGCTGCATCGCGACCCTACGAGGTTTGCTAGGAAGCACCTGCGCTGAGTAGCCAGTCCCGGACGTGAACACGACGGTCGCCATCCCAGAAGGGAATGGGGATCCTGATTGTGATGTCACAACATCAGCACTGGGGAGCCAGCTATGACACGGGAACATCAGTGCTGAGGAGTCTGTCCCAAACATGAACACGACGGTCACCATCCCGGAAGGGAATGAGGAGCCCGATTGTGCGGTCACAACATCGGCGCTGAAGAGACAGCTGTGACACGAGAGCACGTGCTGCGGTCTATGGATGAGGGCGCCAACCGCCGCTGAGGGATCACATGTGCGGACGGCATTGCCGCTGCATCGCGACCCTGCGAGGTCTGCTGGGAAGCACCTGCGCTGAGGGGCCGATCCCAAACATGAGCACGACGGTTTCCATCCCGGAAGGGAACGAGGAGCCCGATCGTGAAGTCATGACGTCGGTGCTAAGGAGCCGACCAGGACGCGGGAACATCGGCGCTGAGGGGGCCAGTCTCGAGCATGAGCACGACGGTCACCATCCCGGAGGGGAATGGGGAGCCGGATCGTGAGGTCACAACATCAGCACTTGGGAGCCAGCTGTGACACGGGAACATCGGTGCTGAGGAGCTGGTCCCAAACATGAACACGACGGTCGCCATCCCGGAAGGGAACGGGGAGCCCGATTGTGCGGTAACAACCTCGGTGCTGAAGAGCCGACTGTGAAACGGGAACTGCGGCGCTGATGGGCCGGTCCCGAACATGAGCACGCTAGTCGCCATCCCGGAGGGGAACGGGGAGCCCAATCGTGCGGTAATAACCTCGGCGCTGAAGAGCCTACCGTGAAACGGGAACTGCAGCACTGAGGGGCCCGATCTGAAAATGAGCAACGGTCTCCATCCGGTAAAGGAATGGCTAAGACCGGTCTTGAGACGGCGCGAAGCCAGTACTCTCCGCGTCACAAAATAAAAGTGACTAGGAGGTAAACGGTCGCCATCCACGAAAGGAATGGCTAAGACCGACCTTGAGATGAATGATCACGTTGAGGCCGAGGCCTACCGTGATACAAGGACATCGGCACTGAGGGGGCCGGTTCAAAAATCCGAGCAACGGTCACCATCCGGTAAAGGAATGTCTAAGACCGGTCTTTAGACGATGCGAAACCAGTCCTCTCCGCGTCACCAAATAAAGGTGACTAGGAGGTACACGGTCGCCATCCACGAAAGGAATGGCTAAGACCGACCTTGATATGAATGATCACGTTGAGGCCGAGGCCTATCGTGATATAAGGACATCGGCACTGAGGGGCCGGTCCAAAAATTCGAGCAACGGTCTCCATCCGGTAAAGGAATGGCTAAGACCGGTCTTGAGACCACGCGAAGTCAGTTCTCTCCGCGTCACCAAATAAAGGTGACTAAGAGGTACACGGTCGCCATCCACGAAAGGAATGGCTAAGACCGCCCTTGAGATAGGACGATGGCTCAGGGCCGGTCCCCAAAATGTGAACACAATGGTCACCATCCCGAAATGGAATGGGTGAGAGTAATCATGAGATCATGACATCGGCGTTAATGAGCCGGTCATGAGATGAAGATAAGGCATTGTGAGCCTTTCTTAGGAGGATTTCACCAACCCTGAGAGACTGACCGGAATGTAAGGACGTTGACACTAAATTGTAAGTCCAAAATATAGCGACATCGGAGATGAGTCGTCTATTGTGAGATGAAGACAAGGCGCTTGAAGCCTGTCCGAAGATGACTACGCCAACTCTGAATGAGCGATCGTAATATGAGAACCTTGGCACTGGAAGGCGAGTCAGAATACAAGGTTGTCGGCACTGAAATGGCCTGTCCAAAATATGATGACACCGGAGGAGCGGTGTCGGTTGTAATATGAGGACCTCGACACTGAAAGGCTGGTCCTACATATATATAAGCAACGGTCGTCCTCCGTGAGATGGGAGGAGAGACCGGTCTTCAAATGAATTAATGATGATCAATGTGAGCCCTTGGAGTACTGCACGACCCTCGAGCCAAGGGGCTAGCCCACTATTTAGGCGTTCCCTGCTAATGTATGTTGTCTTAAGCACTTTGAGACGGCAATAAACGTCTCTTGAGATGACTCCCATGAGTACCTCACGCACCAAGGTGTCACTAGTCATACTAAGGTCAGAGTTTACGTGCGTCATCGGAACAATACAATGCCCTTAAAAGATGCCCTGATCAATAAATAAAGATGACCGGGAGATGGGCTGAGGGGCCCACACAAAAATCACAATCATCAAATGACGGCGATTATTTGTCACTTGAGCTTAGCTCACATTATTTAATTCAGGGATTTCAATCCCTAATAAATAATGGTGACAACAATAATAAATCAATAATTATAGCAATATAAATCAAAATGAATAATGACATACTTTTCACAAATTATACAAAAAATGAAATAAAAAATAGAACACAAAAATTATACGAAGTAAGTAGTAATGAACAAATTGAAAAGTAAAACAAGAGCAAAAAGCTATGAAGATCCAGGAAAGCATTGTCTCAGCATGCACACACAGGAAATACTGGATAAAAGGAAGGTAGAAGAAAGAGGAAGAGGAAGAGGAACAGGAAGAGAAGATCAAGAGGGTGACTATTGTCGGGACCAATTTGGTGGACTCGTGTGGCCGACTGCTCCGGCAACAACTTGCGCAGGTGATTTCAATGTCTCCAAAACCAGAAAAAACGGAGCTCTCATCGGGCCGACACGATACCTTCAATTTCTCCTTCTGCACCTTCTCTTCATCGGCGAACCACTATTCGTGAAATCTGTTGACGCTCCAGTTATAGCAGCCTTGGCCTTGGACACCGAGAGGAAGGCGATGACTTGGGTGATATCGTCCTCCATAAGGTTGTGGATGTCGTCTCCAGTCAAGATTGTGAAATTCACTGGTCACCAGGGGCCTTAATGTGTTGTTGATTACCGGCGATGCGAATGAATGCTCCGTATGTGAAATTCACTAGTCACCAGGGGCCTTAATGTTTCCGATCATCACCAGTTCTCAAAATTTCAGTTGAACATTCCCGAATTGTTCACTGATCTCATCCAATTTTATGAATCTGCCGTGGATTTTTTTTATGGATTTGGGGAGGATCTAACTTGATTTGTGTTAAACTCTCAATGAAAGCACCATTTAATGATCTATATTGCCTAGATCTAGAAGGAGAGAATGAACCACACTAGAGAGAAGAAGAGTCTAGCATAAAATCAATCCCCCTTTACAAGATAGGCATAGAGCCTATTTATCGGAAAAAACGGGCTAACCTAGGGAATAGTGGGCTAGGCCCAATACAAAAAATACATCAAATATGAATAAGACCCTTGGCGCATGAAGCACCATTGGGCCGATACAAAGATCGGGCTAGGCCCAATACAAGAAAATACATCATCTCGGGTACCCCCAGTCCTGGATAATATATATCCATCACATTGTAAATGAAGTTGGAACAACAGCTTTAGAGCTTCGATCTGTCTTTCCAACGAGATATAATACTCTCCAAATGGATAAACACACAGCAAGATATGATTGTCACAAATACTTAGCCATATCTCTATGATTTAGCGTTTTCAGCGAAAATAGAGCACTTTTAGCGTAAATACAGTGTATTTTAGTAATTAGGCAATCCGCCCTTGATATTTTGAAACCAGCGCCTGAAGACAAGTTTCAGAACTCAGTAAGAACTTTCCAACGAGATATTAAACGCTTTAAACGGCACAACATAGAGCAAGATATGATCGCATCAAATTCTACACGAGTTCGGAGTGAAATCAGAAACATTTGTGAATATATGGTTCATCTGTAACATTTAATTAATGCATTGTAAATGAAATTGGAACAATAGCTTTAGAGCTATGATCTATCTTTCCAACGATATATAATACACTCCAAACGGATAAACACACAGAAAGATATGAGTGTCACAAATACTTAGCCTTATCTCTATGATTTAGCGTTTTCAGCGAAAATAGAGCACTTTTAGCGTAAATACAGTGTATTTTAGTAATTAGGCAATCATCCCCTTATATTTTGAAACCATCGCCTGAAGACAAGTTTTAGAACTCCGTAAGATCTTTCCAAAGAGATATTAAACGCTTTCAACGGCACAAAATAGAGCAAGATATGATCGCATCAAATTCTACACGAGTTCGGAGTAAAATCAGAAACATTTGTGAATATATGGTTAATCTGTAACTTTTAATTAATGCATTGTAAAAGAAGTTGGAACAATAGATTTAGAGGTCCGATCTATCTTTCCAACGAGATATAATACTCTCCAAACAGATAAACACACAGCAAGATATGAGTGTCACAAATACTTAGCCTTATCTCTATGATTTAGCGTTTTCAGAGAAAATAGAGCACATTTAGCGTAAATACAGTGTATTTTAGTAATTAGGCAATCATCCCTGGATATTTTGAAACCAGCGCCTGAAGACAAGTATTAGAACTCTGTAAGATCTTTCCAACGAGATATTAAACGCTTTCAACGGCACAAAATAGAGCAAGATATGATCGCATCAAATTCTACACGAGTTCGGAGTGAAATCAGAAACATTTGTGAATATATGGTTAATCGGTAAGTTTTAATTAATGCATTGTAAATGAAGTTGGAACAATAGCTTTAGATCTATGATCTATCTTTCCAACGAGATATAATACGCTCCGAACGGATAAACACACAGCAAGATATGAGTGTCACAAATACATAGGCTTATCTCTATGATTTATCGTTTTCAGCGAAAATAGAGCAATTTCAGCGTAAATACAGTGTATTTTAGTAATTAGGCAATCATCGCCTGATATTTTGAAACCAGCGCCTGAAGACAAGTTGTAGAAATCGGTAAGATCTTTCCAACGAGATATTAAACGCTTTCAACGGCACAAAATAGAGCAAGATATGATTGCATCAAATTCTACACGAGTTCGGTGTGAAATCAGAAACATTTGTGAATATATGGTTAATCTGTAACTTTTAATTAATGCATTGTAAATGAAGTTGGAACAATAGCTTTAGAGCTCGATCTATCTTTCCAACGAGATATAATACGCTCCAAACGGATAAACACACAGCAAGATATGAGTGTCACAAATACTTAGCCTTATCTCTATGATTTAGCGTTTTCAGCGAAAATAGATCACGTTTAGCGTAAATACAGTGTATTTTAGTAATTAGGCAATCATCCCTTGATATTTTGAAACCAGCGCCTGAAGACAAGTTTTAGAACTCGGTAAGATCTTTCCAACGAGATGTTAAACGCTTTCAACGGCACAAAATAGAGCAATATATGATCGCATCAAATTCTACACGAGTTCGGAGTGAAATCAGAAACATTTGTGAATATATGGTTAATCTGTAAGTTTTAATTAATGCATTGTACATGAAGTTGGAACAATAGCTTTAGAGCTATGATCTATCTTTCCAACGAGTTATAATACGCTCCGAACGGATAAACACACAGAAAGATATGAGTGTCACAAATACTTAGCCATATCTCTATGATTTGGCGTTTTCAGCGAAAATAGAGCACTTTTAGCGTAAATACAGTGTATTTTAGTAATTAGGCAATCATACCTTGATATTTGAAACCAGCGCCCGAAGACAATTTTCAGAACACGGTAAGATCTTTCCAACGAGATATTAAACGCTTTAAACGACACAAAATAGAGCAAGATATGATCGCATCAAATTCTACACGAGTTCGGAGTGAAATCAGAAACATTTGTGAACATATGGTTAATCTGTAACTTTTAATTAATGCATTTTAAATGAAATTGGAACAATAGCTTTAGAGCTATGATCTATCTTTCCAACGAGATATAATACACTCCAAACGGATAAACACACAGAAAGATATGAGTGTCACAAATACTTAGCCTTATCTCAATGATTTAGCGTTTTCAGCAAAAATAGAGCACTTTTAGCGTAAATACAGTGTATTTTAGTAATTAGGCAATCATCCCCTTATATTTTGATACCATCGCCTGAAGACAAGTTTTAGAACTCGGTAAGATCTTTCCAAAGAGATATTAAACGCTTTCAACGGCACAAAATAGAGCAAGATATGATCGCATCAAATTCTACACGAGTTCGGAGTAAAATCAGAAACATTTGTGAATATATGGTTAATCTGTAACTTTTAATTAATGCATTGTAAAAGATGTTGGAATAATAGCTTTAGATCTCCGATCTATCTTTCCAACGAGATATAATACGCTCCAAACGGATAAACACACAGCAAAATATGAGTGTCACAAATACTTAGCCTTATCTCTATGATTTAGCGTTTTCAGCGAAAATGGAGCACGTTTAGCGTAAATACAGTGTATATTAGTAATTAGGAAATCATCCCTTGATATGTAGAAACCAGCGCCTGAAGACAAGTATTAGAACTCTGTAAGATCTTTCCAACGAGATATTAAACGCTTTCAACTGCACAAAATAGAGCAAGATATGATCGCATCAAATTTTACACGAGTTCCGAGTGAAATTAGAAACATTTGTGAATATATGGTTGTTCTGTAACTTTTAATTAATGCATTGTAAAAGAAGTTGGAACAATAGCTTGAGGGCTCCGATCTATCTTTCCAACGAGATATAATACGCTCCAAACGGATAAACACACAGCAAGATATGAGTGTCACAAATACATAGGCTTATCTCTATGATTTAGCGTTTTCAGCGAAAATAGAGCAATTTTAGCGTAAATACAGTGTATTTTAGTAATTAGGCAATCATCGCCTGATATTTTGAAACCAGCCCCTGAAGAAAAGTTTTATAAATCGGTGAGATCTTTCCAACGAGATATTAAACGCTTTCAACGGCACAAAATAGAGCAAGATACGATTGCATCAAATTCTACACGAGTTCGGAGTGAAATCAGAAACATTGCTGAATATATGGTTAATCTGTAACTTTTAATTAATGCATTGTAAATGAAGTTGGAACAATATCTTTAGAGCTCGGATCTATCTTTCCAACGAGATATAATACGCTCCAAACGGATAAACATACAGCATGTAAGGAATAATTGTATTTAGATTTTGATGATGCTATTAGGACTTTAGAGTACCCCTTTAGAAATTATGTATTAGAATTTTCCTTTGTAAAATTCTTAGATGTATTCGACTTGACAGAAGACCTTCAAGAGCAGAAGGGCTTCAAGAACAGAAGGGCTCCCAGAGGAGAAGTGCCTCTTAAGGCTTTATTGAAACAGAGGACCTTTGGTTCTCTGCTCCAGAACAGAAGTCCTCAGGACCTCTGTTAGTCTTGACTCTGACAGAAGTCCTCAGGACCTCCTCTGTTCTACTCTCAGACAAAGACACCAGAAGGTCTGACACTTGGAAGATTTTCAAAGAACCGGGAAGTCAACTTAAAGATTCCTTCAACGGCTAGGAGTATAAAACGGAAAAGCTACAGTGCATGCATTAAATGCTCATTTAATGCACCCCATGCTACGTAGAGTAATTGCAGATGATTGGCCGGAATGTCAGGAATACTTTATCCCAAAATAGTAACCCTCCAACCTTACCGGGCTCTACTAGTCAAGTAAACTGATCGCTCATTTAATGCAGTTGTCCTCCTACTCCTCCAACGGGAAGACAACCTCAGTATAAAAGATACACTTCGAAGAACAACTGGATAACATTGCCATAACCTTGCTACAAGTTTGCTAACCAAGCAAGATATTCAAACTCTGAAAAGCAAAAGCCTCCTTGAGATTCAAACTTATTATCCTCTACAAGAGAAGGCAGAAGTTGGAAAAATACTGTTTCAAACTCAAGCAAAGTTCCAAGTGTTCTTCAACTCTTCAAGCTCTTCACATACACATATTTTGTAACGAAGCTAGTTGGAGGAACCCCAGTTTCAACAGAAACTCTTCTTGCTACAAGAAGGACGTCCAAATAACTGGAGTAGTGAAGTGGTGATACTTCAAGGAGACTCAGTGAAAGGACCAGTGTTAAAGGAAGCCAGGCAGTGCATCCCAGGACACATCTAGGCTTGAAGAAGACGTGGAGTGCTTCTTAAGTGCTAGGACTAAGGCTTTGTAAACGGCAGTTTTTACAGCTTAGTGGAACAGTGGATTAGAGGAACGAGTTGTTCCTTGAACCACTATAAAAATCCCTGGTGTCGTTTACTTACTGCTTTTAATACTTGCACTTAGATAGAACTGTACAACTCCTTGGACTTGGTATCTGTGTTCAGCAGAACTGGTTCTACGAGTTAACAGAAGGCCTTCTGCCTTTGCTTCTCTGAGGCTAACAGAACTCCCTGCCAGAACCCCATCCGCTGCCAGTCTGTTCTTTCAACAGAACAGGCTATTCTGAAAATCTGGTACTTAGTTTAAAAAGCTAAAAACCAATACAGTTTATTCACCCCCCCTCTAGACTGTATCCAGTATAACCGGGACCAACAAGTGGTATCAGAGCCTCCTTGTTCTAATAATCTTTTAGGTTATTTGTTGAACAAAGATCCACTTGTTTTTCTGTTTAACCTCATTTCTATCTGATATAATGGATCACTCTTTGTCCAAGAATCTTATGTTTTCAGATCTTAAATTTGATGACTGGAGGATCCGGATAAAAGCACATCTCTGTGCCCTGCATGATGAGATGTGGGAAGTTCTAGACATTGGCCCCTTCACAAGCTTCCAGAAGGTCAATCCTGAACATGCCATAGACAACACCAGACCCCAGATGATCAGCAAAGCCAAGTCTGAATGGACCACTGAAGAGAGGAGAAAGTACAACCTTGACAATATTGCCAAGGACATCCTTTACAAGTCCATTGATGATAGGTACTTCAACAGAATCAAGAAATGCAAAACTGCTAAGGAGATCTGGGATACTCTTGAGCTCATTGGAGCTGGTGATGAGCAAGAGAAAGACAACAAACTAACCATAGCCAACAAGAAGTTTGATGACTTCAAACTTCTCCCTGGTGAAAGCATCTCCAAGATGTATGACAGGCTCCTCACTCTCACTGGAGAGATCTCTGAGCTTGGGAAGGATCTCACAACCAAGGAGATCAACCTGAAGGTGTTGAGGGGACTGCCCTCAGCATGGAAGATGAAGGTAGTTGCTGTCCAAGCCAGCAAGGATGTAAAGACTTATCCCACTGATAAGCTCATTTCAGATCTCAAAGCTCATGAGTTTGAAATGATTGAAGAGAAGGAAGATGTACCAGAAGAGAGGACCACTACAGCCCTCACTGCCAGCACATCTAAGGTAAATGATTTTGACCCTTCAGTACTTTTATCTGATGAATATATGGCTGCCTTTGCCAGGAGATTCAAAAAGTTTATGAAGAATCCTAAAGATGGAAGGAGTCCATCTTTCAACAGAAAGCCATACCAGAAGGTCAAATCAACAGAGAGCAGTGGAGAGCTTCTCTGTTATAACTGCAGACAACCTGGTCACTTCAAGGCTGATTGTCCCCATCCTAGAGTGTCCAAGAAGCAAGGACAAGATGGAGAAAAGAAGAAGTACGAGGACAACTCCAGAAGAAGAAAGGCACTTGTGACAGAACAGCTGGAGAAAGACCCTCTGTCAGAAACAGAATCCAGTTCTGACTCAGATTCTGATGAGGCCTTCTGTTGCCTGGATACTGAGACAGAAGACCTTTGCCTGATGGCTCATTCTGATGATGAGGTAACCTCTACTTCTGAATCTAGTTTTTCTTCGGTAGGCTTAGCTTTTGATTCTGATTCAATGTCAGAATTTTGGGAAGAGTTTAAGGCCATACAAGCCACTTATTCTTCTGTAACAGAAGAAAACAGTAAGTTAAAAGCTGAAATTCTTGACTTAAAGAAGGAGGTTGAGATCAAAATCAATCTTCTAATTGAGGAAAGAGATCAACTGGAGACTGAAAATGTTTCTCTTCTTAAGAGAATAAGAGAAATAGAGCCTCTCGAGATTAAGTACAAAGCTTACCAGAAGGCCCAGTCTTCCATGGAAAAGATTGTGCTTGATCAACAGATTGGCACTGGTTTTGGTCTTGGTTATGGCTCAACAGAATCAGGTGAGCCTTCTATAATGCCTAGCACCAGAGTTGCTAAGGCAGATAAGGTCATAGAGCCACTGATTTCTAGCCCCATCTGTCAAGCTGGTGTATCTGGCACCAAGGTTGTTCATGAGGAAGTCAGACCAGAAAAGGGTAAGATAAAGGTTCAACAGAAACCCTTTTTGAAAAATAATGAACCTGGCAGAAAACCTAACAACAGAAGAGGTTTTCAGAATAACAAAAATAAAAGACCATTCATTGACAGACAACCTCATGTCAATCGTGCCAGAAATGATCACCAGAACGGCAAATATCAAGAGAGAGTTAACTTCAGGCAGAAGAGGTTGGCTGTTCAACTTCAGAAGCCCAAGGTTAACCGTCCCTCTACTCTTGATAGTATATGGGACTTCTTTCCAACAAAGAAAGCTATGCAAAAATATGTAAACAGGAAGCATGACCCTCACAAGCATCTGCCCAAAGTGAATCACACTTCAGTTTACTATAACTACCAGGTGGACAATGGGTACCACCCACCAAGGTTTCACTTGATGAGACCAAAATGGTACCAACTACCCAGACTCCATGACCCCCCAGGACCCAGCATTGCTTGGGTACCTAAATCTTTCTTTTAATCTTGCAGGAACTGTGTGCTGGAGCCATCTCTGAACAAGAATGGTTTATTGATAGTGGATGCTCCAGGCACATGACAAGTGACAGAAGTTGCCTAACAGAGTTCCAGAAATGCAAAGGACCTAGAGTTACCTTTGGAGGTAATGACAAAGAAGGTCAAACAAAAGGAAGAGGAAAGCTGATCAAGAACCAGATTATCATTGATGATGTCTCATATGTCAAAGGATTGAAGTTCAACTTGCTGAGTGCTAGCCAGTTCTGTGACAAAGGCTACTCTGTTGAATTCACAAAGGACTTCTGCTATGTGAAGCATGAGACAACAAAGGAAGTGGTTCTTACATCATCAAGGAAGAAGAACATCTATGTAGTTGATTGGAACACTGCAAAAGATGGAGTTTGCCTGATAGCTAAGGGAGATTCAAAACTGAGCTGGGACTGGCACAAAAAGCTCAACCATTTGAATTTCAAAACAATCAACAAACTAGCCAGAGAACACATTGTAGAAGGGCTACCAGACATTGTGTACAAAAGAGAGACCCTCTGCAGTGCATGTCAGAAAGGCAAACAAGTGAAGAATTCCTTCAAACCCATTGCTGGAGATCTTTCTACAAGTCCTCTAAATCTGATTCACATGGATTTATTTCGACCTGTTGAGACTCCAAGCGTTGGTGGCAAGAAATATACCTTAGTCATGGTTGATGACTACTCCAGATACACATGGACTGTTTTTCTGACAAAGAAAAATGAAACTCTTCAGAAGTTGCCATCTCTGTTAAAGCAACTTCAGACTGAGAAGAACTTGAAAGTGAAGACAATCAGATCAGACAGAGGAACTGAATTTGTCAACCAAGTCATAAAGGACTTCTGTGATCAGAATGGAACTTTTCATCAACTTTCTGCCGCCAGAACCCCTCAACAGAATGGCGTAGCAGAAAGAAGGAACAGAACTCTAAAAGAAGCTGCAAGAACAATGATTGCAGAATCTGGACTGCCTATGAGATATTGGGCTGAAGCAATCAACACTGCATGCTATACTCAGAACAGAAGCATGATCAACAAGAATCACCAGAAGGGAAGAAAGCCAAACATCAGCTACTTTCATGTATTTGGATGCAAGTGCTACATCCTCAACAATGGAAAGGAGCATCTGAAAGTATTTCAAGAAAAGGCTGATGAAGGAGTCTTTATAGGCTATTCAAACACCAGTAAAGCCTATAGAGTACTCAACAGAAGAACCCTACATGTTGAAGAATCCATACATGTGAAGTTTGATGAAAGCACCTCTGTTGAAGAGGTAACAGAGATTCTCAAGGATGTCAGCATAGAAGACAGAACACCAGAACCAACAGAAGAGGTGGCAGACAACCCTGCATTTCCAACACCTGCACCAAACCCCCTTCTGTTGAATAAAGATGAAGACTCTGAAGATGAGGAACCAGAGAGACCAAGACAGCAGCTGACAGAACCAGACCTAACATGGTTAAGAGATCATCCCCCTAACCAAGTGATTGGTCAAATCAGAAGTGGAGTTCAAACCAGATCCACATCAAGGAGAGAAGCAATGCTTGCCTGCTATATATCTCAGATGGAACCTATGACAGTTGAAGAAGCTCTTGCAGACTCAGATTGGATCAATGCTATGCAAGAAGAGCTCACTCAGTTTGAAAGAAACAAAGTGTGGGAACTTGTTCCTAGGCCAAAGCACCAGAATGTCATTGGAACCAAATGGGTATTCAAGAACAAAGCAGATGAAGACGGCAACATTGTAAGGAACAAAGCAAGGCTAGTGGCTAAAGGATATTGCCAAGAAGAAGGAATAGATTTTGATGAGACCTTTGCACCAGTTGCCAGACTTGAAGCCATCAGAATCTTTCTAGCCTATGCTGCCTACAACAACATCAAGGTCTACCAGATGGATGTCAAGAGTGCATTTCTGAATGGAGATCTTGAAGAAGAGGTTTATGTGGAACAACCACCAGGTTTTGTCATCCCTACTCAATCTTCTTGTGTCTACAAGCTTAAAAAGGCCCTCTATGGTCTTAAGCAAGCTCCCAGAGCCTGGTATGACACATTGTCCCTTTTCCTAGTGAACGATGGGTTTACTGAAGGAAAGGTTGACAAAACTCTATTTCAAATCTCTGTTGCTAATCATATTCTGTTAGTACAAATATATGTTGATGACATTATATTTGGTAGTACTAATCCAGAACTGTGCAAGAAATTCTCTCAAGTGATGCAGAGTCAATTTGAAATGAGTATGATGGGAGAACTCAGTTACTTCCTAGGACTTCAAGTCAAACAAGTTCCAGAAGGGATCTTTATCAATCAAGGGAAGTACACCAGAGATCTGATCAAGAAGTTTGGAGTGGAAGGCAAATCATCAGTGAAGATTCCCATGAACACTTCACAAGGAATTGGTCCAGATGATGAAGGAAAGGATGTAGATGCAACAACATATAGAGGAATCATAGGATCTCTGTTGTATCTAACTGCAAGCAGACCAGACATCTCATTCTCTGTTGGAATCTGTGCCAGATACCAATCAAAGCCCAAGGAAAGCCATCTAAGTGCTGCAAAGAGAATCATCAGATATATCAAAGGAAACCCCAATGCAGGCCTATGGTATCCCAAGGGAGGTAACTTTGAACTAATTGGTTATTCTGACTCAGATTTTGCAGGTTGCAGACTAGACAGAAAGAGCACCTCTGGTCACTGCCAATTGCTAGGAGGAAGGCTTGTTTCCTGGTTTAGCAAGAAGCAGAACTCCATCTCACAAGTACAGCTGAGGCAGAGTACATTGCAGTTGGGAGTTGCTGTGCTCAGCTTCTCTGGATGAAGCAACAACTGAAGGACTATGGAATTCAAGCAAAGGAGATCAAGCTGTTGTGTGACAACACCAGTGCCATTGCTATCACTCAGAATCCAGTTCTTCATTCCAGAACAAAGCATATTGAGATCAGACATCACTTCATCAGAGATCATGTGGAGAAGAAGCACATCTGCATGGAACATGTGCCAACAGAAGACCAGCTTGCAGATATTCTGACAAAGCCTCTTCCTGAGGCTAGGTTCAACAAACTGAGAGAAGAATTGGGAATGATGGATGAGATCCCAAGGGAAAGTTGAAAAGGAAGGCCCTCTGTTGCTCTTTTGCTGTTGACAGAATTCTTGTAGCAGAACCCCTTCTGTTAACCCTCCTCTGTCAACCTCTTCTGTTCTCTACCCTGACAGAACACCTATGCAACAGAAACCCTTTGTACAGAGAACCCTCTCTTGTCTAACAGAAGGTGGCGGACTTTGAAAAATTTTGTAAACCGGGTGACCTAGTAACTTATTAAAGGTCTTTTACCCTTTTACCCTTAAAACGGTATCAAGCCGTATTTACATTTACTGCGCCCCCGTTTATTTACTGCGCCCCTTTTTACATTTATTGGTATCTTGAAACCGTAAATTATCTCAAACGTCCACTAACCCATATCCATAAAACCCCCTTTCGCAAACCTAAACCGTTACTGCTCCCATAACTCTCAAGCTTTTGAATCTTTATCTCTCAGAAATTTTCTAACCGCAGTAAACTCCATGGCCTTCTTGAGCTTCTCCGATCTTTCAAAGGAACAAAAGGCAACACTTCTCAAGAATGTCTTGACTGGCCTGAGATGTGAACTGGACGTACTACCCAGGTTCGCAGAGAAGAAGGAGAGGATGACCTCCATTGTTGACGGACTGTCACAATGTCAACTGAGCAAGGTCATCTCTCATGATTATGTGGCCTACAGCAACATGGACACAGTTGAGTTCTATCTCAATGCATCCTTCAAGGATGAAGTCATCTCCTCCGTCGTCCAAGGAGAAAAGATGGTGGTTGATGCTGACGTCATCAACAACATCTTCAATATTCAGCAAAAGGGAGGAAGGGACTCTCTACTTGACTTGGAGGATATTGACATCCCTCTGTCAGAATTCAAGAAGAAGTTCTGCAGAAAAGGGGAAGAAGTTGAGAAGGTCAACATAAAGAAGCACCTGCTCAAGAGGGAATTTGAGCTACTTATAAACATTTTCCACAAATGTTTATGGTGCAAGTACACCTCCACTGATGATGTTACAACGGCCAATGCTAAAGCCTTGTATGCAGTGCATCATGGGGTGAACATCAATTGGGGACAAATCATGGTGAAGTCCCTGATTGAAGTGATCAAGAAGAAGAATCCAAAGACTAGCCTCTATTCTGGGAAGCTAGGGCATGGACTGCTCATTTCTGAAGTGCTCCTCAAACAAGGGGTAAGCTTGAGGAAGGCTACAGCTTTGGATCACACCAAGGTAATTTTCCTGACTGCCTCTCCCAATAGGGAAAAAGCCATAAAGGCAAAGCTGAAGAGACAGCTTCAACTTGAAGCTAAGAGAAAACAGGGAGAGAAGGTACATAAACCTCTCTCTGTAGCCACTTCTGCTAAGAAGGCAGAAAAGAAAATGAAGAAGAAGAAGACTGAAGGGGAAGCACCTCTTGCCCCCCCTAAAGCCGGACAGAAGAGGAAGAGGACCTCCAAACCAAAGAAAAAGGTTGCTAAACCTATGGGTTCAGAATCTGAAGGAGTGGCAGACACTCAGGGGGAACCAGAGATCCCCACCTCTGCTGCATCTCCTGAACAGAACAGGGTGCCAACTCCACCAGAGCACCCCAGTCCTGTCAAAGATGGGTATCTGTCCTTGCTTGACAGACAGTTTACCCGGGTCCTTGAATGGAGAAGATGGAGAATGGGACCCCTCCACAAAACAATCCAGTTCTTTGATCATTATGAGGCAGAAGAGGAAGCCATCCTGAATTGGGTTGGGACTGATGATGTCTCAAAGTGCTTTGCCCTCAACTTTTTTCACTCTGTCCTTGAGAAGAAGAAGGCAAGCTACAAGGGAAAGGCCATTCTCATTTCTTCACCTTCAGAGGAAGCTGTCAAACCTCTTGAAGATGGAGAAATTGAAGCCTTTGAAGAATGGCTGTTCACCAAGATGGCCACTGACTCTGTACAGCCCAACTTCAACCCAGGAGAGTCCTCTGTACTCAAGTCAGAAGGACAAGCTATGATGGAGCACATCAAGGAGTGGAGGACTTCCTTGCTCGTGGACAACATCATTGAGGTAAACTCTCCAACCCCTTCTGTTTCTATCCCAACAGAACCACATATTCCCTCACCTTCCACCAGCACAGAAACCCCTCCACCAGAACACCCTCAACATAAATCTCCTGAACAGAACACCCCCACCCCTCCTCCATCACCCAAACTGAAAATTGCATCTCCTTGCAGAGCAATTGTTCCCTACAGAAACCGTTCACCTTCACCTCCCCCATCTCCCCCTCAACAGAATGCCTCACCTATTCACTCCTCACCCCAGCACCAGAACCCCTCACCCCAACAGATCTCCTCCTCCTCATCCTCATCAGCATCTGATCATCAATCTCCTACAGAATCCTCACCTCCACAACAACCTGCAGGAAACCTAAAACCTGTATGGTTTCTAAGAGACTCAGATCCTACAACTGTCTCCCCCATCTCTGCACCCAAAGGGTATTCTAGGGACTCTGTTTCTCCCAATCCCTCTCTGAGAAAGAAGAAGAAGGTGGTTCGCAACAGAAAACCTATCTACTCTCCATATGAGATATCCTCTGACATGGATGGATTCATGATCAGCAAATCATACAAGGCCACATCCAAGAGATAGAAGACCCCTCCTCTGACTCAACTGGAACATGAACAGCTTGTTCACTCTCTGTCATCTGTCCAAGAACATCACCCACTACCTAGGGGAAGAGGTCTAGAGATGCCTCAAGCAGATGGACAAAAGAATGACATTCCCTTCAACAAGTTTGTTGAATCTGCAGAAGAATTTGGAGGACAGATCCTCCAAGGCTTGGACAAGCTGATAGAGATAAATGATAAGCACTATGGGCATCTTGCTCATGTGAATGACAATCTGAATTCAGGAATGCAGTTCATCTCTCACCGCTTTGAGAACCTTACTGGGACACTCAACAACTTCATCGCCTCCTCCTCTGCCAGAACAGATGTCCTGTCAACAGAAGTGGTAGGCATCCACAACACCCTCTCTATTTTTCAACAGACTCTCCTGAGTCAAGGACAGGCCATCCACCATATTTCAGAGCATCTTGA
Source organism: Cuscuta europaea (assembly GCA_945859875.1). NCBI lineage: Eukaryota > Viridiplantae > Streptophyta > Magnoliopsida > Solanales > Convolvulaceae > Cuscuta > Cuscuta europaea. The sequence goes on from CAMAPE010000061.1 coordinate 4,573,403, forward strand.
GGCTCTGAAGAAATCTGATGCCAGAACAGAGAGGCACCTGACCTCTATTGAGCAAATGTGCAGAACTCATCAAGAACAGGCTCAAGCCCTCCTATCTACTTACAGAGACCGGTATCAGAAGATGGTGCTCCTTGAAGCCAACAACAAGGACATCTTCTCTGCCATCCAGAAGCAGCAAGGTCTGATTGAAGGCCTTACATCTGTCACTCAGACACTACCAGAGGCCCTGGAGCAGATAGCCTCAACCCAAGCATCAGAATTCCAGAAAATCAGTCTTATGATAGCAGACTTGAATGATGCCAAAAAGGGGGAAGAGGACCCTCAACAGACCAGGCCTAGGTCTCACAGAACTCCTACCAGAGCACCCTCCTCTGGTGAGCCTGCAGTAGATCTGGCTCCCTACTTTGAGGCTGCCCTACAAAAGAAAAGAGCAGCAGGCATACCAAGACCCCCATCTCCAGTCAAGAAGAGCACCAAGAAGAAGAAAGTTTTCAACTTTACTGAATGGAGATTGGGTGGCTCTCAGAACATTGACAGAGCCCAGTTTGAGGAAATGAAAGCTAAAATGACTCCTACCCAACAACAGCACCTCTATCTGGACAAAGATGGTGTTGTCAGAGTTAGGTATGGAGGATCTCTTGAAGAAGCAGAAGAATGGTACAAAAAGAACATTGTCCCAGGAAAGACCATACATGAAGGTGTCCTTAACTACTTGGACTGCAAGCTCTCTCCAATATGGGCATCTTATCAAAGGTCGGGCAATCTGTTCAAAATCAGAGCTGAAATAAATGAAGAACTGCTCAGGCTTCAAAGACTAGAGGAAGAAGCTCTACAGGCAGCTAATCTGGAGAATGTGTAAGGTTTAAACTCTGTAAAACCTATCTAATAAAATCACATCTCTGCCTTCTTACTTTGAAGTGCTTTTCCTCCAATTCCTGTCTTTTTGCCTTCTGTTTGTGTTTATTTATTTCTGTTATATTCTGCTATCTGAATGTATCTTACTCTTACTATTTTCCTATGCCAACTTGCCCACCAAGATTTTAATGGAAGTTTTTAAACTTAATATTTTTATGGTGAAGGCACTTCTCTGGAAATAGTTAAAGGGTTTTGGCATCATCAAAAAGGGGGAAATTGTAAGGAATAATTGTATTTAGATTTTGATGATGCTATTAGGACTTTAGAGTACCCCTTTAGAAATTATGTATTAGAATTTTCCTTTGTAAAATTCTTAGATGTATTCGACTTGACAGAAGACCTTCAAGAGCAGAAGGGCTTCAAGAACAGAAGGGCTCCCAGAGCAGAAGTGCCTCTTAAGGCTTTATTGAAACAGAGGACCTTTGGTTCTCTGCTCCAGAACAGAAGTCCTCAGGACCTCTGTTAGTCTTGACTCTGACAGAAGTCCTCAGGACCTCCTCTGTTCTACTCTCAGACAAAGACACCAGAAGGTCTGACACTTAGAAGATTTTCAAAGAACCGGGAAGTCAACTTAAAGATTCCTTCAACGGCTAGGAGTATAAAACGGAAAAGCTACAGTGCATGCATTAAATGCTCATTTAATGCACCCCATGCTACGTAGAGTAATTGCAGATGATTGGCCGGAATGTCAGGAATACTTTATCCCAAAATAGTAACCCTCCAACCTTACCGGGCTCTACTAGTCAAGTAAACTGATCGCTCATTTAATGCAGTTGTCCTCCTACTCCTCCAACGGGAAGACAACCTCAGTATAAAAGATACACTTCGAAGAACAACTGGATAACTTTGCCATAACCTTGCTACAAGTTTGCTAACCAAGCAAGATATTCAAACTCTGAAAAGCAAAAGCCTCCTTGAGATTCAAACTTATTATCCTCTACAAGAGAAGGCAGAAGTTGGAAAAATACTGTTTCAAACTCAAGCAAAGTTCCAAGTGTTCTTCAACTCTTCAAGCTCTTCACATACACATATTTTGTAACGAAGCTAGTTGGAGGAACCCCAGTTTCAACAGAAACTCTTCTTGCTACAAGAAGGACGTCCAAATAACTGGAGTAGTGAAGTGGTGATACTTCAAGGAGACTCAGTGAAAGGACCAGTGTTAAAGGAAGCCAGGCAGTGCATCCCAGGACACATCTAGGCTTGAAGAAGACGTGGAGTGCTTCTTAAGTGCTAGGACTAAGGCTTTGTAAACGGCAGTTTTTACAGCTTAGTGGAACAGTGGATTAGAGGAACGAGTTGTTCCTTGAACCACTATAAAAATCCCTGGTGTCGTTTACTTACTGCTTTTAATACTTGCACTTAGATAGAACTGTACAACTCCTTGGACTTGGTATCTGTGTTCAGCAGAACTGGTTCTACGAGTTAACAGAAGGCCTTCTGCCTTTGCTTCTCTGAGGCTAACAGAACTCTCTGCCAGAACCCCATCCGCTGCCAGTCTGTTCTTTCAACAGAACAGGCTATTCTGAAAATCTGGTACTTAGTTTAAAAAGCTAAAAACCAATACAGTCTAAAACCAATACTTAGATTGCATCAAATTCTACACGAGTTCGGAGTGAAATCAGAAACATTGCTGAATATATGGTTAATCTGTAACTTTTAATTAATGCATTGTAAATGAATTTGGAACAATATCTTTAGAGCTCCGATTTATCTTTCCAACGAGATATAATACGCTCCAAACGGATAAACACACAGCAAGATATGAGTGTCACAAATACTTAGCCTTATCTCTATGATTTAGCGTTTTCAGCAAAAATAGATCACGTTTAGCGTAAATACGGTGTATTTTATTAATTAGGCAATCATCCCTTGATATTTTGAAACCAGCGCCTGAAGACAAGTTTTAGAACTCGGTAAGATCTTTCCAACGAGATGTTAAACGCTTTCAACGGCACAAAATAGAGCAAGATATGATCGCATCAAATTCTACACGAGTTCGGAGTCAAATCATAAACATTTGTGAATATATGGTTAATCTGTAAGTTTTAATTAATGCATTGTAAATGAAGTTGGAACAATAGCTTTAGAGCTATGATCTATCATTTACAACGAAATATAATACGCTCCGAACGGATAAACACACAGCAAGATATGAGTGTCACAAATACTTAGCCTTATCTTTATGATTCAGCGTTTTCAGCGAAAATAGAGCACTTTTAGCGTAAATACAGTGTATTTTAGTAATTAGGCAATCATCCCTTGATATTTTGAAACCAGCGTCTCAAGAAAAGTTTTAGAACTCGGTATGATCTTTCTAACGAGATATTAAAGGCTTTCAACGGCACAAAATAGAGCAAGATATGATCGCATCAAATTCTACACGAGTTCCGAGTGAAATCAGAAACATTTTTTAATATATGGTTATTCTGTAACTTTTAATTAATGCATTGTAAAAGAAGTTGGAACAATAGATTTAGGGCTCCGATCTATCTTTCCAACAAGATATTATACGCTCCAAACGGATAAACACACAGCAAGATATGAGTGTCACAAATACATAGGCTTATCTCTATGATTTAGCGTTCTCAGCGAAAATAGAGCAATTTTAGCGTAAATACAGTGTATTTTAGTAATTAGGCAATCATCGCCTGATATTTTGAAACCAGCCCCTGAGGACAAGTTTTAAAAATCGGTATAATCTTTCCAACGAGATATTAAACGCTTTCAACGGCACAAAATAGAGCAAGATATGATTGCATCAAATTCTATACGAGTTCGGAGTGAAATCAGAAACATTGCTGAATATATGGTTAATCTGTAACTTTTAATTAATGCATTGTAAATGAAGTTGGAACAATATCTTTAGAGCTCCGATCTATCTTTCCAACGAGATATAATACGCTCCAAACGGATAAACACACAGCAAGATATGAGTGTCACAAATACTTAGCGTTATCTTTATGATTCAGCGTTTTCAGCGAAAATAGAGCACTTTTAGCTTAAATACAGTGTATTTTAGTAATTAGGCAATCATCCCTTGATATTTTGAAACCAGCGCCTGAAGAAAAGTTTTAGAACTCGGTAAGATCTTTCCAAAAAGATATTAAACACTTTCAACGGCACAAAATAGAGCAAGATATGATCGCATCACATTTTACACGAGTTCCGAGTGTAATCAGAAACATTTGTGAATATATGGTTATTCTGTAACTTTTAATTAATGCATCGTAAAAGAAGTTGGAACAATAGCTTTAGGGCTCCGATCTATCTTTCCAACGAGATATAATACGCTCCAAACGGATAAACACACAGCAAGATATGAGTGTCTTGCTGTTGTTCAGCGAAAATAGAGAACTTTTAGCGTAAATACAGTGTATTTTAGTAATTAGGCAATCATCCCTTGATATTTGGAAACCAGCGCCTGAAGAAAAGTTTTAGAACTCGGTAAGATCTTTCCAACGAGATATTAAACGCTTTCAAAGGCACAAAATAGAGCAAGATATGATCGCATCAAATTTTACACGAGTTCCGAGTGAAATCAGAAACATTTGTGAATATATGGTTATTCGGTAACTTTTAATTAATGCATTGTAAAAGAAGTTGGAACAATAGCTTGAGGGATCCGATCTATCTTTCCAACGAGATATAATACGCTCCAAACGGATAAACACACAGCAAGATATGAGTGTCACAAATACATAGACTTATCTCTATGATATAGGGTTTTCAGCGAAAATAGAGCAATTTTAGCGTAAATACAGTGTATTTTAGTAATTAGGCAATCATCGCCTGATATTTTGACCCAGCCCCTGACGACAAGTTTTAGAAATCGGTATGATCTTTCCAACGAGATATTAAACGCTTTCAACGGCACAAAAAAGAGCAAGATATGATTGCATCAAATTCTACACGAGTTCGGAGTGAAATCAGAAACATTGCTGAATATATGGTTAATCTGTAACTTTTAATTAATGCATTGTAAATGAATTTGGAACAATATCTTTAGAGCTCCGATTTATCTTTCCAACGAGATATAATACGCTCCAAACGGATAAACACACAGCAAGATATGAGTGTCACAAATACTTAGCCTTATCTCTATGATTTAGCGTTTTCAGCAAAAATAGATCACGTTTAGCGTAAATACGGTGTATTTTATTAATTAGGCAATCATCCCTTGATATTTTGAAACCAGCGCCTGAAGACAAGTTTTAGAACTCGGTAAGATCTTTCCAACGAGATGTTAAACGCTTTCAACGGCACAAAATAGAGCAAGATATGATCGCATCTAATTCTACACGAGTTCGGAGTCAAATCATAAACATTTGTGAATATATGGTTAATCTGTAAGTTTTAATTAATGCATTGTAAATGAAGTTGGAACAATAGCTTTAGAGCTATGACCTATATTTCCAACGAAATATAATACGCTCCAAACGGATAAACACACAGCAAGATATGAGTGTCACAAATACTTAGCCTTATCTTTATGATTCAGCGTTTTCAGCGAAAATAGAGCACTTTTAGCGTAAATACAGTGTATTTTAGTAATTAGGCAATCATCCCTTGATATTTTGAAACCAGCGCCTGAAGAAAAAATTTAGAACTCGGTAAGATCTTTCCAACGAGATATTAAACGCTTTCAACGGCACCAAAAAGAGCAAGATATGATCGCATCAAATTCTACACGAGTTCCGAGTGAAATCAGAAACATTTGTGAATATATGGTTATTCTGTAACTTTTAATTAATGCATTGTAAAATAAGTTGGAACAATAGCTTTAGGGCTCCGATCTATCTTTCCAACGAGATATAATACGCTCCAAACGGATAAACACACAGCAAGATATGAGTGTCACAAATACATAGGCATATCTCTATGATTTAGCGTTTTCAGCTAAAATAGAGCAATGTTAGCATAAATACATTGTATTTTAGTAATTAGGCAATCATCGCCTGATATTTTGAAACCAGCCCCTGACGACAAGTTTTAGAAATCGGTAAGATCTTTCCAACGAGATATTAAACGCTTTCAACGGCACAAAATAGAGCAAGATATGATTACATCAAATTCTACACGAGTTCGGAGTGAAATCAGAAACATTGCTGAATATATGGTTAATCTGTAACTTTTAATTAATGCATTGTAAATGAAGTTGGAACAATATGTTTAGAGCTCCGATCTATCTTTCCAACGTGATAAACCCAGAATTTAACAATTAAACAATCTAAGCAGTTAAGAAGAAGCAGATAGAAAAATATGTCGATATTGTACACGAATCTGGTATACCATATGAAACCCCGCTGCTCTCCCTGAAGAAGGAGAGCAGCGGAAACCCTTCTTTCTTTCTCGCCGCTGCTCTAAGCCTCTATCGATTCGTTGGGGTTCCCGTAAGTTAGCCTCCTTTTATAGGAGAAGTTAGCTAACTTACGGGTTACAAGGAAGCCCCCGGGCTGATACACATTTGTGGCCCGTATTACACATTTAGTTAATAACTACACAAATACAAAGATATTTAATTAGATTGGACACCATAAAATATTCCTAACAATCTCCCCCTTGGGGTTCCATCATGTTGAATCAGCATTGCAACGCAGATATCTTTGTCTTTGTTGTTATTCAGCTTCCTTTGTCTTTGAACTTGACTTCTGAGGAAGGCTATCTGAAGAAATCCTTGCAATCTCCCCTTTGATGTCTTCTTGAAAATTTGATCTTTGATTCCGGGGGTTGAGGGACCTTCTGTATCTTGCATGTAGTCCTTGCCTTCCAGAAGTTGCTCTTGATCAGCTTGGATGAAGTCCGGTGACGCCTCTAGAATGAATATTCTTTGGAGAATAGGAGACGCCTATGGAATTCATCTTCAGGTCACGAGTATTTGACCTCTGTCTCCTCCACAATGTAGTCTTTTTGACTATTTGGAATGAATGCATTTGAGGAGAACTTGTCGGTGGCACAACGGAACATAATGATTGTTGATTTGTGAGTGTAGCTGACCATTTGATTTGAGTTGTAAAGATAGCAAAGAAGGTGTTGATTTTTGTGATGGAGGAGTGAAGTGTCCCAGAATGATTTGTTCAGTGTTAACATCATGTGGACCACTCTCCCCCTCATGACGATCCGATGAATCGGGACGTCATGCTTTTATTCTTTTATTCTGTGGAAAAAAACAGGAAACAAACAGAAAGAGTAAATGATAAAAGCCCCCCGGGGTTGTGTAGACACCCGTTTTCATCACTATAGAGATAAACTCTAAAGCAATGACCTGAAAATGTTGGTGATTCTTATGTTGCAACAGCAGGACTTCCTTCCAATCATTAGTCTACATCTGCAATAGATGAGACCTATGGAAGTTCTCGCGGGTCTTTGAAGACCTGCAACTGACTCAAAAAGTGCGTCTGTGTCCTAGAAATTTCAGAACATTTGGGAGTGAGGTAACTAGACACGACGTGATCAATGAAAGTTCAGTGGCATGGGGCTGAGGCCACCGTAGTCAGTATTGCTTGCCTCGTAAGGAGGTAGTAATGAGAGATGCGGTTCCCCGTGAAATATGATTAAACACATATCTGTTGGGAGACAAGTGAGTGGTCTTGGATAGGGTTCAACATGCACTGTTGGACAAGATGCAGTGACTTCTACCCGGGATCTGATTAAATCAGTCCTGAACCTATTTGGGAATTGTCAAGAGTATTTGAGTGGCTAGGAGTAAATGTTCAATGGATAATAGGCAGTTGAGGTAGCAGACTCATCATTGATTATTGTTTTTCTTCTCACTTGAGCCTACTGCTTCCTAACGCTCATAATATTCACTCACTCACTTGCTCACTCACTCACTTACGCTCGGCTTTGTCCCTTGGGTAGGCTTAGTTGGGTTTACTAAGCCATAGGGACATGTTCTCTCATTACTTTCTTCATTTTCTCTCTGTACTCCCCCTCAACTGGAGCACTCGGTATGGTTTGTCATTGTTAGGCACCGGGAAGGATAACATTGAATACTCCCCCTAAAAAGTTGCATCCTTTGAGAGATTCCTTGCTTTGTTGGTGTAAGGCGCCAGGAGGAGAAAACTGAAACTCCCCCTCAGAATGTGTAAAGTTTGATTGCTCACAGCTTGTCATACCCGCCCGCCGTATGTGTGGAGCAATCTGAAAATGTACCACACATGATGGTTTCCCTGAGCTCATCATGTAGAATTTTAGCATATTGATGATCACATAATGTTGACGAGTCAGGGGAGGCTTCAGCAGTTGATTGTTGATTGTTGATTGTTGTAAGATGACCGTTGACGCGAGGTTGATTGAATTATCTACGACTTTCGGACCTTTACAGTTAGGTTTAGAAAATGTTTGACCTCAGGTTTGACTTTGAAAGAATTTGAACAGATTTGCCTAAGTTTTGACCTGGACATCGGTGATTTACAATGTTTGTTGGAAAACTAACGTTTTGACCCTTAAAGACTGCGAGTGAGGGCGCGTGAGAAAATAGAGTACATTTAGCGTAAATACAGTGTATTTTAGTAATTAGGCAATCATCCCTTGATATTTTGAAACCAGCGCCTGAAGACAAGTATTAGAACTCTGTAAGATCTTTCCAACGAGATATTAAACGCTTTCAACGGCACAAAATAGAGCAAGATATGATCGCATCAAATTCTACACGAGTTCGGAGTGAAATCAGAAACATTTGTGAATATATGGTTAATCGGTAAGTTTTAATTAATGCATTGTAAATGAAGTTGGAACAATAGCTTTAGATCTATGATCTATCTTTCCAACGAGATATAATACGCTCCGAACGGATAAACACACAGCAAGATATGAGTGTCACAAATACATAGGCTTATCTCTATGATTTAGCGTTTTCAGCGAAAATAGAGCAATTTCAGCGTAAATACAGTGTATTTTAGTAATTAGGCAATCATCGCCTGATATTTTGAAACCAGCGCCTGAATACAAGTTGTAGAAATCGGTAAGATCTTTCCAACGAGATATTAAACGCTTTCAACGGCACAAAATAGAGCAAGATATGATTGCATCAAATTCTACACGAGTTCGGTGTGAAATCAGAAACATTTGTGAATATATGGTTACTCTGTAACTTTTAATTAATGCATTGTAAATGAAGTTGGAACAATAGCTTTAGAGCTCCGATCTATCTTTCCAACGAGATATAATACGCTCCAAACGGATAAACACACAGCAAGATATGAGTGTCACAAATACTTAGCCTTATCTCTATGATTTAGCGTTTTCAGCGAAAATAGATCACGTTTAGCGTAAATACAGTGTATTTTAGTAATTAGGCAATCATCCCTTGATATTTTGAAACCAGCGCCTAAAGAAAAGTTTTAGAACTCGGTAAGATCTTTCCAACGAGATGTTAAACGCTTTCAACGGCACAAAATAGAGCAAGATATGATCGCATCAAATTCTACACGAGTTCGGAGTGAAATCAGAAACATTTGTGAATATATGGTTAATCTGTAAGTTTTAATTAATGCATTGTAAATGAAGTTGGAACAATAGCTTTAGAGCTATGATCTATCTTTCCAACGAGTTAAAATACGCTCCGAACGGATAAACACACAGAAAGATATGAGTGTCACAAATACTTAGCCATATCTCTATGATTTGGCGTTTTCAGCGAAAATAGAGCACGTTTAGCGTAAATACAGTGTATATTAGTAATTAGGCAATCATCCCTTGATATGTTGAAACCAGCGCCTGAAGACAAGTATTAGAACTCTGTAAGATCTTTCCAACGAGATATTAAACGCTTTCAACTGCACAAAATAGAGCAAGATATGATCGCATCAAATTTTACACGAGTTCCGAGTGAAATTAGAAACATTTGTGAATATATGGTTGTTATGTAACTTTTAATTAATGCATTGTAAACGAAGTTGGAACAATAGCTTGAGGGCTCCGATCTATCTTTCCAACGAGATATAATACGCTCCAAACGGATAAACACACAGCAAGATATGAGTGTCACAAATACATAGGCTTATCTCTATGATTTAGCGTTTTCAGCGAAAATAGAGCAATTTTAGCGTAAATACAGTGTATTTTAGTAATTAGGCAATCATCGCCTGATATTTTGAAACCAGCCCCTGAAGAAAAGTTTTATAAATCGGTAAGATCTTTCCAACGAGATATTAAACGCTTTCAACGGCACAAAATAGAGCAAGATACGATTGCATCAAATTCTACCCGAGTTCGGAGTGAAATCAGAAACATTGCTGAATATATGGTTAATATGTAACTTTTAATTAATGCATTGTAAATGAAGTTGGAACAATATCTTTAGAGCTCCGATCTATCTTTCCAACGAGATATAATACGCTCCAAACGGATAAACATACAGCAAGATATGAGTGTCACAAATACTTAGCCTTACCTCTATGATTTAGCGTTTTCAGCGAAAATAGATCACGTTTAGCGTAAATACAGTGTATTTTTATAATTAGGCAATCTACCCTTGATATTTTGAAACCAGCGCCTGAAGACAATTTTTAGAACTCGGTAAGATCTTTCCAACGAGATGTTAAACGCTTTCAACGGCACAAAATAGAGCAAGATATGATCGCATCAAATTCTACACGAGTTCGGAGTGAAATCAGAAACATTTGTGAATATATGGTTAATCTGTAACTTTTAATTAATGCATTGTAAAAGATGTTGGAAAAATAGCTTTAGAGCTCCGATCTATCTTTCCAACGAGATATAATACGCTCCAAACGGATAAACACACAGCAAGATATGAGTGTCACAAATACTTAGCCTTATCTCTATGATTTAGCGTTTTCAGCGAAAATAGAGCACGTTTAGCGTAAATACAGTGTATATTAGTAATTAGGCAATCATCCCTTAATATGTTGAAACCAGCGCCTGAAGACAAGTATTAGAACTCTGTAAGATCTTTCCAACGAGATATTAAACGCTTTCAACTGCACAAAATAGAGCAAGATATGATCGCATCAAATTTTACACGAGTTCCGAGTGAAATTAGAAACATTTGTGAATATATGGTTGTTCTGTAACTTTTAATTAATGCATTGTAAAAGAAGTTGGAACAATAGCTTGAGGGCTCCGATCTATCTTTCCAACGAGATATAATACGCTCCAAACGGATAAACACACAGCAAGATATGAGTGTCACAAATACATAGGCTTATCTCTATGATTTAGCGTTTTCAGCGAAAATAGAGCAATTTTAGCGTAAATACAGTGTATTTTAGTAATTAGGCAATCATCGCCTGATATTTTGAAACCAGCCCCTGAAGAAAAGTTTTATAAATCGGTAAGATATTTCCAACGAGATATTAAACGCTTTCAACGGCACAAAATAGAGCAAGATACGATTGCATCAAATTCTACCCGAGTTCGGAGTGAAATCAGAAACATTGCTGAATATATGGTTAATATGTAACTTTTAATTAATGCATTGTAAATGAAGTTGGAACAATATCTTTAGAGCTCCGATCTATCTTTCCAACGAGATATAATACGCTCCAAACGGATAAACATACAGCAAGATATGAGTGTCACAAATACTTAGCCTTACCTCTATGATTTAGCGTTTTCAGCGAAAATAGATCACGTTTAGCGTAAATACAGTGTATTTTTATAATTAGGCAATCTACCCTTGATATTTTGAAACCAGCGCCTGAAGACAATTTTTAGAACTCGGTAAGATCTTTCCAACGAGATGTTAAACGCTTTCAACGGCACAAAATAGAGCAAGATATGATCGCATCAAATTCTACACGAGTTCGGAGTGAAATCAGAAACATTTGTGAATATATGGTTAATCTGTAAGTTTTAATTAATGCATTGTAAATGAAGTTGAAAAAATAGCTTTAGAGCTATGATCTATCTTTTCCAACGAAATATAATACGCTCCGAACGGATAAACACACAGCAAGATATGAGTGTCACAAATACTTAGCCTTATCTTTATGATTCAGCGTTTTCAGCGAAAATAGAGCACTTTTAGCGTAAATACAGTGTATTTTAGTAATTACGCAATCATCCCTTGATATTTTGAAACCAGGGCCTCAAGAAAAGTTTTAGAACTCGGTATGATCTTTCTAACGAGATATTAAACGCTTTCAACGGCACAAAATAGAGCAAAATATGATCGCATCAAATTCTACACGAGTTCCGAGTGAAATCAGAAACATTTTTTAATATATGGTTATTCTGTAACTTTTAATTAATGCATTGTAAAAGAAGTTGGAACAATAGATTTAGGGCTCCGATCTATCTTTCCAAAGAGATATAATACGCTCCAAACGGATAAACACACAGCAAGATATGAGTGTTACAAATACATAGGCTTATCTCTATGATTTAGCGTTTTCAGCGAAAATAGAGCAATTTTAGCGTAAATACAGTGTATTTTAGTAATTAGGCAATCATCGCCTGATATTTTGAAACCATCCCCTGAGGACAAGTTTTAGAAATCGGTAAGATCTTTCCAACGAGATATTAAACGCTTTCAACGGCACAAAATAGAGCAAGATATGATTGCATCAAATTCTATACGAGTTCGGAGTGAAATCAGAAACATTGCTGAATATATGGTTAATCTGTAACTTTTAATTAATGCATTGTAAATGAAGTTGGAACAATATCTTTATAGCTCCGATCTATCTTTCCAACGAGATATAATACGCTCCAAACGGATAAACACACAGCAAGATATGAGTGTCACAAATACTTAGCCTTATCTTTATGATTCAGCGTTTTCAGCGAAAATAGAGCACTTTTAGCTTAAATACAGTGTATTTTAGTAATTAGGCAATCATCCCTTGATATTTTGAAACCAGCGCCTGAAGAAAAGTTTTAGAACTCGGTAAGATCTTTCCAACGAGATATTAAACGCTTTCAACGGCACAAAATAGAGCAAGATATGATCGCATCACATTTTACACGAGTTCCGAGTGTAATCAGAAACATTTGTGAATATATGGTTATTCTGTAACTTTTAATTAATGCATCGTAAAAAAAGTTGGAACAATAGCTTTAGGGCTCCGATCTATCTTTCCAACGAGATATAATACGCTCCAAACGGATAAACACACAGCATGATATGAGTGTCTTGCTGTTGTTCAGCGAAAATAGAGCACTTTTAGCGTAAATACAGTGTATTTTAGTAATTAGGCAAGCATCCCTTGTTATTTGGAAACCAGCGCCTGAAGAAAAGTTTTAGAACTCGGTAAGATCTTTCCAACGAGATATTAAACGCTTTCAACGGCACAAAATAGAGCAAGATATGATCGCATTAAATTTTACACGAGTTCCGAGTGAAATCAGAAACATTTGTGAATATATGGTTATTCGGTAACTTTTAATTAATGCATTGTAAAAGAAGTTGGAACAATAGCTTGAGGGATCCGATCTATCTTTCCAACGAGATATAATACGCTCCAAACGGATAAACACACAGCAAGATATGAGTGTCACAAATACATAGACTTATCTCTATGATTTAGGGTTTTCAGCGAAAATAGAGCAATTTTAGCGTAAATACAGTGTATTTTAGTAATTAGGCAATCATCGCCTGATATTTTGAAACCAGCCCCTGAAGACAAGTTTTAGAAATCGGTAAGATCTTTCCAACGAGATATTAAACGCTTTCAACGGCATAAAATAGAGCAAGATATGATTGCATCAAATTCTACACGAGTTCGGAGTGAAATCAGAAACATTGCTGAATATATGGTTAATCTGTAACTTTTAATTAATGCATTGTAAATGAATTTGGAACAATATCTTTAGAGCTCCGATTTATCTTTCCAACGAGATATAATACGCTCCAAACGGATAAACACACAGCAAGATATGAGTGTCACAAATACTTAGCCTTATCTCTATGATTTAGCGTTTTCAGCGAAAATAGATCACGTTTAGCGTAAATACGGTGTATTTTATTAATTAGGCAATCATCCCTTGATATTTTGAAACCAGCGCCTGAAGACAAGTTTTAGAACTCGGTAAGATCTTTCCAACGAGATGTTAAACGCTTTCAACGGCACAAAATAGAGCAAGATATGATCGCATCAAATTCTACACGAGTTCGGAGTGAAATCATAAACATTTGTGAATATATGGTTAATCTGTAAGTTTTAATTAATGCATTGTAAATGAAGTTGGAACAATAGCTTTAGAGCTATGACCTATATTTCCAACGAAATATAATACGCTCCAAACGGATAAACACACAGCAAGATATGAGTGTCACAAATACTTAGCCTTATCTTTATGATTCAGCGTTTTCAGCGAAAATAGAGCACTTTTAGCGTAAATACAGTGTATTTTAGTAATTAGGCAATCATCCCTTGATATTTTGAAACCAGCGCCTGAAGAAAAAATTTAGAACTCGGTAAGATCTTTCCAACGAGATATTAAACGCTTTCAACGGCACAAAATAGAGCAAGATATGATCGCATCAAATTCTACACGAGTTCCGAGTGAAATCAGAAACATTTGTGAATATATGGTTATTCTGTAACTTTTAATTAATGCATTGTAAAAGAAGTTGGAACAATAGCTTTAGGGCTCCGATCTATCTTTCCAACGAGATATAATACGCTCCAAACGGATAAACACACAGCAAGATATGAGTGTCACAAATACCTAGGCATATCTCTATGATTTAGCGTTTTCAGCTAAAATAGAGCAATGTTAGCATAAATACAGTGTATTTTAGTAATTAGGCAATCATCGCCTGATATTTTGAAACAAGCCCCTGACGACAAGTTTTAGAAATCGGTAAGATCTTTCCAACGAGATATTAAACGCTTTCAACGGCACAAAATAGAGCAAGATATGATTGCATCAAATTCTACACGAGTTCGGAGTGAAATCAGAAACATTGCTGAATATATGGTTAATCTGTAACTTTTAATTAATGCATTGTAAATGAAGTTGGAACAATATGTTTAGAGCTCCGATCTATCTTTCCAACGTGATAAACCCAGAATTTAACAATTAAACAATCTAAACAGTTAAGAAGAAGCAGATAGAAAAATATGTCGATATTGTACACGAATCTGGTATACCATATGAAACCCCGCTGCTCTCCCTGGAGAAGGAGAGCAGCGGAAACCCTTCTTTCTTTCTCGCCTCTGCGCCTCTAAGCCTCTATCGATTCGTTGGGGTTCCCGTAAGTTAGCCTCCTTTTATAGGAGAAGTTAGCTAACTTACGGGTTACAAGGAAGCCCCCGGGCTGATACACATTTGTGGCCCGTATTACACATTTAGTTAATAACTACACAAATACAAAGATATTTAATTAGATTGGACACCATATAATATTCCTAACAATCTCCCCCTTGGTGTTCCATCATGTTGAATCAGCATTGCAGCGCAGATATCTTTGTCTTTGTTGTTATTCAGCTTCCTTTGTCTTTGAACTTGACTTCTGAGGAAGGCTATCTGATGAAATCCTTGCAATCTCCCCTTTGATGTCTTCTTGACAATTTGATCTTTGATGCCGGGGGTTGAGGGACCTTCTGTATCTTGCATGTAGTCCTTGCCTTCCAGAAGTTGCTCTTGATCAGCTTGGATGAAGTCCGGTGACGCCTCTAGAATGAATATTCTTTGGAGAATTGGAGACGCCCATGGAATTCATCTTCAGGTCACGAGTATTTGACCTCTGTCTCCTCCACAATGTAGTCTTTTTGACTATTTGGAATGAATGCATTTGAGGAGAACTTGTCGGTGGCACAACGGAACATAATGATTGTTGATTTGTGAGTGTAGCTGACCATTTGATTTGAGTTGTAGAGATAGCAGAGAAGGTGTTGATTTTTGTGATGGAGGAGTGAAGTGTCCCAGAATGATTTGTTCAGTGTTAACATCATGTGGACCACTCTCCCCCTCATGACGATCCGATGAATCGGGACGTCATGCTTTTATTCTTTTATTCTGTGAAAAAAACAGGAAACAAACAGAAAGAGTAAATGATAAAAGCCCCTCGGGGTTGTGTAGTCACCCGTTTTCATCACTATAGAGATAAACTCTAAAGCAATGGCCTGAAAATGTTGGTGATTCTTATGTTGCAACAGCAGGACTTCCTTCCAATCATTAGTCTACATCTGCAATAGATGAGACCTATGGAAGTTCTCGCGGGTCTTTGAAGACCTGCAACTGACTCAAAAAGTGCGTCTGTGTCCTAGAAATTTCAGAACATTTGGGAGTGAGGTAACTAGACACGACGTGATCAATGAAAGTTCAGTGGCATGGGGCTGAGGCCACTGTAGTCAGTATTGCTTGCCTCGTAAGGAGGTAGTAATGAGAGATGCGGTTCCCCGTGAAATATGATTAAACACATATCTGTTGGGAGACAAGTGAGTGGTCTTGGATAGGGTTCAACATGCACTGTTGGACAAGATGCAGTGACTTCTACCCGGGATCTGATTAAATTAGTCCTGAACCTATTTGGGAATTGTCAAGAGTATTTGAGTGGCTAGGAGTAAATGTTCAATGGATAATAGGCAGTTGAGGTAGCAGACTCATCATTGATTATTGTTTTTCTTCTCACTTGAGCCTTCTGCTTCCTAACGCTCATAATGTTCACTCACTCACTTGTTCACTCACTCACTTACGCTCGGCTTTGTCCCTTGGGTAGGCTTAGTTGGGTTTACTAAGCCATAGGGACATGTTCTCTCATTACTTTCTTCATTTTCTCTCTGTACTCCCCCTCAACTGGAGCACTCGGTATGGTTTGTCATTGTTAGGCACCGGGAAGGATAACATTGAATACTCCCCCTAAAAAGTTGCATCCTTTGAGAGATTCCTTTCTTTGTCGGTGTAAGGCGCCAGGAGGAGAAAACTGAAACTCCCCCTCAGAATGTGCAAGGTTTGATTGCTCACAGCTTGTCATACCCGCCCGCCGTATGTGTGGAGCAATCTGAACATGTACCACACATGATGGTTTCCCTGAGCTCATCATGTAGAATTTCAGCATATTGATGATCACATAATGTTGACGAGTTAGGGGAGGCTTCAGCAGTTGATTGTTGATTGTTGTAAGATGACTGTTGACGCGAGGTTAATTGAATTATCTACGACTTTCGGACCTTTACAGTTAGGTTTAGAAAATGTTTGACCTCAGGTTTGACTTTGAAAGAATTTGAACAGATTTGCCTAAGTTTTGACCTGGACATCGGTGATTTACAACGTTTGTTGGAAAACTAACGTTTTGACCCTCAAAGACTGCGAGTGAGGGCGCGTGAGAAAGGGTTCTGGGGCATAGCCCGAAAAATAATGTAGATCTTTTCGTTAGCTTTCCAACAAAAAAAAGTTTGCTCAAATAGGATCACCGAGTCAAAAGTTATGGCCAAAACAGCGCGGTGTCGCAGAAAATCTCTAATTTTGAATTTTTGAGGAATTTCTTCGAAGTTGAGGTTCTCGATGTTGAATATCGAGAGCAGGTGGATTTTAAACAAAATTCTAAGGCAATACCTCGAAATCCGAATCTCGAGGTTTAAATCTCGAGATTACAATCTCGAGGTTTAAATCTCGAGATTACAATCTCGAGTTTAAATCTCGAGATTACAATCTCAGGTTTAAATCTCGAGATTACAATCTCGAGTTTTAAATCCCGAGATTACAATCTCGAGTTTTAAATCCCGAGATTACAATCTCTAGATTTAAATCTCGAGATTACAATCTCGAGTTTTAAATTTCGAGATCTTAATCTCGAGTTTTAAATCTCGAGATCTTAATTTCGAGTTTGCCTCGAAGAATAATGGCGAAATCCACCTGCAAAACAAACCTCAGAATATCGAAATCTGCAGAATTTCAAAATGTTTGGAACATCGAAAACTTTGGAGTTTCAAAAACCTCATAATCTCGAAAACATGTTGTTTGAAAAACATCAGAACATCGAAAACTCCTGAAACATTTATAAGCAGGGAATCATTTAGAAATCCTATAATGTAAAGCTTCGATGAACTTCAAAGGATGTCAAGATTTGAATTATGAGTTCCAAGAAACTGCAAACTTTGAAAGATTCAAAACATCGAGAAAGTTTGAAAATCTCAAAATCTTCAGAATGTCGAGATCCAAAACATCGAGATCCCAAATGTCGAAATCCCAAAACTCGAAATTCCAAAACTCGAGGTTTCAAAACTCGAGATTTCAAAACTCGAGATGACAAAACTCGAGATGTCAAAAGTCGAGATGACAGAACTCGAGATGTCAAATGTCGAGATGACAAAACTCGAGATGTCAAAAGTCGAGATGACAAAACTCGAGATGTCAAATGTCGAGATGACAAAACTCGAGATGTCAAATGTCGAGATGAGGAAATCGAGTCCCTATGTCGAGATCCTGCAAAATGAAAACTTCGATTTTAGAAAATCTGAAACCTGTTCTGAATAGCCCTGAAAGTCGAGATTCTCCTGTATCAGTTACAAGTCAAAAACGTTTCTGCAGCAGTGAAAAAAGAGGATATCGAGATCTCAATGTAGAGATCTTCGAAATATAAAAAATGCAGAAAACGAAAAAAAGGTGTGCTGCTGGATCGGTTTTTAAAGCCGAGTCCAACAGTATGATTTTTACAAAATTTCGTTCACAAACGAGATTACAGGAGCAAATGTCTAGACCAAAGAAAAACAGAAGAAAAAACAGAGCAGTTCTTCGTTAGATCCTAAAAATCACAGATAGATCCAACCTGTTTCATGCCTCGGCTCTGATACCAATTGATAAACCCAGAATTTAACAATTAAACAATCTAAGCAGTTAAGAAGAAGCAGATAGAAAGATATTTTGATATTATACACGAATCTGGTATACCATATGAAACCCCGCTGCTCTCCCTAGAGAAGGAGAGCAGCGGAAACCCTTCTTTCTTTCTCGCCTCTGCGCCTCTACGCCTCTTATTATTAGTTGGGGTTCCCGTAAGTTAGCCTCCTTTTATAGGAGAAGTTGGCTAACTTACGGGTTACAAGGAAGCCCCCGGGCAGATACACATTTGTGGCCCGTATTACACGTTTAATTAATAACTACACAAATACAAAGATATTTAATTAGATTGGACACCATAAAATATTCCTAACAATACCAACAAGGCTACTGATCTTGTTAGCCCTATCTCTGATTTAGAGATTAAGAATGCCATTTTTTATATTGGAGATAATAAGGCCCCGGGCCCGGATGGCTACACCTCAGCCTTTTTCAAACACAATTGGAATATTGTTGGCCATGATGTGATTTTAGCCGTGAGAGGCTTCTTTAATTCTGGTAAGCTTCTTAAAAGCTTAACCATACTATTATTGCACTTATTCCTAAGACCTCTCATGATCCTATGGCGGCTGACTTTAGACCTATTGCTTGCACTAATGTCATCTACAAGACCATCACTAAGATCATTGCTTCTAGGATGATCCCCTGTTTACCTGAACTTATTGATCCCTCCCAAGGGGCTTTTGTTGATGGGAGACTTATGCTTGATAATGTGTTTCTTGCCCAAGAGCTTATCAAAGGCTATTCTAGAAAGCATATGTCTCCTAGATCCATGATCAAGGTGGACCTCATGAAAGCTTATGATACTATTTCCTGGGACTTTTTGCATATGGTCTTGTTAACTATTGGGTTTCCTGATAGGTTTGTTAATTGGATTATGGAGTGTGTCTCCACACCCTCCTTCTCTATTTCCATTAATGGTGTCGTTCATGGCCATATCATTGGGAAAAGAGGTCTTCGGCAAGGGGACCCCATGTCTCCCCTCCTTTTTGTAATCTGCCTTGAATACTTTTTCAGGCTTCTTCATCATAGAACAAAGGCCCCTGTTTTTAAGTTCCACCCTAAATGTGGGAAGCTTAATATGTCCCATGTTGCTTACGCTGATGATCTTATGCTTTTTTCTAGGGGGACTTCCCCTCTATTAAAATTCTTATTGATGCCTTGGAGGATTTTGGTAAGGTTTCTGGCCGAGCATGATCTTACTCACATCCTTAGTATGATTGATTTCAAGGAGGGGTCTTTCCCCGTGATATACCTTGGAATCCCTTTGGCCCCTCTTAAGATTGCAGTTGCTCAATATGCTCCTCTGATCGATTCCATTTCTAGCTTTATCACGGCTTGGAATTCTAAGACCCTCTCTTATGCGGGGAGAGTTGAACTCATTAAATCTGTTATTCAGGGTGTTCACTCCTTTTGGCTGCAAGCACTCCCTATTCCTAAGACGGTACTTGATAGAATCACTTATATCTGTCGTATCTTCCTTTGGGGATGCAAGTATGCTAGAGTGGCTTGGACTGATGTTTGCCTCCCTAAAGAGGAAGGTGGTCTTGGGACCCATGACACTTATATTTGGAACTCTGCTCTTCTTGTTAAAACCCTTTGGGATATCCATATTAAAAAGGATAACCTTTGGGTTAGGTGGATTCATGGGGTCTATCTTAATGGTAGAGGTGTTTGGGAGTTCACACCTCATAATAGAGACTCCCAACTTATCAAAAAGATTGCTCTGATTAGGGATCAAATTTTATCCCATTTTGACAACACTCATGATGCCATCAATTTTCTTGGTGGCTGCCAAACTAATGGCAAACTTTCCTCGGCCAAAGTCTACAACCTTCTTAGAACTAAGGGGGGAACCCATATGTGGATGTCTTTCATTTGGAAGAACTACATTCCCCCCAAGTTCTCCTTCACGGTTTGGTTAGCTTTTCGGAATAGGCTGGCCAGTTTTGACAATTTACATAGACTTGACGTTGTCAATGTTTGCCCTTTATGTAAGGGTGGTCCGGAAATGGTACCACACATATTTTTTGCTTGTTCTTTTTCAGGGAAAGTGTGGCATAGAGTCAAGACATGGCTGGACATACCTCGGGAGATGGGAACCATGCTTAGCTCGTTGAAATGGATCAAGAGGAAGAGGCAAGGCTCGGGGATTAAAGCTAAAGCGGCTAGGATTGCGTTTTGCTACTCTATCTATTGTATTTGGATGACTCGGAATGCCACTTCCTTTGATGGCTTGGTTCCTAATGAAGATGCTGTGTTTTCTAGAATTCAGTACATGGTCTATAAGATTTTGTATAACATCTATCCTTTTGAGGCTGTAATGTTTTGAGTCCTCGGTTTTGCCACACACCGGGTTTGGTGTTTTTGGCGGTTTTGGACTGTTTTTGTTCTTGTGCTTCTGCCCTTTTGCTGTCTTGTTTGTGCCTCACCTCCACTTGTTTTAGGTGTTGGTTGTTTCGGTTTTAGGGCTTGTTTTGTGCTTTGAGCAGGTTGTCCAAGTTGTTGGATAGCCATCATTTTTGTTTCCCTTTTTGCTTGTACATTCTTGTACCCCCCTCTTCTCTTGGGTGTATATTTAATATACTTACAGTTCACCCAAAATTGAAACCAGCGCCTGAAGACAAGTTTGAGAACTCGGTAAGGTCTTTCAAACGAGATATTAAACGCTTTCAACGGCACAAAATAGGGCAAGATATGATCGCATCAAATTCTACACGAGTTCGGAGTAAAATCAGAAACATTTGTGAATAATATGGTTAATCTGTAACTTTTAATTAATGCATTGTAAATGAAGTTGGAACAATAGATTTATAGCTCCGATCTATCTTTCCAACGACATATAATACGCTCCAAATGGATAAACACACAACAAGATATGAATGTCAAAAGTAGTTAGCCTTATCTCTAAGATTTAGCATTTTTAGCGAAAATAGAGCACTTTTATCGTAAATACAGTGTATTTTAGTAATTAGGCAATCATCCCTTGATATTTTGAAAACAGCGCCTGAAGACAAGTTTTAGAACTCGGTATGATCTTTCCAACGAGATATTAAACGCTTTTAACGGCACGAAATAGAGCAAGATATGATCGCATCAAATTCTACACGAGTTCGGAGTGAAATCAGAAACATTTGTGAATATATGGTTAATCTGTAACTTTAAATTAAAGCATTGTAAATGAAATTGGAACAATAGCTTTTGAACTCAGATCTATCTTTCCAACGAGATATAATAAGCTCCAAACGGATAGACACACAGCAAGATATGCGTGTCACAAATACTTAGCCTTATCTCTATGATTTAGCGTTTTCAGCGAAAATAGAGCACTTTTAGCGTAAATACAGTGTATTTTAGTATTTAGGAAATCATCCCTTGTTATTTTGAAACCAGCGCCTGAAGATAAGTTTTAGAACTCGGTAAAATCTTTCCAACGAGATATTAAACGCTTTCATTGGCACAACATAGAGCAAGATATGATCGCATCAAATTCTACACGAGTTCAGGGTGAAATCAGAAACATTTGTGAATATATGGTTAATCTTTAACTTTTAATTAATGCATTGTAAATGAAGTTGGAACAATAGCTTTAGAGCTCCGATCTATCTTTCCAACGAGATATAATACGCTCCAAACGGATAAACACACAGGAAGATATGAGTGTCACAAATACTTAGCCTTATCTCTATGATTTAGCGTTTTCAGCGAAAATAGAGTACTTTTAGCGTAAATACAGTGTATTTTTGTAATTAGGCAATCATCCCTTGATATTTTGAATCCAGCGCCTGAAGACAAGTTTGAGAACTCGGTAAGGTCTTTCAAACGAGATATTAAACGCTTTCAACGGCACAAAATAGGGCATGATATGATCGCATCACATTCTACACGAGTTCGGAGTGAAATCAGAAACCTTTGGGAATATATGGTTAATCTGTAACTTTTAATTAAGCCATTGTAAATGAATTTGGAACAATAGATTTAGATCTCCGATCTATCTTTCGAGCGAGATATAATACGATTCAAACGGATAAACACACAGCAAGATATGAGTGTCACAAATACTTAGCCTTATCTCTATGATTTAGCGTTTTCAGCGAAAATTGAGCACTTTTAGCTTAAATACAGTGTATTTTAATAATTAGGCAATCATCCCTTGATATTTTGAAAACAGCGCCTGAAGACAAGTTTTAGAACTCGGTATGATCTTTCCAACGAGATATTAAACGCTTTTAACGGCACGAAATAGAGCAAGATATGATCGCATCAAATTCTACACGAGTTCAGAGTGAAATCAGAAACATTTGTGAATATATGGTTAATCTGTAACTTTTAATTAATGCATTGTAAATGAAGTTGGAACAATAGCTTTAGAGCTCCGATCAATCTTTCCAACGAGATATAATACGATCCAAACGGATAAACACAGAGCAAGATATGAGTGTCACAAATACTTAGCCTTATCTCTATGATTTAGCGTTTCAGCGAAAATAGAGCACTTTTAGCGTAAACTAAGTGTATTTTAGTAATTAGGCAATCATCCCTTGATATTCTGAAACCCGAGCCTGAAGACAAGTTTTAGAACTCGGTAAGATCTTTCCAACGAGATATTAAACGCTTTCAACGGCACAAAATAGAGCACGATATGATCGCATCACATTCTACACGAGTTCGGAGTGAAATCAGAAACATTTGGGAATATATGGTTAATCTGTAACTTTTAATTAATGCATTGTAAATGAAGTTGGAGAAATAGCTTTAGAGCTCCGATCTATCTTTACAACGAGATATAATACGCTCCAAACGAATAAACACACAGCAAGATATGAGTGTCACAAATACTTAGCCTTATCTCTATGATTTAGCATTTTCAGCGAAAATAGAGCACTTTTAGCGTAAATACAGTGTATTTTAGTAATTAGGCAATCATCCCTTGATATTCTGAAACCCGAGCCTGAAGACAAGTTTTAGAACTCGGTAAGATCTTTCCAACGAGATATTAAACGCTTTCAACGGCACAAAATAGAGCATGATATGATCGCATCACATTCTAAACGAGTTCGGAGTGAAATCAGAAACATTTGTGAATATATGGTTAATCTGTAACTCTTAATTAATTCATTGTAAATGAAGTTGGAACAATAGCTTTAGATCTCCGATCTATCTTTCCAACGAGATATAATACGCTCCAAATGGATAAACACACAGCAAGATATGAGTGTCTCAAATACTTAGCCTTATCTCCATGATTTTGCGTTTTCAGAGAAAATAGAGCACTTTTAGCGTAAATACAGTGTATTTCTGTAATTAGGCAATCATCCCTTGATACTTTGAAACCCGCGCCTGAAGACAAGTTTTAGAACTCGGTAAGATCTTTCCAACGAGATATTAAACGCTTTCAACGGCACAAAATAGAGCAAGATGTGATCGCCTCAAATTCTACACGAGTTCGGAGTGAAATCAGAAACTTTTGTGAATATATGGTTAATATGTAACTTTTAATTAATGAATTGTAAATGAAGTTGGAACAATAGCTTTAGATCTCTGATCTAACTTTCCAACGAGATATAATACGCTCCAAACGGATAAACACACAGCAAGATATGAGTGACACAAATACTTAGCCTTATCTCTATGATTTAGCGTTTTCAGCAAAAATAGAGCACTTTTAGCGTAAATACAGTATATTTTATTTATTAGGCAATAATCCCTTGATATTGTAAAACCAGCGCCTGAAGACAAATTTTAGAACTCGGTAAGATCTTTCCAACGAGATATTAAAGGCTTTCAATGGCACAAATTAGAGCAAGATATGATCGTATAAAATTCTAAGACTTCAGAGTGAAATCAGAAACATTTGTGAATATATGGTTAATCTGTAACTTTTAATTATAGCATTGTAAATGAAGTTGGAACAATAGATTTAGAGCTCCGATCTATCTTTCCAACGAGATATAATATGCTCCAAACGGAAAAACACACAGCAAGAAATGAGTGTCACAAATACTTAGCCTTATCTCTATGATTTAGCCTTTTCAGCAAAAATAGATCACTTTTAGGGTAAATACAGTGTATTTTAGTAATTAGGCAATCATCCCTTGATATTTTGAAACCGGCGCCTCAAGAAAGTTTTAGAACTCGGTAAGATCTTTCTAACTAGATATTAAACGCTTTCAACAGCACAAAATAGATCAAGATATGATCGCATCAAATTCTACACGAGTTCGGAGTGAAATCAGAAACATTTGTGAATATATGGTTAATCTGTAACTTTTAACTAATGCATTGTAAATGAAGTTGGAACAATAGCTTTAGAGCTCCGATCTATCTTTAGAACGAGATATAATACGCTCCAAATGGATAAACACACAGCAAGATATGAGTGTCACAAATACATAGCCTTATCTCTAAGATTTAGCGTTTTCAGCGAAAATAGAGCACTTTTAGCGTAAATACAGTGTATTTTAGTAATTAGGCAATCATCCCTTGATATTTTGAAACCGGCGCCCGAAGACAAGTCTTAGAACTCATTAAGATCTTTCAAACGAGATATTAAACGCTTTCAACGGGACAAAATAGAGCAAGATATGATCGCATTAAAATCTACACGAGTTCGGAGTGAAATCAGAAACATTTGTTTATATATGGTTAATCTGTAACTTTAAATTAATGCATTGTAAATGAAGTTGGAACAATATATTTAGAGCTCGGATCTATCTTTCCAACGAGATATAATACGCCCCAAACGGATAAACACACAGCAGGATATGAGTGTCACAAATACTTAGCCTTATCTCTATGATTTAGCGTTTTCAGCTATAGTAGAGCACTTTTAGCGTAAATACATTGTATTTCAGTAATTAGGCAACAATCACTTGATTTTTTGAAACCAGCGCCTGAAGATAAGTTTTAGAACTCGGTAAGATCTTTCAAACGAGATATTAAACGCTTTCAACGGCACAACAAAGAGCAAGATATGATCGCATCAAATTTTACATGAGTTCGGAGTGAAATCAGAAACATTTGTGAATATATGGTTAATGTGTAACTTTTAAATAATGCATTGTATATGAAGTTGGAACAATAGCTTTAGATCTCCGATCTATCTTTCCAACGAGATATAATACGCTCCAAACGGATAAACACACAGCAAGGGATGCGTGTCACAAATACTTAGCCTTATCTCTATGATTTAGCATTTTCAGCAAAAATAGAGCACTTTTAGCGTAAATACAGTGTATGTTAGTAATTAGGCAATCATCCCTTAATATTTTGAAACCAGCGCCCGAAGACAAGTTTTAGAACTCGTTAAGATCTTTCTAACGAGATATTAAACGCATTCAACGGTATAAAATAGAGCAATATATGATCACATCAAATTCTACACGAGTTCGGAGTGAAATCAGAAGCATTTGTGAATATATCATTAATCTGTAACTTTGAATTAATGCATTGTAAATGAAGTTGGAACAATAGCTTTAGAGCTCCGATCTATCTTTCCAACGAGATATAATACGTTCCAAACGGGTAAATACACAGAAAGATATGAGTGTCACAAATACTTAGCCTTATCCCTATGATTTAGCGTTTTCATCGAAAATAGAGCACTTTTAGCGTAAATACAGTGTATTTTAGTAACTAGGCAATCATCCTTGATATTTTGAAACCAGCGCCTGAAAACAAGTTTTAGAACTCGGTAAGATCTTTCCAACGAGATATTAAACAATTTCAACGACACAAAATAGAGCAAGATATGATCGCATCAAATTCTACACGAGTTCAGAGTGAAATCAGAAACATTTGTAATAATAATAATAATAATAATAATAATAATAATAATAATAATAATAATAATAAAATAAAAATAATAATAATGCCCCTAATAATAATAATAATAATAGTAATAATAATAATAATAATATGAATAATAATAATAATAATAATAATAATATTAATAATAATAATAATAATACTAATAATAATAATAATAATAATAATAATAATAATCATGATGACGATAATAATAATAATAATGATAATAATAATGATAATAATAATAATGATAATAATAATGATGATAATAATAATAATGATAATAATAATAACGATAATAATAATAATGATAATAATAACAATGATAATAATAACAATGATAATAATAACAATGATAATGATTATAATGATAATGATAATGATAATAATAATAATAATAATAATAATAATAATAATAATTATTATTATTATTATTATTATTATTATAATAAGGCAATTATCCCTTGATATTTTCAAACCAGCGCTTGACGACAAGTTTTAGAACTCGGTAAGATCTTTCCAGCGAGATACTAAACGCTTTCAACGGTACAAAATAGAGCAAGATATGATCGCATCAAATTCTACACGAGTTCAGAGTGAAATCAGAAACATTTGTGAATATATGGTTAATCTATAAATTTGAATTAATGCATTGTAAATGAAGTTGGAACAATAGTTTTAGAGCTCCGATCTATCTTTCCAACGAGATATATTACGCTCCAATCGGATAAACACATAACAAGATATGAGTGTCACAAATACTTAGCCTTATCTCTATGATTTAGCATTTTCAGCAAAAATAGAGCACTTTTAGCGTAAATACAGTGTATGTTAGTAATTAGGCAATCATCCCTTGATATTTTGAAACCAGCGCCTGAAGAGAAGTTTTAGAACTCGTTAAGATCTTTCTAACGAGATATTAAACGCATTCAACGGTACAAAATAGAGCAATATATGATCACATCAAATTCTACACGAGTTTGGAGTGAAATCAGAAGCATTTGTGAATATATCATTAATCTGTAACTTTTAATTAATGCATTGTAAATGAAGTTGGAACAATAGCTTTAGAGCTCCGATCTATCTTTCCAACGAGATATAATACGCTCCAAACGGGTAAACACACAGCAAGATATGAGTGTCACAAATACTTAGCTTTATCCCTATGATTTAGCGTTTTCAGCGAAAATAGAGCACTTTTAGCGTAAATACAGTGTATTTTAGTAACTAGGCAATCATCCTTGATATTTTGAAACCAGCGCCTGAAAACAAGATAATAATAACAATGATAATGATTTTAATGATAATGATAATAATAATAATAATACTAATAATAATAATAATAATAATAATTATTATTATTATTATTATAATAATAATAATAAGGCAATTATCCCTTGATATTTTCAAACCAGCGCTTGACGACAAGTTTTAGAACTCGGTAAGATCTTTCCAACGAGATACTAAACGCTTTCAACGGTACAAAATAGAGCAAGATATGATCGCATCAAATTCTACACGAGTTCAGAGTGAAATCAGAAACATTTGTGAATATATGGTTAATCTATAAATTTTAATTAATGCATTGTAAATGAAGTTGGAACAATAGTTTTAGAGCTCCGATCTATCTTTCCAACGAGATATATTACGCTCCAATCGGATAAACACATAACAAGATATGAGTGTCACAAATACTTAGCCTTATCTCTATGATTTAGCATTTTCAGCAAAAATAGAGCACTTTTAGCGTAAATACAGTGTATGTTAGTAATTAGGCAATCATCCCTTGATATTTTGAAACCAGCGCCTGAAGAGAAGTTTTAGAACTCGTTAAGATCTTTCTAACGAGATATTAAACGCATTCAACGGTACAAAATAGAGCAATATATGATCACATCAAATTCTACACGAGTTTGGAGTGAAATCAGAAGCATTTGTGAATATATCATTAATCTGTAACTTTTAATTAATGCATTGTAAATGAAGTTGGAACAATAGCTTTAGAGCTCCGATCTATCTTTCCAACGAGATATAATACGCTCCAAACGGGTAAACACACAGCAAGATATGAGTGTCACAAATACTTAGCTTTATCCCTATGATTTAGCGTTTTCAGCGAAAATAGAGCACTTTTAGCGTAAATACAGTGTATTTTAGTAACTAGGCAATCATCCTTGATATTTTGAAACCAGCGCCTGAAAACAAGATAATAATAACAATGATAATGATTTTAATGATAATGATAATAATAATAATACTAATAATAATAATAATAATAATAATAATTATTATTATTATTATTATTATTATAATAATAAGGCAATTATCCCTTGATATTTTCAAACCAGCGCTTGATGACAAGTTTTAGAACTCGGTAAGATCTTTCCAACGAGATACTAAACGCTTTCAACGGTACAAAATAGAGCAAGATATGATCGCATCAAATTCTACACGAGTTCAGAGTGAAATCAGAAACATTTGTGAATATATGGTTAATCTATAAATTTTAATTAATGCATTGTAAATGAAGTTGGAACAATAGTTTTAGAGCTCCGATCTATCTTTCCAACGAGATATATTACGCTCCAATCGGATAAACACGTAACAAGATATGAGTGTCACAAATACTTAGCCTTATCTCTATGATTTAGCATTTTCAGAGAAAATAGAGCACTTTTAGCGTAAATAAAGTGTATTTTAGTAATTAGGCAATCATCCCTTGATATTTTGAAACCGGCGCCTGAGAAACCAGCGCCTGAGAGAATTTTTCCGTTGGGACGTTGAGAGAGAAGCTCTCGCGAACTCTCCGTTCGTTTCTTCCCTACGCAAAATTTTCTTCGTTCTGGCTCATTTCCTCCATTGATTCTCTTGATTAGAGCTTGGATATTAGTCATATTACCTTCATAACTCTTTTGGGGTGTAATATTCCTAATCTTTGAGCTCTTTCCAGAGAGTTCTTGGTCACTCGTCATAACTGGTTTCGCACATTTACTATTCACCGATGGAGGTCAATGCCTATATCTCGAGTTCTACTTCTTCAATCTGAAATCTAAGCTTATATTCAGGTTCCCCTAGTTGTGGGGATCAAGCATATCAAGTTTGTTTCATCAACAAGCTTGTCCGTACAACTGGCTACTATTCATCATCTTCCCCAAAGTTGCGGTTCTTAGCTCAAAGTCAAGGAACAACTTCAATGTCCTTTTCTGAGGGGGTTGCTACCACTTAGCTTCCCCTTCCTATTCTTCTTCATGGGGGGTAAGAAGAAGAAAACCCCCACCCGGGCCTCCAAGTCCTCGTCTCGGCTTAGAGCTAAACAAGCAAAAGATATTGATGACATTGTTCAAGAGGAAAACCATCAGATTAATGACAAACCGAGCTTAGAAGTTCCTACTCTTGAAAAGGAAATTGCATCAAATGCCGTCACTCATGATACCGGGAAAGTTGACACTCTCACCCACACTGAAGAGGCAAGCCGTGAAGACAACAATGGTGAGGTAAGCCCCTGTGATGACTCTCCTATTGATGATCATGTGATTCCCATTACCGAGAGTGTAGAGGATATCCCCTCCCTTGTTGATGATACTCCCATTGATGATGATATTGCTCTTCAAGTTGATGATACTCCCATTGATGATGATATTGCTCTTCAAGTTGAAACTGAATACCCAATTGACCCCTCGGTCCTGGATATCATTAACAAAGAGCCTCCTATTGACAAACCTATTGAGAAATCTAGTGAAGAACCGAAGGCTGTCCAACCTGGAACTGCCAATGATAAAGGAGGGGTTATTGTCCCGGTTGTGGATAATGTCGCGACATTAGGTCCACCTAAAGGCCAACAAACTGATGTTCCTAACAAGTGGACCTCTAAACCATTTGTTTCTCTATTCAAAGACAACCGTGAACCGGATAAAGGTATGAAACTTCGCTATATTGAGCCAAAAGGAGATATAATAGACCTAACAACCCGCAAGGTCTCTACTATGGTGGAACTATGGGGACATTGCCTTGTCTCATATTTTGAATGAAGGTTCCCCGGACTTAAAAACATACACAACATGATCGAAAAGTGGGGTGTTCCATGCCGGGTGAGGTCTCATGATAGAGGATGGGTGATATATAAGTTTCAAAATGAGAATGATAGGGCTAAGGTCCTAATGGATGGACCTTACACTCTCTTTGGTAAGCTTGTCCACCTCAAGATACTCTCGGATGATTTTTCAATGGAGGATGAGGAGTTCCTTAAGGTCCCTATTTGGGTCCAATTTCCACACTTGCCCATGAGAATTTGGGAAGAAGACATAATAAGCGAAATAGCATCCAAGGTGGGTATTCCTTTGACCACGGATAGGGTCACTCTTGAGAAGGCTAGATCAAACTTTGCAAGGGTTCTTATTGAAGTTGAGGCTTCCATCCCCCCCCCCCACTGAGCTTCAAAATCAGATTGCCCAATGGTAGAATACATACGCAATATGTAAGGTATGAAACCTTTCCGAAATATTGCTTCCATTGCAAAATATTTGGACATCACGCTTTCACTTGCAATGTCATTGCCGAGATTGAGAGAGGGGAAAAAGAAAAAAATAATAACTTACCAAAGGACCATAAAGAGGGGGAGATAAATGGTGATACTTGCCCCCCAACCGCCAACAACAACAAAGGGAAATAGATTATGGAGGAAGCCAATGACCAAATCTATAACTCTAAAAAAGATCACCCCTTTTTTAAGAGGTTCCGGTTCTTCAAGATTAGCAAAAAGAAACCAAAAAGAGGAGAAGGTGGTACATCCGAATACAAGAGCCAAGAAGAGGAAAATTATCTTCAACCTACACGGATAGTAAGAACATTTCATGACTCTTACCAAGATGAAGTAATTGTGGAAATGGAAGCCGAGGAATCACGTATGCCTACCATTAAAGTCAAGCAAATTGATGAGGTTGACAAGAGTGCTACTATTATCAAACTTGACTATAACCTCAAAATAGTCAAAGAAGATGATCTCGGAGTCTTCTTCACTAAGGAATGTCTAGAAAACCTCCCCAGGATAACTCCATTCAAAACAAACTACAACTTTGGTCCGGACTTTATGAGAGGGGTATATAGGCATTATCTTGGAAGATTCTATGAAGAGGGGCTGCCTAGAGGTAACTCATGCAAGGTCAAGAACCCAAAGATGAAAGATTTCCACTCTATCCGTGTGGTGAAGGATATTAGAGATGCTTACCGAGACGACGTCATTGTAAAGTTGGAGCTGGACAAAGATAACATTCCTCTTATCCATTTGCAACACCAAGATGATGTCAAAGAACAGGCTGTACGGCTGGACAACTACTTGCTTGTCACCCAAGATGAAAACACTATGGGCCTCACCTTCACTCTTGATTGCTTTGAAGCCATCCCCGGGGTCATCCGAATGACAGATGAGTTTGTCTTTACCTCTTGGTTCATTGAATTTCCCAATTCCTTTCTTTATCTTGATAGGTACAAACCAAGAGATCCTAGCATGGTGCAACGTGGGAGATACAAAGGGAAAGGGAGGTACACTAATCGATCTTTTTAATGTTTGTAAGCTCATGGAATGTCCGAGGCCTTAATAAGGTCTCTAAACAAAACTCTATTGTTAATTTTATGCATGCTAACCGTGTACGTATATGCTGCCTACTTGAAACCAATATGAATATCACTAGTTTTGAGAAATTTAGAAAAAATAGATTACCCTCTTGGTCATTTACTACAAATTTTGATTGTATTGATGGGGGCCGTATGGCCATACTTTGGGATCCCAACTTTGTGCATGTCAATATCCTTGAAGTTGACAAAAAACATGTACATTGTATGTTGAAATGTAGAACTACTCAATTGCAATTTTATGTCACTTTTGTATATGCTCTTTATACGGTTTTGGAAAGGAGGGTACTTTGGAATCATATTGCTAACTTAGAACCCAATATTACTTGTCCTTGGCTTGTAATGGGTGATTTCAATTGTGTTGGTAGTCCAAATGAGAGAGTGGGTCCCACCCCTCCCTCAGCTTACCTAATTCAAGACCTAAATGATTTTAAAGTCCAAACAAATCTTGTTGATACCCCTTCCACGGGTGAATTCCTTACTTGGAATAGAGGATCCCTTTGGGCTAAACTTGATAGGGTACTTATGAACCCACTTTGGAATACTAATGGTATCTATTGCAAAACCCATTTTTGTGATATGGATGTTGACTTTGATCATGTGGCCTCTCTTGTTACAATCGGTCAAAGCAACATTAAAGGCTCTAAACCTTTTAAGTTTTATAATATGTGGCTGAGACATGAAGCTTTCATTACCATGCTTACTACTCATTGGGGTACAATAGTTCATGGGAGCTCTCAATACATTCTTGCCCAAAAGTTGAAAAGCCTTAAAAGACCTCTCAAAGTGCTTAACACTCAATTTTTTGGTCACATTTCCGAAAAGGTTAAGGATTCTTAGAAGGAATATAAAAGATTGCTTGGAATGTCCATGTTAAACCCTCTTGATGAAACCATTAGGAATGATATCACTTTGAAAAAAAAGAAACTCCTTAACCTTAAACTGGCCGAGGAGGATTTTTATAGGCAAAAGGCTATAGCTACGCATCTTGTTCAAAGTGATAAATGTACCAAATATTTCCATTCTATTGTGAAGAAGAACCTTGCTTGAAACACCATTACTGCCCTTAAGCTGTCTAATGGTGATTCTACCACTTCTATTGATCAAGTAGCTATGGAGTTTATAAACTTTTACACTAATCTTTTTGGCACTTTTTATCCTAGTACTTGTTTAGATCCTAATATTGTGGCATCTGGTAAGATTCTGCCCACTGAATTTTTTGATGGACTTATTGCACCTATAACTGATTTGGAGATTAAGGAAGCTCTCTTTGATATTGGGGACAATAAAGCCCCGGGTCCTGATGGATTTACTTCTGCCTTTTTCAAACATAATTGGGACATAATAGGCCATGATTTCATTCTTGCCATTAAAGGCTTCTTCGGCTCAGGTAAACTCCTCAAACAACTCAATCACACGCTGATTGCACTAATTTCTAAGACCACCCACTCACCATCTGCTGCTGACTTTAGACCCATTGCTTGTACCAATGTGGTCTATAAAGTCATCACCAAGATCATTTCTAAGAGATTGATCCCATGCTTACCTGACCTCATCGACCCTGCCCAAGGGTCTTTTGTTGATGGTAGACTTATGACTGATAATATTTTTTTTGCCCAAGAGCTGGTCAGGGGATACGCTAGGAAACATGTCTCTCCCAGATGCATGATCAAAGTTGATCTCCGAAAAGCATATGACACTATATCATGGGATTTCCTATATAGCATGCTTGTACACATGGGTTTTCCTTGTAGATTTATTCACTGGATTATGGAGTGTGTCACCACTCCTTCGTACTCTATCTCTATCAATGGGGTTCTTCATGGGCACTTCGTTGGTAAGAGAGGTATTAGGCAAGGTGACCCTATGTCCCCTCTCTTATTTGCCCTATGTTTGGAATACTTGTCTAGGCTTTTGAATGTGAGGACAAGCGAAACCCCTTTTAAACATCATCCTAAATGTGGCAGCTTAAAAATCTCTCATATTGCATATGCCGATGACTTAATGTTGTTCTCTAGAGGTGACTTTGCTTCAATCAAAATTCTTGTTGACTCCTTAGAAGAATTTGGTAACATTTCTGGCCTTAGGGTCAATTATGACAAATCAAATATCTTCTTAGGGGGTATGTCTATATATGAGCTTGACAACATCCTTAGCTTGGTGGACTTTAAGGCAAGATCCTTTCCTGTTAAATATCTTGGTGTCCCATTAGCTCCTCTTAAGATATCAGTGAATCACTTTGCTCCACTGCTAGAATCAATTACTAATTACATTAGTGCTTGGAATCTCAAAACCCTTTCTTATGAAGGAAGAGTTGAACTAATTAAATCTGTTATTCAGGGTGTGCATTCCTTTTGGCTACAACTGTTTCCTATCCCTAAGGTAATACTTGATAGAATAACATCTATTTGCCGCATTTTCCTTTGGGGATGCAAATTCTCTAGAGTATCTTGGGGTGATATTTGCCTCCCCAAAGATGAGGGGGGACTTGGAATCCATGACACCAAAATTTGGAACTCAGCCTTACTTGCTAAAACATTTTGGGACATCCATTTGAAAAAAGATACGCTTTGGGTTAAATGGGTTCATAATGTTTACCTTCATGGCCGAAATGTGTGGGACTTCGTTCCACACCATAGGGATTCACAATTGATGAAGAAACTTGCTATGGTACGTGATGAAATTGTCTCTAAATTTGAAGATATTGCTAGTACTATTCAATGCTTGAATTCTTTCCAATCTAATGGGAAACTTGTATCCTCAAAGGTGTATAATTTGCTTAGACTTAAATCTCCTCCTCGTATTTGGATGGCATTTATTTGGAAAGACTATATTCCTCCTAAGTTTTCCTTTACGACTTGGTTGGCATTCCGAAATAGGTTAGCTACATGTGACAATCTTCATAGATTGGATGTAGTTAACACTTGTGTGATGTGCAAGGGTGGACCGGAAACGGTTTCACACCTATATTTTGAATGTCCATTTTCAGTGAAAATTTGGAGCTTGGTTAAAGAGTGGATGAACATGCTGCGGCTGATGAGCACACTATCAAGCTCGGTCAAATGGATAAAGAAAGAAAGGAGAGGTTCCAACATTCAAGCTAAAGCTACACGGATTGCATTTTGCTTCTCGGTTTACCACATTTGGAGGACTAAGAAAGCTATCAAATTTGATGGAGTTTCCCCCAAAACCGAGGATGTTTTTGCCCGAATTAAATACATTGTCTACAAGGTTTTGTATAGCATATACCCACATGAGTTGGTTGATTTTTGAATTGCTCCTGCCCATCATCTATTGTTTTGTGATCGGCCACTTCTGCATAGTGTGCTAAACTAGCTTCTCTAGTTTTGCTTTTGAGGTGATGGGTTATCCATTCTTTGGATAGCCTCCAATTTTGCCCACCTTTTTGATTGTACAGTTTAAACTCTTTGGATGGTTACCTTTTATATATATACTTACAGTTCATCCAAAAAAAATTGAAACCGGTGCCTGAAGACAAGTTTTAGAACTCAGTAAGATCTTTCCAACGAGATATTAAACGTTTTCAACGGCACAAAATAGAGCAAGATATGATCGCATCAAATTCTACACGAGTTCAGAGTGAAATGAGAAACATTTGTGAATATATGGTTAATCTGTAACTTTTAATTAATGCATTGTAAATGAAGTTGGAACAATTGCTTTAGAGCGTCCGATCTATCTTTCCAACTAGATATAATACGATCCAAACAGATAAACACATAGCAAGATATGAGTGTCACAAATACTTAGCCTTATCTCTATGATTTAGCATTTTCAGCGAAAATAGAGCACTTTTAGCGTAAATACAGTGTATTTTAGTAATTAGGCAATCATCCCTTGATATTTTGAAACCAGCGCCTGAAGACAAGTTTTAGAACTCGCTAAGATCTTTCTAACGAGATATTAAACGCTTTCAACAGCACAAATTAAAGCAAGATATGATGACATCAAATTCTACACGAGCTCGGAGTGAAATCAGAAACATTTGTGAATATATGGTTAATCTGTAACTTTTAATTAATGCATTGTAAATGAAGTTGGAACAATAGCTTTAGAACTCTGATCTATCTATCCAACGAGATATAATACGCTCCAAACGGATAAACACACAGCAAGATATGAGTGTCACAAATACTAGCCTTATCTCTATGATTTAGCGTTTTCAGAAAAAATAGAGCACTTTTAGCGTAAATGCAGTGTATTTTAGTAATTAGGCAATCATCCCTTGTATACTACCTCTATGGATCAAGTTTCTAAGGAATTTGAGAATTTTTATGTCAATTTGTTTGGAACCCCGGTAAGTTGTCCTCCAATTGAGCCTAGCATAATTACATCCGGGACATGTCTAGGTACGGACCAAGCTTTAGGGCTGATTTCCCCTGTTTTAGACATTGAGATTAAAAATGCTACATTTGATATTGGGGATGACAAGGCCCCGGGGCCGGATGGTTTTACCTCTGCCTTTTTTAAAGAAAATTGGTCAATTGTTGGGGAAGATGTGGTTGAGGCCGTGAGGGGCTTCTTTGAGTCTGGCAGGTTATTAAAGCAAATCAATCACACGATTATTGCTTTAATCCCTAAAACCTCACACTCCCCCACAGCTGCTGATTTTAGACCGATTGCATGTACAAATGTTCTTTATAAGGTCATTACTAAAGTCATTGCTAATAGAATGATTCCATGTTTACCGGGGCTAATTGACCATGCCCAGGGGGCTTTTGTAGATGGGAGGCTTATGATGGATAACATTTTCCTTGCACAGGAATTGGTAAAGGGGTACACTAGGAAGCATTGCTCCCCCAGGTGTATGATTAATGTGTCTCTACCGCTTCCTTTTCTATCTCCATCAATGGAACATTACATGGTTTTTGTAGAGGGAAGAGGGGATTAAGACAAGGTGATCCTATGTCCCCACTCCTATTTGTTTTATGTTTGGAATATTTGTCAAGGTTGTTAAACTTGAGAACTACATCTGATTTTAACTTTCATCCCAAGTGTGGTAGCTTAAAGATTTCACATCTTGCCTATGCTGATGACCTTATGTTGTTTTGTAGAGGTGAT
Source organism: Cuscuta europaea (assembly GCA_945859875.1). Lineage (NCBI taxonomy): Eukaryota > Viridiplantae > Streptophyta > Magnoliopsida > Solanales > Convolvulaceae > Cuscuta > Cuscuta europaea. The sequence continues at coordinate 4,610,591 of CAMAPE010000061.1, forward strand.
ACATATTCTGTTAAAGTTTTGATTGATGCATTGAATGAGTTTGGGGAGGTATCAGGGTTAAGAGTTAACTTTGACAAATCTAATATTTTCTTGGGAGGTGTTAGAGACCATGACCTTACGGCCATACTTGACTTGGTGGACTTCAAAGTTGGAGCCTTCCCTGTCAAGTACCTCGGCATTCCCCTCTCCCCCCTTAAACTAGCTATAGCTGAATATGCCCCCCTTTTGGAAAAGATCTCTGATTATCTCAGCTCATGGAACACCAAGACATTGTCATATGCTGGTAGAACTGAATTGATTAAATCTGTTATTCAGGGAGTACATTCATTTTGGTTACATGTGTTTCCTATACCCCAAGCCATCCTTGATAGAGTGGTCTCAATTTGTCGTATTTTCTTTTGGGGATGCAAATTTGCCAGAGTTGCTTGGGCAGATATGTGTCTCCCAAAGGAGGAGGGGGGCTTGGGTATAAGACATACTAAAACTTGGAATAATGCTTTACTCTCTAAGACCCTTTGGGATATTCACCTTAAACGAGACACACTTTGGGTGAAATGGATGCATGGAGTCTATCTTAAAGGTAGATGTGTGTGGGAATTTTCCCCACACACTAGGGACTCCCAGCTTACTAAGAAGCTAGGGCTGATCCGAGACATCCTTGTCTCAAAATATGACTCCATTGAGACCACAATAGCAGCCCTCTCTAAGATGGTTACAAATGGGAAACTGTGCTCTTCAAATGTGTATGACTTGATTAGAGTTAAGGGCACTAAACAGGTGTGGATGCCCTTTATTTGGAAAGCTTACATACCTCCTAAGTTCTCATTCATTGAATGGCTTACCTTCCGCAACCGCCTTGCAACGTATGATAATCTTAGTAGGCTTGATGTGATTAACATTTGTCCATTTTGCAAGGGTGAACCGGAGACGGTGCCACACCTTTTCTTTGGTTGTCAATTTACAGGCACAGTTTGGAGCAAAGTAAGAGCATGGATTGGAATACTTAGACAGATGTCTACTCTGGAAAGCTCAGTTAAGTGGATTAGGAAGGAGCATGCAGGTGCGGGGATCAAGGCCAAGGCAGTCATAATTGCATTCATCTATACTATATACTGGTTATGGAGAGTTCGGAATGCCACCAGATTTGATGATAAGAAGACCCAAGAGGAAGAAGTTTTTGCCAGGATCCAATACATGGTGTATAAGATCCTCTATAGTATTTATCCTCATGAGCTTATTACGTTTTGAAATTTTATAGGGTGCGGCTACATACCTTTTTTTGTGTGATTTGGGACTGATTGTATAGCCCACAGGTCTATGGTATATCCCATGTTGGGATAGCCCCATTTTTGTCCCCCACTTTTTTGCCTTACTTGTACAGAAACTCTTTTGGATGATATATATAATTACCCTTTATCCAAAAAAAAAAATTGAAACCAGCGCCTGAAGAATAGTTTTAGAACTCGGTAAGATCTTCCCAACGAGATATTAACCGCTTTCAACGGCACGAAATAGAGCAAGATATGATCGCATCAAATTCTACACGAGTTCGGAGTGAAATCAGAAACATTTGTGAATATATGGTTAATCTGTAACTTTTAATTAATGCATTGTAAATGAAGTTGGAACAATAGCTTTAGAGCTCCGATCTATCTTTCCAACGATATATAATACGCTCCAAACGGATAAACACACAGCAAGATATGAGTGTCAAAACTAGTTAGCCTTATCTCTATGATTTAGCGTTTTCAGCAAAAATAGAGCACTTTTTGCGTAAATACATTGTATTTTAGTAATTAGGCAATCATCCCTTGATATTTTGAAACCAGAGCCTGAAGACAAGTTTTAGAAATCGGTAAGATCTTTCCAACGAGATATTAAACGCTTTCAACGGCACAAAATAGACCAAGATATGATCGCATAAAATTCTACACGAGTTCGGAGTGAAATAAGAAACATTTGTGAACATATGGTTAATCTGTAACTTTTAATTAATGCATTGTAAATGAAGTTGGAACAATAGCTTTAGAGCTCCGATCTATCTTTCCAACGAGATATAATACGATCCAAACGGATAAACACACAGCAAAATATGAGTGTCACATATACTTAGTCTTATCTCTATGATTTAGCATTTTCAGCGAAAATAGAGCACTTTTAGCGTAAATACAGTGTATTTAAGTAATTCGGCAATCATCCCTTGATATTTTCAAACCAGCGCCTGAAGACAAGTTTTAGAACTCGGGTAGATCCTTCCAACTAGATATTAAACGCTTTCAACGGCGCAAAATAGAGCAAGATATGATCACATAAATTTTTACACGAGTTCAGAGTGAAATCAGATTTGTTTTGGAATATATGGTTAATCTGTAACTTTTAATTAATGCATTTTAAATGAAGTTGGAACAATAGCTTTTAATCTCCGATCTATCTTTCCAACGAGATATAATACGCTCCAAACGGATAAACACACAGCAAGATATGAGTGTCACAAAGATTTAGCCTTATCTCTATGATTTAGCGTTTTCAGCGAAAATAGAGCACTTTTAGCGTAAATACAGTGTAGTTTAGTAATTAGGCAATCATCCCTTAATATTTTGAAACCAGCGCCTGAAGACAAGTTTTAGAACTCGGTAATATCTTTCCAACGAGATATTAAACGCTTTAAATGACACAAAATAGAGCAAGATATGATCGCACTAAATTCTACACGAGTTCGGAGTGAAATCAGAAACATTTGTGAATATATGGTTAATCTGTAACTTTTAATTAATGCATTGTAAATGAAGTCTGAACAGTAGCTTTAGAGATCCGATCTATCTTTCCATCGAGATATAATACGCTCCAAACGGATAAACACTCAGCAACATATGAGTGTCAAAAATACTTAGCCTTATCTCTATGATTTAGCGTTTTCAGCGAAAATAGAGCACTTTTAGCGTAAATACAGTGTTTTTTTTGGAATTTAAAGAACGATTTTATTCATAAAAATAAAAGTTGCAGTGCAAAAAGAGAAATAAAATGAAAGATACAGAGAGTAAAAGAGAATATAAAAAACTAAAACTAGATCCAACTTAATGTTTACAGGAAAACTTAGCGTAAATACAGTGTATTTTAGTAACCAGGCAATCATCCCTTAATATTTTGAAACCAGCTCCTGAAGACAACTTTTAGAACTTGGTAAGATCTTTCCAACGAGATATTAAATGTTTTCAACGGCACAAAATAGAGAATGATATGATCGCATCAAATTCTACACGAGTTCAGAGTGAAATCAGAAATATTTGTGAATATATGGTTAATCTGTAACTTTGCATTAATGCATTGTAAATGAAGTTGCAAAAATAGATTTAGAGCTCCGATCTATCTTTCCAACGAGATATAATACGCTCCAAACGGATAAACACACAGAAAGATATGAGTGTCACAAATACTTAGCCTTATCTCTATGATTTAGCGTTTTCAGCGAAAATAGAGCACTTTTAGCGTAAATACAGTGTATTTTAGTAATTAGGCAATCATCCCTTGATATCTTGAAGCCAGCGCCTGAAGACAAGTTTTAGAACTCGGTAAGATCTGTCCAACGAGATATTAAACGCTTTCAACACCACTAAATAGAGCAAGATATGATCGCATCAAATTCTACACGAGTTCGGAGTGAAATCAGAAACATTTGTGAATATATGGTTAATCTGTAACTTTTAAATAATGCATTGTAAATGAAGTTGAAACAATAGCTATAGAGCTCCGATCTATCTTTCCAACGAGATATAATACGCTCCAAACGGATAAACACACAGCAAGATATGAGTGTCACAAATACTTAGCCTTATCTCTATGATTTAGCGTTTTCAGTGAAAATAGAGCACATTAAGCGTAAATACAGTGTATTTTATTAATTAGGAAATCATCCCTTGATGTTTTAAAACCAGCGCCTGAAGAAAAGTTTAATACTCGGTAAGAACTTTCCATCGAGATATTAAACGCTTTCAACGGCACAAAATAGAGCAAGATATGATCGCATCAAATTCTACACGAGTTCGGAGTGAAATCAGAAACATTTGTGCATATATGGTTAATCTGTAACTTTGAATTAATGCAATGTAAATGAAGATGAAACAATAGCTTTAGATCTCCGATCTATCTTTCCAACGAGGTATAATACGCTCCAAACGGATAAACACACAGCAAGATATGAGTGTCACAAATACTTAGCCTTATCTCTATGATTTAGTGTTTTCAGCGAAAATAGAGCTCTTTTAGCGTAAATACAGTGTATTTTAGTACTTCGGCAATCATCCATTGATAATTTGAAACGCGCGATTGAATACAAGTTTTAGAACTCGGTAAGATCTTTCCAACGAGATATTAAACGCTCTCAACGGCACAAAATAGAGCAAGATATGATCACATCAAATTTTACACGAGTTCGGAGTGAAATCAGAAACATTTGTGATTATATGGTTAATCTGTAACTTTTATTTAATTCATTGTAAATGAAGTTGGAACAATAGCTTTAGAGCTCCGATCTATCTTTCCAACTAGATATAATACGCTCGAAATGGATAAACACACAGCAAGATATGAGTGTCACAAATACTTAGCCTTCTCTATGATTTAGCGTTTTCAGCGAAAATAGAGCACTTTTAGCGTAAATACAGTGCATTTTAGTAATTAGGCAATCATCCCTTGATAATTTGAAACCAACTCCTGAAGAAGTTTGAGAGAGTCTCTCTCTAGCCAATCGGGTTGTTCTTCTCCGCCAGGTCGGCACCACCACGTGCGGTGGCCGCCGCCGCCGGGGCCCTCCTGGCTCCGGCGGGTCTTTGGTTTTCAGACTGTTTGTTGGATTTCGGGTTCTCCTCCACTTCGGTGGTCTGCTTGGATTCTGTCCTGTGATGGGCTTTTGAAGGTTTTTGGCCGGAAGTTATGGAGGTCACGGAGCTGGTCTCGTGGGTTGAATCATTACTGGCGTGGACGCTGTACTGGCCGACCTGGGTCCGGTGGTCTTGCTACTGTTTATGCTTTGGAGAGGCCGCGCCTCCTTCTGTCGCAACCGGAGTGAAATCTCTCCGGCGAAAGCAGCCTCTTGGTCATTGTGACATGGCGCCGGTCGGTTGTGGGTCCTTGGTATTCTGAGGAAGTGGGGGGCTTGCCAAGATGAATCGGGGCCCGGCAGCATGGAGGTCCGTTCAATTTCTGCTGCTTGAGAACGAGCGATGTTCCGGCGGTTTACCTCCAATGAACCTGAACTCCGTTCGGGTTTAGTCAACCAGGTTAGCCTTGCATTTCTGTGTTAGTTTCGGTTCTTCTACAATCTGGTTTTGTGCACCTTGTTTCTTCCGGCCATACCTGTTTTATTGCCCAGTTGCTGTGTTCTGGCTAAGTCCTCGGTGGCCGGAAGTCGAACCCCACTGGAAACTGCCTCCTCCGGCTGATAAACGGTTAGTAACCATGGCTTCATCTTGAGGGGGTGGTAGGATGGTGAACGGGTTCAGATTTGCTAGGGATTGGTGGTCTGAAGGTGGGTCTGGGCTTGGTGGTTTTCATCGCAGGCATTGGAGTGTGTTTTAGCCAGAGAAGACGATTGAGGGGACTGGTGCGAGTACAGGGTCTCCTATATTTCGTTTTTTCTGGTGTTTTGGAAGTTTTTCAGGCAGGTTTCTTTTGGAAAGCTACCAGGAATTCGCCGGAGAAGACTACCGGCTTGCTGGGGTCGGAAACGCCTGGTGCTACTCTTTTCCGGCTACTGTCAAAACGCCCGCCTCTCCCGTCTACCTATGCCGTTGGGGGTCGCCGGGGTCCTTCGGGGGTGGGTGGTGGAGGGGGGAGCACCGGTTTGGCTTGGTTACTTTCCGGCTTGGTTTTCTTTGTTTCTCCCACCAAAACCGCCGGGATGGATGCCGGAACCTGGCGGGGGGGAGGGGACTACGGTGTCATAGCGAGCATGAAGGTTTTTCTGGGCTGCTTGTCTTCGGCCGGAGCTCTACCGGCGATGGTGACCGGCGAGTCAACGATGTCTGACGGATGGAGTTGATTGGCCGCCTGCCAGCCGTCCTGTCGAGTACTGTAGCACCACGTGGGAGGTTTGAATTTTGAATTTCGTTGCTGTGCGGCGCTGAGGAGTTTAGGTTGTTGGGCCGCAGGTTTTCTACAAACCCTAGCCCGGCTACTGGGATGCGGACATGTTGGGCTTGCAAGCCGCTGGATTTTTGCTGCTGGGCCTTTTTGGTCTCAGCTTTGTGGAGCAGGAGTGGTCTGCTGTTTTGGGATCCTTCTTTTGCTGATTTTCATTATTACTAAGCCGGGGGTCTGTCCCGAGCTAGTTTTTTGGGACTTATTTTTGCAGATTTCTCTCCCCCTACCCTTGCCGCTAGGTAGGGGTGGGGGGGTGTGAACGTTAGTTGCTACATAGGTTAGTTTACTAGCTTAGGTAGTTTCTTTTTTGACACTTGTACATTCTTTAAACCCTTTTTCCGTGGGTGGTTTTTTAATATACTTACATTTCACCCAAAAAATTGAAACCAACTCCTGAAGACAAGTTTTAGAACTCGATAAGATCTTTCCAACGAGACATTAAACGCTTTCAACGGCACAAAATAGAGCAAGATATGATTGCGTCAAATTCTACACGAGTTCGGAGTGAAATCAGAAACATATGTGAATATATGGTTAATCTGTAACTTTTAATTAATGCATTGTAAATGAAGTTGGAACAATAGCTTTAGAGCTCCGATCTATCTTTCCAACTAGATATAATACGCTCGAAATGGATAAACACACAGCAAGATATGAGTGTCACAAATACTTAGCCTTCTCTATGATTTAGCGTTTTCAGCGAAAATAGAGCACTTTTTGCGTAAATACAGTGTATTTTAGTAATTAGTCAATCCTCCATTGTTATTTTGTAACCAGCGCCTGAAGACAAGTTTTAGAACTCGGTAAGATCTTTCCATCGAGATATTAAACACTTCCAACGGCACAAAATAGAGCAAGATATGATCGCATCAAATTCTACACGAGTTCGGAGTGAAATCAGAAACATTTGTGAATATATGGTTAATCTGTAACTTTGCATTAATGCATTGTAAATGAAGTTGCAAAAATAGATTTAGAGCTCCGATCTATCTTTCCAACGAGATATAATACGCTCCAAACGGATAAACACACAGCAAGATATGAGTGTCACAAATACTTAGCCTTATCTCTATGATTTAGCGTTTTCAGTGAAAATAGAGCACTTTAAGCGTAAATACAGTGTATTTTATTAATTAGGCAATCATCCCTTGATGTTTTAAAACCAGCGCCTGAAGAAAAGTTTAGAACTCGGTAAGAACTTTCCAACGAGATATTAAACGCTTTCAACGGCACAAAATAGAGCAAGATATGATCGCATCAAATTCTACACGAGTTCGGAGTGAAATCAGAAACATTTGTGCATATATGGTTAATCTGTAACTTTGAATTAATGCAATGTAAATGAAGATGGAACAATAGCTTTAGATCTCCGATCTATCTTTCCAACGAGGTATAATACGCTCCAAACGGATAAACACACAGCAAGATATGAGTGTCACAAATACTTAGCCTTATCTCTATGATTTAGTGTTTTCAGCGAAAATAGAGCACTTTTAGCGTAAATACAGTGTATTTTAGTACTTCGGCAATCATCCATTGATACTTTGAAACGCGCGATTGAATACAAGTTTTAGAACTCGGTAAGATCTTTCCAACGAGATATTAAACGCTCTCAACGGCACAAAATAGAGCAAGATATGATCACATCAAATTTTACACGAGTTCGGAGTGAAATCAGAAACATTTGTGAATATATGGTTAATCTGTAACTTTTATTTAATTCATTGTAAATGAAGTTGGAACAATAGCTTTAGAGCTCCGATCTAGCTTTCCAACTAGATATAATACGCTCGAAATGGATAAACACACAGCAAGATATGAGTGTCACAAATACTTAGCCTTCTCTATGATTTAGCGTTTTCAGCGAAAATAGAGCACTTTTAGCGTAAATACAGTGCATTTTAGTAATTAGGCAATCATCCCTTGATAATTTGAAACCAACTCCTGAAGACAAGTTTTAGAACTCGATAAGATCTTTCCAACGAGACATTAAACGCTTTCAACGGCACAAAATAGAGCAAGATATGATTGCGTCAAATTCTACACGAGTTCGGAGTGAAATCAGAAACATATGTGAATATATGGTTAATCTGTAACTTTTAATTAATGCATTGTAAATGAAGTTGGAACAATAGCTTTAGAGCTCCGATCTATCTTTCCAACTAAATATAATACGCTCGAAATGGATAAACACACAGCAAGATATGAGTGTCACAAATACTTAGCCTTCTCTATGATTTAGCGTTTTCAGCGAAAATAGAGCACTTTTTGCGTAAATACCTTGTATTTTAGTAATTAGTCAATCCTCCATTGATATTTTGTAACCAGCGCCTAAAGACAAGTTTTAGAACTCGGTAAGAGCTTTCCATCGAGATATTAAACACTTCCAACGGCACAAAATAGAGCAAGATATGATCGCATCAAATTCTACACGAGTTCGGAGTGAAATCAGAAACATTTGTGCATATATGGTTAATTTGTAACTTTGAATTAATGCAATGAAAACGAAGATGGAACAATAGCTTTAGATCTCCGATCTATCTTTCCAACGAGGTATAGTACGCTCCAAACGGATAAACACACAGCAAGATATGAGTGTCACAAATACTAAGCCTTATCTTTATGATTTAGTGTTTTCAGCGAAAATACAGTGTATTTTAGTACTTCGGCAATCATCCATTAATACTTTGAAACGCGCGATTGAATACAAGTTTTAGAACTCGGTAAGATCTTTCCAACGAGATATTAAACGCTCTCAACTCGGCATCAAATTCTACACGAGTTTGGAGTGAAATCAGAAACATTTGTGAATATAAGGTTAATCTTTAACTTGTAATTAATGCATTGTAAATGAAGTTGGAACAATAGCTTTAGAACTCCGATCTATCTTTTCAACGAGATATAATACGCTGCAAACGGATAAACACACAGCAAGATATGAGTGTCACAAATACTTAACTTATCTCTATGATTTAGCGTTTTCAGCGAAAATATAGCATTTTTAGCGTAAATACAGTGTATTTTAGTAATTATGCAATCATCCTTTGATATGTTGAAACCAGCGCCTGAAGACAAGTTTTAGAACTAGGTAAGATCGTTCTAACGAGATATTAAACGTTTTCAACGGCACAAAATAGAGCAAGATATGATCGCATCAAATTCTACACGAGTTCGGAGTGAAATAAGAAACATCTGTGAATATATCGTTAATCTGTAACCTTTAATTAATGCATTGTTAATAAAGTTGGAACAATAGCTTTAGAGCGCCTATCTATCTTTCCAACGAGATATAATACGCTCCAAACGGATAAACACACCGCAAGATATGAGTGTCAGAAATACTTAGCCTTATCTCTATGATTTAGCGTTTTCAGCGAAAATAGAGTACTTTTAGCGTAAATACAGTGTATTTTAGAAATGAGGCAATCATCCCTTGATATTTTGAAACCGGTGCCTGACGACAAGTTTTAGAACTCCGTAAGATCTTTCCAACGAGATATTAAACGCTTTCAACGGCCCAAAATAGAGCAAGATATGATCGCATCAAATTCTACACGAGTTCAGAGTGAAATCAGAAACATTTGTGAATATATGGTTAATCTGTAACTTTTAATTAATGCATTGTAAATGAAGTTGGAACAATAGCTTTAGAGCGTCCGATCTATCTTTCCAACTAGATATAATACGATCCAAACGGATAAACACATAGCAAGATCTGACTGTCACAAATACTTAGCCTTATCTCTATGATTTAGCATTTTTAGCGAAAATAGAGCACTTTTAGCGTAAATACAGTGTATTTTAGTAATTAGGCAATCATCCCTTGATATTTTGAAACCAACGCCTGAAGACAAGTTTTAGAACTCGCTATGATCTTTCGAAAGAGATATTAAACGATTTTAACAGCACAACACAGAGCAAGATATGATCGCATCAATTTCTACACGAGTTCGGAGTCAAATCAGAAACATTTGTGAATATATGGTTAATATGTAACTTTTAACTAATGCATTGTAAATGAAGTTGGAATAATAGTTTTAGAGATCCTATCTATCTTTCCAACGAGATATAATACGCTCCAAACGGATAAACACACAGCAAGATATGAGTGTCACAAATACTTAGCCGTATCTCTATGATTTAGCGTTTTCAGCGAAAATAGAGCACTTTTAGCGTAAATACAGTGTATTTTAGTAATTAGGCAATCATCCCTTGATATTCTGAAACCGGAGCCTGAAGACAAGTTTTAGAACTCGGCAAGATCTTTCCAAAGAGATATTAAACGCTTTCAACGGCACAAAATAGAGCATGATATGATCGCATCACATTATACACGAGTTCGGATTGAAATCAGAAACATTTGTGAATATATGGTTAATATGTAACTTTTAACTAATGCATTGTAAATGAAGTTGGAACAATAGTTTTAGAGCTCCGATCTATCTTTCCAACGAGATATAATACGCTCCAAACGGATAAACACACAGCAAGATATCAGTGTCACAAATACTTAGCCTTATCTCTATGATTTAGCGTTTTCAGCGAAGATAGAGCACTTTTAGCTTAAATACAGTGTATTTTAGTAATTAGGCAATCATCCCTTGATATTCTGAAACCAGAGCCTGAATACAAGTTTTAGAACTCGGTAAGATCTTTCCAAAGAGATATTAAACGCTTTCAACGGCACAAAATAGAGCATGATATGATCGCATCACATTCTACACGAGTTCGGAGTGAAATCAGAAAAATTTGGGAATATATGGTTAATCTGTAACTTTTAATTAATGCATTGTAAATGAAGTTGGAACAATATCTTTAGATCTACGGTCTATCTTTCCAACGAGATATAATACGCTCCAAACGGATAAACACACAGCAAGATATGAGTGTCACAAATACTTAGCCTTATCTCTATGATTTAGCGTTTTCAGCGAAAATAGAGCACTTTTAGCGTAAATACAGTGTATTTTAGTAACTAGGCAATCATCCCTTGATATTTTAAAGCCAGCGCCTGAAGAAGAATTTTAGAACTCGGTAAGATCTTTCCAACGAGATATTAAACGCTTTCAACGGCACAAAATAGAGCATGATATGATCGCATCACATTATACACGAGTTCGGAGTGAAATCAGAAACATTTGTGAATATATGGTTAATATGTAACTTTTAACTAATGCATTGTAAATGAAGTTGGAACAATAGTTTTAGACCTTCGATCTATCTCTCCAACGAGATATAATACGCTCCAAACGGATAAACACACAGAAAGATATTTAGTGTCACAAATACTTAGCCTTATCTCTATGATTTAGCGTTTTCAGCGAAGATAGAGCACTTTCAGCGTAAATACAGTGCATTTTAGTAATTAGGCAATCATCCCTTGATATTTTGAAACCAACTCCTGAACACAAGTTTTAGAACTCGATAAGATCTTTCCAACGAGACATTAAACGCTTTCATTGGCACAAAATAGAGCAAGATATGATTGCGTCAAATTCTACACGAGTTCGGAGTGAAATCAGAAACATATGTGAATATATGGTTAATCTGTAACTTTTAATTAATGCATTGTAAATGAAGTTGGAACAATAGCTTTAGAGCTCCGATCTATCTTTCCAACTAGATATAATACGCTCGAAATGGATAAACACACAGCAAGATATGAGTCTTACAAATACTTAGCCTTCTCTATGATTTAGCGTTTTCAGCGAAAATAGAGCACTTTTTGCGTAAATACAGTGTATTTTAGTAATTAGGCAATCATCCATTGATATTTTTAAACCAGCGCCTGAAGACAAGTTTTAGAACTCGGTAAGATCTTTCCATCGAGATATTAAACACTTCCAACGGCACAAAGTAGACCAATATATGATCACATCAAATTCTACACGAGTTTGGAGTGAAATCAGAAACATTTGTGAATATATGGTTAATCTGTAACTTTTAATTAATGCATTGTAAATGAAGTTGGAACAATAGCTTTAGAGCGCCGATCTATCTTTCCAACGAGATATAATACGCTCCAAACGGATCAACACACCGCAAGATATGAGTGTCACAAATACTTAGCCTTATCTCTATGATTTAGCGTTTTCAGCGAAGATAGAGCACTTTTAGCGTAAATAAAGTGTATTTTAGTAATTAGGCAATCATCCGTTGATGTTTTGAAACCGGTGCCTGAAGACAAGTTTTAGAAATCCGTAAGATCTTTCCAACGAGATATTAAACGCTTTCAACGGCACAAAATAGAGCAAGATATGATTGCATCAAATTCTACACGAGTTCGGAGTGAAATCAGAAACATTTGTGAATATATGGTTAATCTGTAACTTTTAATTAATGCATTGTAAATGGAGTTGGAACAATAGCTTTAGATATCCGATCTATCTTTCCAACGAGATATAACACGCCGCAAACGGATAAACACACAGCAGGATATGAGTGTAGCAAATACTTAGCCTTATCTCTATGATTTAGCGTTTTCAGCTAAAATAGGGCACTTTTAGCGTAAATACAGTGTATTTTAGTAAATAGGTAATAATCCCTTGATTTTTTGAAACCAGCGCCTGATGACAAGTTTTAGAACTCGGTATGATCTTTCAAACGAGATATTAAACGCTTTTAATGGCACAACACAGAGCAAGATATGATCGCATCAATTTCTACACGAGTTCGGAGTCAAATCAGAAACATTTGTGAATATATGGTTAATATGTAACTTTTAACTAATGCATTGTAAATGAAGTTGGAATAATAGTTTTAGAGAACCGATCTATCTTTCCAACGAGATATAATACGCTCCAAACGGATAAACACACAGCAAGATATGAGTGTCACAAATACTTAGCCTTATCTCTATGATTTAGCGTTTTCAGCAAAAATAGAGCACTTTTAGCGTAAATACAGTGTATTTTAGTAATTAGGCAATCATCCCTTGATATTCTGAAACCACAGCCTGAATTCAAGTTTTAGAACTCGGTAAGATCTTTCCAACGAGATATTAAACGCTTTCAACGGCACAAAATAGAGCATGATATGATCGCATCACATTCTACACGAGTTCGGAGTGAAATCAGAAACATTTGTGAATGTATGGTTAATCTGTAACTTTTAATTAATGCATTGTAAATGAAGTTGGAACAATAGCTTTAGATCGCATCGAAAATAGAGCACTTTTAGCGTGAATACAGTGTATTTTAGTAATTAGGCAATCATCCCTTTATAATAATAATAATAATAATACCCCTAATAATAATAATAATAGTAATAATAATAATAGTAATAATAATAATAATAATAATAATAGTAATAATGATAATAGTAATAATAATAGTAGTAACAATAATACTAATAAGAATAATAGTAATAATAATAATAGTAATAATAATAATAGTAATAATAATAATAGTAATAATAATAATAATAATAATAATAATACTCATAATAATAATCATGATAATAATAATGATAATAATGATAATAATAATAATGATAATAATAATGATGATAGTAATAATGATAATGATAATAATAATGATAGTAAGAATAATAATGATAATAATAATAATAATGATAATAATAATAATGATAATAATGATAATGATAATGATGATAATGATAACAATGATAATAATAACAATGATAATAAAATCAATGATAATAATAACAATGATAATAATAACAGTGATAATAATAACAATGATAATAATAACAATGATAATAATAATGATAATAATAATGATAATAATAATGATAATAATAATAATGATATTAATAATAATAATAATAATAATAATAATAGTAATAATAATAATAATAATAATATTAATAATAAAAAATTTGGCAATTATCTCTTGATATTTTGAAACCAGCGCCTGAAGACAAGTTTTAGAAATCGGTAAGATCTTTCCAACGAGATATTAAACGCTTTCAACGGCACAAAATAGAGCAAGATATGATCGCATCAAATTTCACATGAGTTTGGTGTGAAATCAAAAACATTTGTGAATATATGGTTAATCTGTAACTTTTAATTAATGCATAGTAAATGAAGTTGGAACAATAGCTTTAGAACTCTGATCTATCTTTCCAACGAGATATAATACGCTCCAAACGGATAAACACACAGCAAGATATGAGTGTCACAAATACTAGCCTTATCTCTATGATTTAGCGTTTTCAGCGAAAATAGAGCACTTTTAGCGTAAATGCAGTGTATTTTAGTAATAAGGCAATCATCCCTTGATATTTTGAAACCAGCGCCTGAAAACAAGTTTTAGAACTCGGTAAGATCTTTTCAACAAGATATTAAACACTTTCAACGACACAAAATAGAGCAAGATATGATCGCATCAAATTCTACACGAGTTCAGAGTGAAATCACAAACATTTGTAATAATAATAATAATAATAATAATAATAATAATAATAATAATTATAATAATAATAAAAATAATAATAATAATAATAATAATAAAATAATAATAATACCCCTAATAATAATAATAGTAATAATATTAATAGTAATAATAATAATAATAATAGTAATAATAATAATAGTAATAATAATAGTAGTAACAATAATACTAATAAGAATAATAGTAATAATAATAATAGTAATGATAATAATAGTAATAATAATAATAGTAATAGTAATAATAATAATAATAATAATACTCATAATAATAATCATGATAATAATAATGATAATAATAATGATAATAATGATAATGATAATAATAATGATGATAGTAATAATGATAATGATAATAATAATGATAATAAGAATAATAATGATAATAATAATAATGATAATAATGATAATGATAATGATGATAATGATAACAATGATAATAATAACAATGATAATAATATCAATGATAATAATAACAATGATAATAATAACAGTGATAATAATAACAATGATAATAATAACAATGATAATAATAATGATAATAATAATGATAATAATAATAATGATAATAATATTAATAATAATAATAATAATAATAATAATAATAATAGTAATAATAATAATAATAATAATATTAATAATAAAAATTTGGCAATTATCTCTTGATTTTTTGAAACCAGCGCCTGAAGACAAGTTTTAGAAATCGGTAAGATCTTTCCAATGAGATATTAAACGCTTTCAACGGCACAAAATAGAGCAAGATATGATCGCATCAAATTCCACATGGGTTTGGTGTGAAATCAGAAACATTTGTGAATATATGGTTAATCTGTAACTTTTAATTAATGCATTGTAAACGAAGTTGGAACAATAGCTTTAGAGCTCCGATCTATCTTTCCAACGACATATAATACGCTCCAAATGGATAAACACACAGCAATATCTCTATGATTTAGCGTTTTCAGCAAAAATAGAGCACTTTTTGCGTAAATACAGTGTATTTTAGTAATTAGGCAATCATCCCTTGATATTTTGTAACCAGAGCCTGAAGACAAGTTTTAGAACTCGGTAATATCTTTCCAACGAGATATTAAACGCTTTCAACGGCACCAAATAGACCATGATATGATCGCAAAAAAATCTACACGAGTTCGGAGTGAAATAAGAAACATTTGTGAACATATGGTTAATCTGTAACTTTTAATTAATGCATTGTAAATGAAGTTGGAACAATAGCTTTAGAGCTTCGATCTGTCTTTCCAACGAGATATAATACGATCCAAACGGATAAACACACAGCAAGATATGAGTGTCACAAATACTTAGGCTTATCTCTATGATTTAGCGTTTTCAGCGAAAATAGAGAACGTTTAGCGTAAATACAGTGTATTTAAGTAATTAGGCAATCATCCCTTGACAATTTCAAACCAGCGCCTGAAGACAAGTTTTAGAACTCGGTAAGATCCTTCCAACGAGATATTAAACGCTTTCAACGGCACAAAATAGAGCAAGATATGATCCCATCAAATTCTACACGAGTTCGGAGTGAAATCAGAAACATTTGTGAATATATGGTTAATCTGTAACTTTTAATTAATGCATTGTAAATGAAGTCTGAACAGTAGCTTTAGAGATCCGATCTATCTTTCCATCGAGATATAATACGCTCCAAACGGATAAACACTCAGCAAGATATGAGTGTCAAAAATACTTAGCCTTATCTCTATGATTTAGCGTTTTCAGCGAAAATAGAGCACTTTTAGCGTAAATACAGTGTTTTTCTTTTTGGAATTTAAAGAACGATTTTATTCATAAAATTAAAAGGTGCAGTGCAAGAAGAGAAATAAAATGAAAGATACAGAGAGTAAAAGAGAATATAAAAAACGAAAACTAGATCCAACTTAAGGTTTACAGGAAACCTTAGCGTAAATACAGTGTATTTAAGTAATCAGGCAATCATCCCTTAATATTTTGAAACCAGCGCCTGAAGACAAGTTTTAGAACTCGATAAGATCTTTCCAACGAGATATTAAACGTTTTCAACGGCACAAAATAGAGAAAGATATGATCGCATCAAATTCTACACGAGTTAAGAGTGAAATCAGAAACATTTGTGAATATATGGTTAATCTGTAACATTGCATTAATGCATTGTAAATGAAGTTGCAACAATAGCTTTAGAGCTCCGATCTATCTTTCCAACTAGATATAATACGCTCCAAACGGATAAACACACAGAAAGATATGAGTGTCACAAATACTTAGCCTTATCTCTATGATTTAGCGTTTTCAGCGAAAATAGAGCACTTTTAGCGTAAATACAGTGTATTTTAGTAACTAGGCAATCATCCCTTGATATTTTAAAGCCAGTGCCTGAAGAAAAATTTTAGAACTCGGTAAGATCTTTCCAACGAGATATTAAACGCTTTCAACGCCACTAAATAGAGCAAGATATGATAGCATCAAATTCTACACGAGTTCGGAGTGAAATCAGAAACATTTGTGAATATATGGTTAATCTGTAACTTTTAAATAATGCATTGTAAATGAAGTTGAAACAATAGCTTTAGAGCTCCGATCTATCTTTCCAACGTGATATAATACGCTCCAAACGGATAAACACACAGCAAGATATGAGTGTCACAAAAACTTAGCCTTATCTCTATGGTTTAGCGTTTTCAGCGAAAATAGAGCACTTTAAGCGTAAATACAGCGTATTTTATTAATCAGGCAATCATCCCTTGATGTTTTGAAACCAGAGCCTGAAGACAAGTTTTAGAACTCGGTAAGATCTTTCCAACGAGATATTAAACGCTTTCTACGGCACAAAATAGAGCAAGATATGATCGCATATAATTCTACGAGTTCGGAGTGAAATCAGAAACATTTGTGCATATATGGTTAATCTGTAACTTTTAATTAATGCATTGTAAATGAAGATGGAACAATATCTTTAGATCTCCGATCTATCTTTCCAACGAGATATAATACGCTCCAAACGGATAAACACACAGCAAGATATGAGTGTCACAAATACTTAGCCTTATCTCTATGATTTTGTGTTTTCAGCGAAAATAGAGCACTTTTAGTGTAAATACAGTGTATTTTAGTACTTAGGCAATAATCCCTTGATACGTTGAAACGCGCGATTGAATAAAAGTTTTAGAACTCGGTAAGATCTTTCCAACGAGATATTAAACGCTCTCAACGGCACAAAATAGAGCAAGATATGATCGCATCAAATTTTACACGAGTTCGGAGTGAAATCAGAAACATTTGTGAATATATGGTTAATCTGTAACTTTTATTTAATTCATTGTAAATTAAGTTGGAACAATAGCTTTAGAGCTTCGATCTATCTCTCCAACGAGATATAATACGCTCCAAACGGATAAACACACAGCAAGATATGAGTGTAACAAATACATAGCCTTATCTCTATGATTTAGCGTTTTCAGCGAAAATAGAGCACTATTAGCGTAAATACAGTGCATTTGAGTAATTAGGCAATCATCCCTTGATATTTTGAAACCAACTCATGAACACAAGTTTTAGAACTCGATAAGATCTTTCCAATGAGACATTAAACGCTTTCAACGGCACAAAATAGAGCAAGATATGATTCCGTCAAATTCTACACGAGTTCGGAGTGAAATCAGAAACATATGTGAATATATGGTTAATCTGTAACTTTTAATTAATGCATTGTAAATGAAGTTGGAACAATAGCTTTATAGATCCGATCTATCTTTCCAACTAGATATAATACGCTCGAAATGGATAAACACATAGCAAGATATGAGTGTCACAAATACTTAGCCTTCTCTATGATTTAGCGTTTTCAGCGAAAATAGAGCACTTTTTGCGTAAATACAGTGTATTTTAGTAATTAGGCAATCATCCATTGATATTTTGGAACAAGCGCCTGAAGACAAGTTTTAGAACTCGGTAAGAGCTTTCCATCTAGATATTAAACACTTCCAACGGCACAAAATAGACCAAGATATGATCACATCAAATTCTACACGAGTTTGGAGTGAAATCTGAAACATTTGTGATTATATGGTTAATCTGTAACTTTTAATTAATGCATTGTAAATGAAGTTGGAACAATTGCTTTAGAGCGTCCGATCTATATTTCCAATGAGATATAATACGATCCAAACAGATAAACACATAACAAGATATGAGTGTCACAAATACTTAGCCTTATCTCTATGATCTAGCATTTTCAACGAAAATAGAGCACTTTTAGCGTAAATACAGTGTATTTTAGTAATTAGGCAATCATCCCTTGATATTTTGAAACCAGCGCCTGAAGACAAGTTTTAGAACTCGCTAAGATCTTTCTAGCGAGATATTAAACGCTTTCAGCAGCACAAAATAGAGCAAGATATGATGACATCAAATTCTACACGAGCTCGGAGTGAAATCAGAAACATTTTTGAATATATGGTTAATCTGTAACTTTTAATTAATGCAAATATAATGATGTTGGAACAATAGCTTTAGAACTCTGATCTATCTTTCCAACGAGATATAATACGCTCCAAACAGATAAACACACAGCAAGATATGAGTGTCACAAATACTAGCCTTATCTCTATGATTTAGCGTTTTCAGCGAAAATAGAGCACTTTTAGCGTAAATGCAGTGTATTTTAGTAATTAGGTAATCATCCCTTGATATTTTGAAACCAGCGCCTGAAAACAAGTTTTAGAACTCGGTAAGATCTTTCCAACAAGATATTAAACACTTTCAACGACACAAAATAGAGCAAGATATGATCGCATCAAATTCTACACGAGTTCAGAGTGAAATCAGAAACATTTGTAATAATAATAATAATAATAATAATAATAATAATAATAATAATAATAATATTAATAATAATAATAATAATAATAATAATAATAATAATACGCATAATAATAATCATGATAATAATAATGATAATAATTGTTAGTCCATGTTTCTGTAACAGCAATGAATAATCGATCTAACAAGGAAGATTAAACGTAAAGATGAACACAGAATATATCACCGTAAAACCTTCTTTGATAAACCGTGGAACGTACAGCAGAATGATAAGCGTAAGGCTATGAATAATAAGTACGACGTTCAACCTTTTCCTAAACCTCGGCTCCCTATTTATAGGCGAGGTTTAGGTTAGGCGTACCAGGCTTTTGGCCTGTTTAAATGGGCCTAACACTTGGCCTGATTTCAATCTAATTTATGCACTATTTAAATACAAGGATTAAATATAAAGCTAATCTATGACCAACTTGATTCACAATTAAATATCTCCAACAATCTCCCCCTTTGTGATCAAGTGCCATTCTCTTTATTGCTTCTGTGATTTGAAGTAGTGCTTTCTCAATCCAAGTGCATGTTCATACTGCCTTAGCATATTTCTCTTTTCGAGGCGATCGTCAATGGCCTTTAAAATTGTCTCTACAGTAGAGTGTTCCTTTTGAACATAAGACGATGCCTCTTGAAGATTTTCTTCCAGCTTTGCCTTCATCTGTAGAATCTGCTCTCTGATTATCTTCAGTGTTCCGTCACAGTACTTCTCGATTTCACTGACTACCATCAGACGCTTTTCGTTCTTGTAGTTCAGATAGGTGACTGCTGGCGGTTTGAAGAAGATGTGGTAGGCTGGGAAATCTTCAAGTTCTGGACCATACAGTTTTGGCTTTGTCAGATTTGTCTTCTTCAGATTGCATTCAATAGCCATCTGTAGGTCATGTGAAGAGTGTACTCGGATCTGTCTAAGCATGAATCTCTTGATAGCTGCGAGGCCTTCGCTGTATACTATGCTCTGCCTGACTGGAAGGTATCTGTAGGCCATGAGCATTTGGTAGATGTCATCCGGTTTCAGCATGATGAAGTCGTTCTCTTGACAAGTGAATTCGCTTCCATCAGTACGTTGAATTCTGAAAGTGTAGAATGTTACTCCATGATAGTCTTCAGCCTTCACTTGTAGAATTTGATGAATTGGGAGAATATTCGACTTCAGATCTTGTTCCATTAGTTCTCTCTGTGTACCGGTTGACCTTTGTAGCAACATATGCAGATGACCTCCAGCCTGCTTTCCTTTCAAGTGAGTAAGGCCTCTTAGCTTCAGTTCGTTCAGTGGCTTGACTTTGTCTGGTCTACGCCAGATATGCTCTCTGATTTCTTCTTGGAAGGGGGCTTTGATTCGAACGTTGTCCCAGGGTTTCTCTGTCTTGGGAAGTCTTCCCGCTGATTGTCTTACGACCGATTCAAGAGTTTTCTGGGATTCCTTGTAGTTCTCCCCTTCCTTGCGTTCATCGTCCTCGAGCCTAATGATATCTTCAGAGCATTTGTTAATAAGCTCTCGTAGCCACCAGTTTCTTTGCATGTCCTCTTGCTCGGCTTCAACCCGGAGATCATCCCATTCTGTCCATTTTCTCGGCCATTTGTCGTATATCACCGCCTCTTCCAGTGCATCATGGATGTCTTTGCCTGGGGAAATATACGGAGTTCTTTGTTCAGGCGGTGATTGTTCCTGTGTAGCACTACCGGGTTCACTAGGATTGCCCGTTGACATCAGCTTAGAACTGGGTTCCAACTGATGGCCTGGGAGATACGCCTCGGGATGTTATTTCTAGCTCGACCACGCTAGATAGTTTGGCTGTGGATGGTGGCTGTTGGTTTGTTGAGGTTTCAGGTTGAATTGGCTGTGGAGTTTGGCTTGGGAGAGTAGTTTGCTCAAGTGATCGAGGTCGCTTGTTCTCCCCCTCATGAGGATCCGAATCATCGGGTTCCTCATGGGAACGTTTGCGACCACGAAGACTCTCCTTGCAAGTACTCTTGGTTTCAGGTGAGGAAAGAAGAGCTTCTAGTATGGCTTGCTGATGAAGAGTGAGGTTGTCTTCTGGGGTATTTAAGAGATTGTTCAGCAAAGCCGAAGCTAGTGTGTCAAAGGATAGGGAGGAGAGATCGATGGAGGGTGTGGTCGGGTGTGGGGAGAATACTGGTTCTGTATTCTGGGTTCCCCGAGAAATAGAAGGGATGGGAATTTGGTTTATGGATTTGTGGGATAGAGGGGTGGAGGATATGGGTTGTGTATGGGAGATGAACGGTTCAGGGGAAGGTTGGGGTGGTGTCTGTTCAGACCGAACCGCTTGCGTGGTCCTAAATTCCTGTGCTAGAGCGGTCATTGCATCTTGCACCCATGGTTTAATGGTGGAATCTAGGAAGCGATTTAGTAGAACGTTTACGTCTTCAAAGGTAGGGTGACCAGTTACGGGGGTTGTAACTGTTGACACAGCATCAGTGAAGATTGCTGATGTGTGGCCTGCATTTAATGATGGAATCATTATGGGCGTAGCAGGGCTTCCAACCGTCATAGCTTGCGCTCTGGTTGTTGCGTTCAGGGTGAGTGCACCTGTATGTGCAGTGAATAGTGTAGGTGTCCTAGAAAAAGAAGAAAATGTGGGAAATGTGACACCTAGACTCGATGTGAGTGAAAAAGGGGTTTTGACCTCGGGAGATAGGTCAATTGTATGCTCAACTGATTCAGAAGGAACCAGCGAGGGGGTTGAGTCCCGTTCTTTTGAAACAATAGCCTTTTGGGAGGCAATTGAGTGGCTGGGAGAGGGCTGTGCATGCGCAGTTGAGCCAGATGCTGCGACTTCTACTCGGAAAACGAAAAGATCGGCTCCTGTGCTTAAGGATTCAGCTCGGCTTATCTAGATAAAGGAGTCGCAGCCCGAGAAGATGTGCTCGTCTGCCTTATCAAACAGACTCTTTCTGGCTTGGGGCTGGGTCTTAGCCTTGGTAGCCTTGTCATTTTTGACCTTAGCCCTGGTCTCTCGGATGACAACTTCTTCCTGGTTGATTGATGTCTTGATGGAGTGAGCTGCCTCGTCGTAATCATCCTTTGAGCAATTAGTCTCGCTCGGATCAGCTCTTGTTTTAGCTGTTTCTTTTATGGTGAAGACTTGAGGTCTGCGAGCTATGATTGGTGCTGCGTCTTCAGCAGTGATTCTTCTCTTCTTTGGAGATTCGACGGGCAGCTTCCCTTTTCTGATTAGTGCATATGTGAGCTCCACATCATCACTATCGTTGTCATCACCGTCATCATCCGAGTCAGATTTTTCACTTTCCGTGCCCACGCTCTCGGAAGCCTCGTCGTCAGTATTCGTTTGGGCTTCACTCGACGATTCATTGGCCGTATCCTCAGCGTCTTTTTCGGTGCCCTCAGCCGTCTGACTCGTCTCTAAAGAGTCGTCAGACTTCCCTTCATTGGGCAAACCGGCCACTGGTTTCTGTGGATTTTGGGCTCTCTTAGGACCCTTACTTACACTCGGCTTTGTCCCTTGGGTAGGTCCAGCTGGGTTTTGCTGAACCATAGGGACGGTTTTCTCGGTGGCTTCTTTGTATTGTTGGACTGCTGGATTTGAAGATTTTACCAGCTTTAGCAGAAATCCAGTTATCTTCAGACCATAAGAAGGATTCTTGTCTGCTTTGAAGTACTGTAGCTTCGGTGCTGTGAAGTGAGGATCTGTACTGCGTCTTGGTATTGTTGAATGCTCTGCCATGAGGTCGTTGATGATCAACCCAAGCCACCTAGCGTACGGAATGGTACCTGGCCTATTCTTTTCTTTGGCCTTGACCAGGTCCATTAACTCTGAGTAGAAGAGCTGAGCCAGATCGTAGTTCTTGTTGAACGCGATGCCATGAAAGATTAGCAGGATCTGCTTGTTGCATTTGTCAAACCCGGCATGCTTCGGCGACAGGCACTTGTTCACTAGCCCGAAGAGATTTTTCCACGGGTGACGGAGGTATGCACCGTTGAAATTTGACAGTTGTGGCAGTAGTGATGTGTAGCCAAGGGATGCCACGTCTTTGAGCAGATCGGGGATGGTTGGCAGTGCATCATACGTATCGTGAACTGGCAGCGCTAGAGTAGTCCGTAGAGTGGATGGTGTCAGAATCACCCGCATGCCGTTCAACTTGGTCTTGATCTTGGAACGATCCTTTAATGAATCAGTATGCATGTGCCCCCAGAACTGTTGTAGGTATATCTCTGGCACTGGTTTGGCGTTGTGAAGTGCAGGCCAGAGATAGTGACCTTTCATTATGGCCGGAATGATTGGGTTCTGGCACTTGAAGACTGCCAGGTCTAGCTGGAAATTGTTGTCCAGCACCTTGATCCATTTCCCTTTGGAGTAGATGGCATCATCGATCTGTGCTGTAGTGTTTCCTGCCATTTTAAACTGTAGAAGCAGGGGGTCAGCATATGAAATTCAACAGTTTGATTTGATTGAAAGAGTTTGATTTAGTTGTCAGATAAGTTTATGCAGGTGGAGTTTTTGAAAAAAAATTCTAAGTCCAAATTTCGAGATCTGAATCTCGAGATCATGATTTCGAGATTCAAATCTCGAGATCTTGATTTCGAGATTCCAATCTCGAGATCATGATTTCGAGATTCAAATCTCGAGATCTTGATTTCGAGATTCAAATCTCGAGATCAAGATGTCGAGATGCAAATCTCGAGATCTTGATTTCGAGATTCAAATCTCGAGATCAAGATATCGAGATGAGGATCTCGAGATCTTGATTTCGAGATTCAAATCTCGAGATCAAGATATCGAGATGCAGATCTCGAGATCTTGATTTCGAGATTCAAATCTCGAGATCAAGATGTCGAGATGCCCATCTCGAGATCTTGATTTCGAGAAGATGAACCGACGATTTCGAGAAGAGATTAAACCACCTGCAAAAACATAAACATTGATATATCAAAAGGATAACAAACGTTTTCGACATACATTCAATACGAAAAAAAAACTAATTTGATGTTGATTTTGAGAAATTTCAAGGGTTTTTCGCGAAATCAACTATTCGTTTTCTGGTTTTCGAGATCGATCGTTCGCTTTTGGGTTTTGAACGCAAGCAAAGAGTAACTACCTTCTTAGGAATGTCGAGAAGAAGAAAAGAGAGAAGGGGATGCGAGATCGTAAGGTTGGGAAGAATAAGAAAGGTCTGAGAGCTCTGCCTTTGCGAGAAAGTTTTTGCCTTTAAGAAAACAGAATGAAAGAAGGAGAAGGGCTTTTGCGAGGCTTTTATACGCGAGAAAAATATGGACCTCCTTCGTAAAGTTGAGCCCGAATGATTGGGCTGACACACAGTGCCCTTTTAAAAGATTTTCGAGGCCCAAACAGTAAAGAATTTAGAGCTCTCCCTTTATCAGTGAAAATAAGCTCCCCCTCAAACAGTGAAAATTTTCTCCCCCTCAAAAAAATGCAACGAACAAATATGTACAAATGCAACGCACACACACTATTTTTCTGTTCTTTTTGATTTTTCACACATACTCAACACATGCAACACACGCACACTATTTTTTGTCATTTTTCTGGTTTTCTCCCCCTCAACACATGCAACACACACACACACTATTTTTTGTTCTTTTTCAGATTTTCTCCCCCTCAACACATGCAACACACACACTATTTACAGATCCCACACACACACACTTTTTACAAGTCCCACACACACACACACTTTTTAGATCAGTGGAGACATAATTAAACGGGCTCGAGGTTCAACATGCCCAACTTGGAGACTAGGAACTGGAATCGTTTTTCATCCAATGCCTTTGAGGTATCTCAGAATTCTTCGAACAGCGGTCTGATGGGATTCCTTCGGATTTGCCTGAAAGCGTGCACATAAGCATGTGGAGAAGACAATGTCAGGCCTGCTTGATGTGAGATATAGCAAAGATCCAATGATGGCCCTGTAGTTTGTAGCATCAACTGACCTCCCGGAGGGGTCTGAGTCCAGTTTGTTGTTTGGGGACATGGGGGTCGTCATGAAAGATTTGCCATCAATGTTGAATCTCTTAAGCATTTCCAGAATGTACTTTGACTGATTGATGAAAATGCCGTCAGAGAGTTGTCTTACTTGCAGGCCTAGGAAGAAATTCAGTTCGCCCATCATGCTCATTTCGAACTTGGTTTTCATCAGTTTCTCAAAGTGTTTGCACAGGCGTGGATTTGAGGAGGCGAAGATAATGTCATCAACATAGATCTGAATCAAGATGATGTCAGACTTCTGTCTCTTGATGAAAAGTGTGGTATCAATCTTCCCTTTTGAGAAGCCTGAATCAACCAGAAATTCGGTTAAGGCATCATACCAAGCTCTTGGTGCCTGTTTTAACCCATACAGAGCTTTCTTCAGCTTGTACACATGGTCGGGATATCTGGGATCTATGAATCCTTCGGGCTGAGCGACATAGACCTCTTCTTCCAAGACTCCATTCAGAAAGGCAGTCTTGACGTCCATTTGAAAGACAGTAAAGTTCTTGTGGGCTGCGTACGCAAGAAAAAGGCGGATTGCTTCAATTCTTGCTACGGGTGCAAATGTTTCATCATAGTCTATGCCCTCTTGCTGATTATATCCTTTAGCGACCAGTCGTGCCTTGTTCCGTATCACTATGCCTTCTTCGTCCTTCTTGTTCTTGAACACCCATTTTGTGCCAATGATGGTTTTCTGAGGGGGTTTAGGCACGAGTGTCCACACATCTAGTCTGTCAAACTGATTGAGCTCATCTTGCATGGCAATCACCCAATCTGGATCAGCGAGTGCCTCTGAGACTTTGGACGGTTCATTCTTGCTTAGAAAGCATGCATAATGACATTCATTTGTTGTTGCTGATCTTGTTCGCACACCTTGACTTGGATCACCTATTATTTGTTCAACAGGATGTGCTCTCGTCCACTTCCTCTCATGAGCTAGAGGAGTTGGAGTAATGATTGGTTGTTCTGAGTCCTGATATGAGTTTGAAGGCTCTGGGGCATCTGTGGTGTGTAGTGGAGATGATTCCGGACTTATGGCAAAGCCGTGATCATCCACACCTCTGGGATTGGTTTGAGGGGTTGAGGGTGTGGATGGTACGTCATCTGGTCCTGTGAGGAGCGGAATCTCTGCTGTTGGAGTTGATGTTGACTCTGGAGTGTATGCAGGAGGTGGAGATTGTGAGTTCTTGTAAAAGTTTCTGAAGAGAGAGTCGAGAATCACATCGTCGTGTTCGGTGTTTGGTTCAGCTTTATCAGAAGCTACTGGTACAGCAGTGGATGGATCGGTCTGGAGATGTTCAATAGCAAAGTCTGCCATTTCATAGAATGTAACGTTTACACTCTCGATGACAGTCCTCTTGTCTCTGAGGTAGACTCGGTAAGCTTTGGATTGCAGTGAGTAGCTAATGAACACGCCTTCTCTGGCTTTGGGATCCAGCTTACTTCTCTCTGTCCGATCATTTAGTATGAAGCACTTGCAGCCAAAAACCTTGAGGAAAGAAATATCAGGAGTTTTGTTGAATAGGATCTCATATGGAGTCTTGTCGAAGCGCTTGTGGATGAAGGTTCTGTTCTGAGTGAAGCACGCAGTATTGATTGCCTCTGCCCACATGAAGTGAGGCAGTCTTGATTGAATTAACATAGTGCGTGCTGCTTCAACAAGGGTTCTGTTCTTTCTCTCAACAACTCCGTTCTGCTGGGGAGTTTTAGCTGCTGCAAATTGCTGAGTGATACCGAGTGATTCATAGAACTCAGTGAGAGTCTGATTTTTAAACTCGGTACCATTGTCAGTTCTCACAATTCGAACACTGTGTTGTAGCAGTTTCTGGATCGTTCTGATAAAGGTCATAATGTTTTCTGCAGCTTCGTCTTTTGATCGGAGAAATTTTGTCCATGTATACCTAGAGAAGTCATCAACGATCACCAGAGTGTATTTGCGACCATTGATGCTTTGTACTCTCATAGGTCCACACAGATCCATGTGTATTAGCTGCAACTGATGAGTAGATGAAGGTTCAGTTTTTGACTTGTGGGAGCTTCGCGTCATTTTGCCCATTTTGCAGGCACTACAATGATTTTCAGCGGAAGACTTTAGCAGAGGAAGCCCCTTGACAAGTTTCTTGGAGGACAAGGTTGAAGGATGTTTGAAGTTCAGATGGGAGAGACGTCTGTGCCATAGGTTGTTTTGTTCAGTTGAAGCTTTGGACAGCAGATAGATGGAAGTGGTGGATTGGACGCTTTTCAGATCAATAGTGTACAGATTTGATGTTCTGTAACACGTTAATAATGTATTCCCTGTGCTGTCAAGAACACAGCATTGTTTTGCAAAGAACCTCACTTCCATCCCGCTGTCACAGAATTGTCCAATGCTCAGTAAGTTGTGTTTGAGCCCTTTGACGAATGAAACATCTTTTATTGTGACACTGGCACAGACGACGTCCCCATACCCAAGGATAGGAGATGAGGCGTCATTCCCGAATCTGACATTGCCTCCGTAGCAGTTGGTGTAGTTGCTCAAGAGATGCTTTATTCCGGTCATGTGGGTTGAGCATCCTGAGTCTAAGTGCCACACATGACCGTCCTGCAAAACAATCAAAACGGTTTAGGTACCCAACTTGGAGTGGGTCCTTCCTTATTATCAAGAAACACCTTTTTAAATCTTGCTTTGAGCAGTGATCCAAGGTCAGCTGCTCTTTCAACAAAAGATCTATCTTTGATGGGATTTCCAATAGCCAGATCTGCTTTTGCAGTGTGTCTGGTTTTTGAAGTCCACCTAGCACTTTCCATTTTGGTGGGTCTGATGTTGTGAACCCACCTTTCCATTTTGGTCCTTGTGGGTCTAAGTTTGGGGACCCACCTTTCAGTTGCAGTTATAATGGGTCTTCGATTTGGGCCCCACCTTTTATTTTCAGTTATGATGGGTCTACGACTGGGAACCCACCTTTCAGTTTTAGTTTGGATGGGTCTTCGTTTGGGGACCCACCTATTCGATTCAGGTTTGGTAGGTCTCATCTTGGGGACCCACCTTTCATTTTCAGTTTTGACGGGTCTTATCTTGGGGACCCATCTTTTCGTTTTAGGTTCAGGAGGAGAGTAGACAGGAGCTTTGTGATTGAACGGTTGTTTTTTGAGTTTGGTTTTGAAAATCTCCTCCTTAGAAAGCCGATTAACATGTTTCCTAGAATGAACTCTAAGGGCGTATTTCATATCTGGAATACAAAATGTTCCCTTAGAAGTTTCTTTCTTGGTTTCTTTTTCAGGTTTAAGCTTTCTAGAAGGCTTAGATTTAACAACATTCATCTCACATTCATAATTATGGGGATCTGGAACAGAATAACCATAAGCATCACTTGTATTATAAATAGAACGTTGTCTAGAGGATGTCTCAGAAATATTCAGCTTGGGACTCAAGACTAAACTACTAGAAGTTTGCTTTGTAGAGAAAGAATTACAATTAACTTTGGAATAAAAAATAGAACTAGATCTAGGGCTGGCACTTTTCTCAAAAACTTTCTTTTTGCCTTCTGCGATTTCCTTCCTCTTTTTCCTCCACTCATTCTTCTCTTCTCCTTCCTTATTCACTTCATTCCCTGTAAACAAAGGAGAAGAGAGATGAGTGGACGAACCTTTAAAAGCATTGTTTTTTCTCATGTGAGGTGTGTGAGCTGTCAGGCTTGGTCGTAGAAGAGTCTGATTTAGCATGAAACTGCTCACTCAAATCATTAAATTTTTGAAGAAGTTCCTGCCAGTTGCGCTCAAAACCTTTCTTTTCAGTTTCAAATCTCTCTCTCTCGGTATCAAGAGTTTTCTGTAGGTTTTTGAGCTTTTGAGCCATTGGAAAAATACATGGTTCCTCACCAGTTTTAGCAATACCTACTCTCGGGGGAGGGTCTAGAGGATGTCCTATGTGAGGAATATCTTTGGCATAAGGGTCTAGGCATTCACTAAAGCAGGAAGTAGGTTTTTCTTCTGAAAGTTGTTTTTCATTTACAGAGGGATAATCAAAAGAAATCGCAGGTTTTGGTTTCTTTCTCTTTTCTTCTTCTGCTTCAGCATAATCTTCATCACTTAGAAAATACTTTTTCTCGCCAAACCCTAGTCCCATGTAATCTTTGTTATAGAATTGAAGGCAATTAACTTTCTTAAGATTACGTGGGTTGGTTATACCCAGTCCTGTTTTAGCATTGTAGAATCGGTCATCCTTTTGTTTGCTGTTAAGCAGAAAAACAGTTTGTTCAGATTGACCTCTTCTAGCAGCTAGATCTTCTAGTTCTTTTACTTTATTTAAAAGCGTTCTTCTTTTGTTATGCAAAAAATCGCATTCAGGCTTTGCTGTGCTTTTTTCCCGTTCACTGTCCTCAAATTTCTTAGTTAATTCAGCTATCTTAAGTTCAAAGTTTTCAAAATCTGAGGACACCTTTTTGACTTGATCTTTTGCAATTTCAAGTTGAATACTTAAGGAAGACTTTTGGTCTAGATTCTGTTTCAGAACTCTATGATTATTGTCTAGTCTCTCCTTTAGTTCTTTGATTAGACTGTCCTTTTCAAGTAAGGACTGCAGTTGATTATCTAAAGAAGTATGTGAAGTACTTACAGAGCTTGTTGAGCAGTTGCCTTCGGGGATCGCAGCATCACCCTTTATTTCATCTCCCTCCACACGTGCCATAAGAGCATAGTTGTCTTCCTCTTCCTCCTCCTCAGAAGAATCTTCTGCCCAGTTCTCATTTTCAGCAATCATGGCAGAGGTTTCTTCTTCTTTCTGCACCATCAGCATTTTCTGCTTATTCCACAACATCTTCTGCTTGTAGAAGTTAGCATCTTTCTTCTTTGGAAGGCGGCAGTCCTTGATCACATGTCCAGGCTTGCCGCAATTATAGCATTTAGGTGCTTCTTCTGCTGATGATGCCTTCCTAGAAGATCCTTGATCATGATTCTTCTGTTTGTAGTTTGAGGAGGAAGTTCTCAGCCTGTTGGAGGAAGTGTTCTTCTTAGCAAATCTTTTGGCCAGCATTGCCATCTTCTTCTGTAAGTCTGCTAGCTCAGCCTCTAGATCAGATTTGTCATCGTCACTCTCATCATCATCTGATTCAACCACCACCTTCTTCTTTTTCTTCTTTAGTGAAGTGGTTGTCCTTCTAGGCTGAGCATCCATTACAAGAGCTAAGGGGTTTGTGGTATGATGATCCTCAGCACAGGCAACTTCGTTGACGAATTGCTTCAGATGGTCATAGAGAGTGCAGAGGTCAATTTCGTCCAGATCTATCCGTGATCTGACATCCTTCACTCTCTTTTCCCAAGCAGGATGCAGGCTGGATAAGAATCTAATATTTAGTTCCAGATTGGACCTGAATACATTGATCTTTCTGAGTTCATTTACCAGTTGAACAAGTCTGTTGTAAGTCTCATTCAATGGTTCTCCTGGTCCTGCTTTGAAGGAGTCATAAGCGATGAGAATTGTAGTCTTCTTTGTTTTGAGGCTGATGCTTGTGCCTTGTAGCAGCTTCTCTATTTCATCCCACATTTCCTTAGCTGTCTGCATGCTATCTATGAGAACATAAACCTCATTTGGTATTGCTTGAAGGAGGTACGTTTTGGCCATAAGATCACCACGAAGTCTGAGCTTGTCAGCTTCTGTGTATTCAGATGGCACTTTTCTCCTTATTTCTGGAAAAATAGGAGGATTGTTCTCTGGATCTCCACCAACTGAAATCAAGAGTTCAGCTGGTCCTTCAAGCAAAGATTCGAGCATTGCAGAAGAGTTCTCTTTGTGCTCGAGGAAGTTTAGAAATCTGTTCCTCCACATTTGATATTCTCCCTTCCTGAGGCTAGGAGGGGTACTGCTGTTCCCTTGAGCATTGTATTCTGAACCCATTGCTGTACTAAACTGACCGTTCGAGAAAATTGATCAAAAGATTTTCAGAGGCAGAATCTCGAAAAATCAGATGTCGAGATCTGAATATCGAAATTTCAGATTTCGATAAAGGAGGCCCGGTATCGAGATTTGGGCTCGAGATTAAGGATCTCGAGATTTGGGATCTCGAGATTTCAAATTTCGAGATGCTGATCTCGAGATTTGAAATGTCGAGAAGTTAATCTCTCGAAATCTTAATCTGATGAGTCAAATGTCGAGACCAGATGTCGAAACCTTTTCTCGAAATCAAGATTTCGAAATCCTGGATGTCGAAATCCTCAATGTCAAAATCTTTCAACCTGTAAAAATCAGATAATCAAAATCTGAAGATAGTTTCCTGTAGAGTTGAATGTCGAGATCTTCTGGTAAAGTTTTCAGCTCGAAAAACGTAGCAGAACCTGTGAAGAAGTAGGATGTCGAGATGCCTAGCTCGAGATATCTCGAAATCAAAAATTGCGTAAAACACAAACTGAAGTATACCCTTTGATCGCTTTGAAAAGGCGATTCCAAAGGTGTAACTTTTACAACTTTTGAACAAGAAACAAAATTACAGAGCAAAAAATCGACAGAATGAACTACGTTAACAAAAACAGAGTATTCTGCAGGAGTTCTTCTGATCGTTCTCGATCGGCTCTGATACCAATTGTTAGTCCCTGTTTCTGTAACAGCAATGAATAATCGATCTAACAAGGAAGATTAAACGTAAAGATGAACACAGAATGAATCACCGTAAAACCTTCTTTGATAAACCGTGGAACGTACAGCAGAATGATAAGCGTAAGGCTATGAATAATAAGTACGACATTCAACCTTTTCCTAAACCTCGGCTCACTATTTATAGGCGAGGTTTAGGTTAGGCGTACCAGGCTTTTGGCCTGTTTAAATGGGCCTAACACTTGGCCTGATTTCAATCTAATTTATGCACTATTTAAATACAAGGATTAAATATAAAGCTAATCTATGACCAACTTGATTCACAATTAAATATCTCCAACAATAATAATAATAATAATAATGATAATAATAATAATGATGATACTAATAATGATAATGATAATAATAATGATAATAAGAATAATAATGATAATAATAATAATGATAATAATAATGATGATAATAATGATAATGATAATAATGATAATGATAACAATGATAATGATAACAATGATAATAATAACAATGATAATAATATCAATGATAATAATAACAATGATAATAATAACAGTGATAATAATAACAATGATAATAGTAACAATGATAATAATAATGATAATAATGATGATAATAATAATGATAATAATAATGATAATGATAATAATAATATTAATAATAATAATAATAATAATAATAATAATAGTAATAATAATAATAATAATAATAAGAATAAAAATTAGGCAATTATCTCTTGATATTTTGAAACCAGCGTCTGAAGACAAGTTTTAGAAATCGGTAAGATCTTTCCAACGAGATATTAAACGCTTTCAACGGCACAAAATAGAGCAAGATATGATCGCATCAAATTCCACATGAGTTTGGTGTGAAATCAGAAACATTTGTGAATATATGGTTAATCTGTAACTTTTAATTAATGCATTGTAAACGAAGTGGGAACAATAGCTTTAGAGCTCCGATCTATCTTTCCAACGACATATAATACGCTCCAAATGGATAAACACACAGCAAGATATGAGTGTCAAAAATAGTTAGCCTTATCTCTATGATTTAGCGTTTTCAGCAAAAATAGAGCACTTTTTGCGTAAATACAGTGTATTTTAGTAATTAGGCAATTATCCCTTGATATTTTGAAACCAGAGCCTGAATACAAGTTTTAGAACTCGGTAAGATCTTTCCAACGAGATATTAAACGCTTTCAAAGGCACAAAATAGACCAAGATATGATTGCATAAAATTCTACACGAGTTCGGAGTGAAATAAGAAACATTTGTGAACATATGGTTAATCTGTAACTTTTAATTAATGCATTGTAAATGAAGTTGGAACAAAAGCTTTAGAGCTCCGATCTATCTTTCCAACGAGATATAATACGATCCAAACGGATAAACACACAGCAAGATATAAGTGTCACAAATACTTAGGCTTATCCCTATGATTTAGCGTTTTCAGCGAAAATAGAGCACTTTTAGCGTAAATACATTGTATTTAAGTAATTAGGAAATCATCCCTTGATATTTTCAAACCAGCGCCTGAAGACAAGTTTTAGAACTCGGTAAGATCCTTCCAAGGAGATATTAAACGCTTTCAACGGCACAAAATAGAGCAAGATATGATCACATAAATTTCTACACGAGTTCGGAGTGAAATCAGAATTGTTTTGGAATATATGGTTAATCTGTAACTTTTAATTAATGCATTTTAAATGAAGTTGGAACAATAGCTTTTGAGCTCCGATCTATCTCTCCAACGAGATATAATACGCTCCAAACGGATAAACACACAGCAAGATATGAGTGTCACAAAGATTTAGCCTTATCTCTATGATTTAGCGTTTTCAGCGAAAATAGAGCACTTTTCGCGTAAATACAGTGTAGTTTAGTAATTAGGCAATCAACCCTTAATATTTTGAAACCAGCGCCTGAAGACAAGTTTTAGAACTCGGTAATATCTTTCCAACGAATTATTAAACGCTTTCAATGGCACAAAATAGAGCAAGATATGATCGCATCAAATTCTACACGAGTTCGGAGTGAAATCAGAAACATTTGTGAATATATGGTTAATCTGTAACTTTTAATTAATGCATTGTAAATGAAGTCTGAACAGTAGCTTTAGAGATCCGATCTATCTTTCCATCGAGATATAATACGCCCCAAACGGATAAACACTCAGCAAGATATGAGTGTCAAAAATACTTAGCCTTATCTCTATGATTTAGCGTTTTCAGCGAAAATAGAGCACTTTTAGCGTAAATACAGTGTTTTTTTTTGGAATTTAAAGAACGATTTTATTCATAAAAATAAAAGGTGCAGTGCAAGAAGAGAAATAAAGATACAGAGTGTAAAAGAGAATATAAAAAACTAAAACTAGATCCAACTTAAGGTTTACAGGAAACCTTAGCGTAAATACAGTGTATTTTAGTAATCAGGCAATCATCCTTTAATATTTTGAAACCAGCGCCTGAAGACAAGTTTTAGAACTCGGTAAGATCTTTCCAACGAGATATTAAACGTTTTCAACGGCAGAAAATAGAGAAAGATATGATCGCATCAAATTCTACACGAGTTCAGAGTGAAATCAGAAACATTTGTGAATATATGGTTAATCTGTAACTTTGCATTAATGCATTGTAAATGAAGTTGCAACAATAGCTTTAGAGCTCCGATCTATATTTCCAACGAGATATAATACGCTCCAAACGGATAAACACACAGAAAGATATGAGTGTCACAAATACTTAGCCTTATCTCTATGATTTAGCGTTTTCAGCGAAAATAGAGCACTTTTAGCGTAAATACAGTGTATTTTAGTAATTAGGCAATCCTCCCTTGATATTTTGAAGCCAGCGCCTGAAGAAGAGTTTTAGAACTCGGTAAGATCTTTCCGACGAGATATTAAACGCTTTCAACGCCACTAAATAGAGCAAGATATGATCGCATCAAATTCTACACGAGTTCGGAGTGAAATCAGACACATTTGTGAATATATGGTTAATCTGTAACTTTTAAATAATGCATTGTAAATGAAGGTTAAACAATAGCTTTAGAGCTCCGATCTATGTTTCCAACGAGATATAATACGCTCCAAACGGATAAACACACAGCAAGATATGAGTGTCACAAATACTTAGCCTTATCTCTATGATTTAGCGTTTTCAGCGAAAATAGAGCACTTTAAGCGTAAATACAGCGTATTTTATTAATTAGGCAATCATCCCTTGATGTTTTGAAACTAGCGCCTGAAGACAAGTTTTAGAACTCGGTAATATCTTTCCAACGAGATATTGAACGCTTTCTACGGCACAAAATAGAGCAAGGTATGATCGCATCAAATTCTACACGAGTTCGGAGTGAAATCAGAAACATTTGTGCATATATGGTTAATCTGTAACTTTTAATTAATGCATTGTAAATGAAGATGGAACAATATCTTTAGATCTACGATCTATCTTTCCAACGAAATATAATACGCTCCAAACGGATAAACACACAGCAAGATATGAGTGTCACAAATACTTAGCCTTATCTCTATGATTTTGTGTTTTCAGCGAAAATAGAGCACTTTTAGCGTAAATACAGTGTATTTTAGTACTTAGGCAATAATACCTTGATACTTTGAAACGCGCGATTGAATACAAGTTTTAGAACTCGGTAAGATCTTTCCAACGAGATATTAAACGCTCTCAACGGCACAAAATAGAGCAAGATATGATCGCATCAAATTTTACACGAGTTCGGAGTGAAATCAGAAACATTTGTGAATATATGGTTAATCTGTAACTTTTATTTAATTCATTGTAAATGAAGTTGGAACAATAGCTTTAGAGCTTCGATCTATCTCTCCAACGAGATATAATACGCTCCAAACGGATAAACACACAGCAAGATATGAGTGTGACAAATACTTAGCCTTATCTCTATGATTTAGCGTTTTCAGCGAAAATAGAGCACTTTTAGCGTAAATACAGTGCATTTTAGTAATTAGGCAGTCATCCCTTGATACTTTGAAACCAACTCATGAACACAAGTTTTAGAACTCGATAAGATCTTTCCAACGAGACATTAAACGCTTTCAACGGCACAAAATAGAGCAAGATATGATTGCGTCAAATTCTACACGAGTTCGGAGTGAAATCAGAAACATATGTGAATATATGGTTAATCTGTAACTTTTAATTAATGCATTGCAAATGAAGTTGGAACAATAGCTTTAGAGATCCGATCTATCTTTCCAACTAGATATAATACGCTCGAAATGGATAAACACACAGCAAGATATGAGTGTCACAAATACTTAGCCTTCTCTATGATTTAGCGTTTTCAGCGAAAATAGAGCACTTTTTGCGTAAATACAGTGTATTTTAGTAATTAGGCAATCATCCATTGATATTTTGAAACCAGCACCTGAAGACAAGTTTTAGAACTCGGTAAGAGCTTTCCATCGAGATATTAAACACTTCCAACGGAACAAAATAGACCAAGATATGATCACATCAAATTCTACACGAGTTTGGAGTGAAATCTGAAACATTTGTGAATATATGGTTAATCTGTAACTTTTAATTAATGCATTGTAAATGAAGTCTGAACAGTAGCTTTAGAGATCCGATCTATCTTTCCATCGAGATATAATACGCCCCAAACGGATAAACACTCAGCAAGATATGAGTGTCACAAATACTTAGCCTTATCTCTATGATTTAGCGTTTTCAGCGAAAATAGAGCACTTTTAGCGTAAATACAGTGTATTTTAGTAATTAGGCAATCATCCCTTGATATTTTGAAACCAGCGCCTGAAGACAAGTTTTAGAACTCGCTAAGATCATTCCTGAAAACGAGATATTAAACGCTTTCAGCAGCACAAAATAGAGCAAGATAAGATGACATCAAATTCTACACGAGCTCGGAGTGAAATCAGAAACATTTGTGAATATATGGTTAATCTGTAACTTTTAATTAATGCATTGTAAATGTTGTTGGAACAATAGCTAGCTCCGATCTATCTTTCCAACGAGATCTAATACGCTCCAAACGGAAAAACACACATCCAGATATGAGTGTCACAAATACTTAGCCTTATCTCTATGATTTAGCGTTTTTAGCGAAAATAGAGCACTTTTAGCGTAAATACAGTGTATTTTAGTAATTAGGCAATCATCCCTTGATTTTTTGAAACCAGCGCCTGACGACAAGTTTTAGAACTCGAAAACATCTTTCCAACAAGATACTAAACGTTTTCAACATCACAAAATAGAGCAAGATATGATCGCATCAAATTCTACACGAGTTCGGAGTGAAATCAGAAACATCTGTGAATATATCGTTAATCTGTAACCTTTAATTAATGCATTGTTAATGAAGTTGGAACAATAGCTTTAGAGCGCCGATCTATCTTTCCTACGAGATATAATACGCTCCAAACGGATAAACACACCGCAAGATATGAGTGTCACAAATACTTAGCCTTATCTCTATGATTTAGCGTTTTCAGCGAAAATAGAGCACTTTTAGCGTAAATGCAGTGTATTTTAGTAATTAGGCAATCATCCCTTGATATTTTGAAACCATCGCCTGAAAAAAAGTTTTAGAACTCGAAAACATCTTTCCAGCGAGATATTAAACGCTTTCTACGGCACAAAATAGAGCAAGATATGATCGCATCAAATTCTACACGAGTTCGGAGTGAAATCAGAAACATTTGTGCATTTATGGTTAATCTGTAACTTTTAATTAATGCATTGTAAATGAAGATGGAACAATAGCTTTAGATCTCCGATCTATCTTTCCAACGAGATATAATACGCTCCAAACGGATAAACACACAGCAAGATATGAGTGTCACAAATACTTAGCCTTATCTCTATGATTTTGTGTTTTCAGCGAAAAAAGAGCACTTTTAGCGTAAATACAGTGTATATTAGTACTTAGGCAATAATCCCTTGATACTTTGAAACGCGCGATTGAATACAAGTTTTAGAACTCGGTAAGATCTTTCCAACGAGATATTAAACGCTTTCAACGGAACAAAATAGAGCATGATATGATCGCATCACATTTTACACGAGTTCGGAGTGAAATCAGAAACATTTGGGAATATATGGTTAATCTTTAACTTTTCATTAATGCATTGTAAATGAAGTTGGAACAATAGCATTCGATCTCCGATCTATCTTTCCAACGAGATATAATACGCTCCAAACGGATAAACACACAGCAAGATATGAGTGTCACAAATACTTAGCCTTATCTCTATGATTTAGCGTTCTCAGCGAAAATAGAGCACTTTTAGCGTAAATACAGTGTAGTTTAGTAATTAGGCAATCATCCCTTGCTATTTTGAAACCAGCGCCTGAAGACAAGTTTTAGAACTTGGTAAGATCTTTCCAACGAGATATTAAACGCTTTCAATGGAACAAAATAAAGCAAGATATGATCGCATCAAATTCTACACGAGTTCGTAGTGAAATCAGAAACATTTGTTTATATATGGTTAATCTGTAACTTTTAATTAATACATTGTAAATGAAGTTGGAACAATAGCTTTAGAGATCCGATCTATCTTTCCAACGAGATATAACACGCCCCAAACGGATAAACACACAGCAGGATATGAGTGTCACAAATACTTAGCCTTATCTCTATGATTTAGCGTTTTCAGCTAAAATAGAGCACTTTTAGCGTAAATACAGTGTATTTTAGTAATTAGGTAATAATCCCTTGATTTTTTGAAACCAGCGCCTAAAGACAAGTTTTAGAACTCGGTAAGATCTTTCAAACGAGATATTAAACGCTTTTAACGGCAAAACACAGAGCAAGATATGATCGCATCAATTTCTACACGAGTTCGAAGTCAAATCAGAAACATTTGTGAATATATGGTTAATATGTAACTTTTAACTAATGCATTGTAAATGAAGTTGGGATAATAGTTTTAGAGATCGGATCTATCTTTCCAACGAGATATAATACGCTCGAAATGGATAAACACACAGCAAGATATGAGTGTCACAAATACTTAGCCTTATCTCTATGATTTAGCGTTTTCAGCGAAAATAGAGCACTTTTAGCGTAAATACAGTGTATTTTAGTAATTAGGCAATCATCCCTTGATATTCTGAAACCACAGCCTGAATTCAAGTTTTAGAACTCGGTAAGATCTTTCCAACGAGATATTAAACGCTTTCAACGGCACAAAATAGAGCATGATATGATCGCATCACATTCTACACGAGTTCGGAGTGAAATCAGAAACATTTGTGAATGTATGGTTAATCTGTAACTTTTAATTAATGCATTGTAAATGAAGTTGGAACAATAGCTTTAGATCTCCGATATATCTTTCCAATGAGATATAATACGCTCCAAACGGATAAACACACAGCAAGATATGAGTGTCACAAATACTTAGCCTTATCTCTATGATTTAGCGTTTTCAGCGAAAATAGAGCACTTTTAGCGTAAATACAGTGTATGTTAGTAATTAGGAAATCATCCCTTGTTATTTTGAAACCAGCGCCTTAGGGATGTGTGTGGACTTTTGTTCCACACAATAGGGACTCACAATTAATGAAGAGATTGGCTTTGATACGCAACATGATTGTCTCTAAATTCTCTTCTATAGCCGAGACCACTACATACCTTGAAAAGATGAGTTTTAATGGTAAATTATCTTCTTCCAAGGTATATGACCTCCTTAGACTTAAAGCCACACCACATGCGTGGATGTCTTTCATTTGGAAGGCTTATATCCCTCCAAAATTCTCATTTATAATGTGGCTTGCATTTCGGAATAGGCTGCCAACGTATGATAACATGTTATATCTTGATGTTGCTAATGTATGTCCATTTTGTAAGGGTGAACCGGAGACGGTACCACACCTATATTTTGATTGTACATGTACAGGGCAGCTTTGGAATAATGTCAAAGATTGGCTTGGCATCTCAAGACAAATGGCATCCTTGAAGAGCGTTGTAAAGTGGACCCAAAGGGAGTGCAAAGGAGCGCATATTAGAGCCAAGGCAACAAGAATAGCTTTTAGCTACACTATATATTGGATATGGCGAACTCGAAATGCAATTCGTTTTGATGGTGCGGCCTTGAAGTTGGATGAGATGTTTACACATATCAAGTATATGGTGTACAAAGTTCTCTATTCTCTCTATCCATACCATATGATTAATTTTTGAACAATTTTGTCACGGCTTGATGGCTGGCTGTTTTGCTACGTTTCTTTTGGCTAGATCTTTAATCTAGAGGTTTGCTAATATAGCAATTGATTTATAGGATATCCATACTTGGATATGCCTCTAATTTTGCCACGATGTACATAACTTTTGGTTACTATATATATATTTACATTTCACCAAAAAAAAATTGAAACCAGCGCCTGAAGACAAGTTTTAGAACTCGGTAAGATCTTTCCAACGAGATATTAAACGCTTTCAACAGCACAAAATAGAGCAATATATGATCACATTTAATTTTACACGAGTTCGGAGTGAAATCAGAAACATTTGTAAATATATGGTTAATCTGTAACTTTTAAATAATATATTGTAAATGAAGTTGGAACAATAGCTTTAGAGCTCCGATCTATCATTCCAACGAGATATCATACGCCCAAAACGGATATTTATAATAATAATAATAATAATAATAATAATAATATTAATAATAATAAGGAAATTATCCCTTGATATTTTTAAACCAGCGCCTGACGACAAGTTTTAGAACTCGGTAAGATCTTTCCAACGAGATACTAAACGCTTTCAACGGTACAAAATAGAGCAAGATATGAAGTTGGTTAATCTATATTTGTGAATATATGGTTAATGTATAAATTTTAATTAATGCATTGTAAATGAAGTTGGAACAATAGTTTTAGAGCTCCAATCTATCTTTCCAACGAGATATATTACGCTCCAAATGGATAAACACATAACAAGATATGAGTGTCACAAATACTTAGCCTTATCTCTATGATTTAGCGTTGTCAGAGAAAATAGAGCACTTTTAGCGTAAATAAAGTGTATTTTAGTAATTAGGCAATCATCCCTTTATATTTTGAAACCGGCGCCTGAAGACAAGTTTTAGAACTCAGTAAGATCTTTCCAACGAGATATTAAACGTTTTCAACGGCACAAAATAGAGCAAGATATGATCGCATCAAATTCTACACGAGTTCAGAGTGAAATGAGAAACATTTGTGAATATATGGTTAATCTGTAACTTTTAATTAATGCATTGTAAATGAAGTTGGAACAATTGATTTGGAGCGTCCGATCTATGTTTCCAACTAGATATAATACGATCCAAACAGATAAACACATAACAAGATATGAGTGTCACAAATACTTAGCCTTATCTCTATGATTTAGCATTTTCAACGAAAATAGAGCACTTTTAGCGTAAATACAGTGTATTTTAGTAATTAGGCAATCATCCCTTGATATTTTGAAACCAGCGCCTGAAGCGCCCGCGCCTGAAAACGGTTCTAGTGAGAGTTGAGAGCTCTTCTCTCTAGAGTGACCCCTCCGGTCATCTCTATTCTCCCACGCCGTTTTCACCGCCGTCCACAGTGGTGGTGGCGCCACCGGAGCCCTCCCGGCTCCGGTGGGGTGACTGGTCGTTTGGTCTAAGGTTGATTTTTGGAAAGTTTCCCACTTTGGTGAGATGCTTATGGGTTAATGTGTGGTTCTGTTCGAAGAAAGTGCTGCGAATGGTCTTCTTCTTGTCTACCACTATGGTGGTTTCACGGGAGGTTTGCTACTGTTCGTTTGGAAGGGTTGCCTCTGGTTCGTTCTGCAAGGGCTGGAGACCTCACCAGAAAATCTCCCCCCTTCATCAATGGCGGTCAGTAGCTCTGGGTGCAGGTTTTGAGTTGGTGGGGCCTGCGACAGTAGTGAACGAGTCATGTGTGAAGGCTTGGAGTTTGAAGGAGGGGTTTCACTCCTACGGATTTTGAACCACAAACAGGGGGATGGTGAAGTTAGTCGCTAAGTCCTATGTCGTCGGAAGACTGAGATCGCCGGACTTACTCCTTCTCTGGCCAAACAACGGTTAGTAATCATGGCTTCATCTTTGATTTGGGGGGGTGTAAGGATGGTGAATGAGTTGGGGTTGCCTGGAGACTGTGGCTTTGAAAGGTGGTCTTGGTCTGAAGGCTTTGATTGTAGGCAAGGTTCTTTGATTTGATTGTGCAAGTTCGGTGTTTTTGTTTGGGATTTTAGCCGGAGATGATGACCGGAGTAACTGTTGCGCGTACAGGTGCTCTGTGTTTTTGAATCTCTGGTTTTGAAGTTTTTGGGTGGTTTATGAAAGCACACAGGATGCGCCGGAGAAGGCCACCTTCTGTGGGGGTTGTAACCGCCTGATGCTACCTCTTTCTGGCTACTGTCAAAACGCCTTCCGACATCTTCTATCGTTGCCGTTGGGGGTCGCCAGGGTCCAACGGGGGTTGGGGGTGAAGGAGGGACCATCGCTTTGACTTGGTTAATGTGTCCGGCTGGTTTCTTGACTCACCGATGCCGCCGGGATGAAGCCGGAGCCCGGTGGGGGTGGAGTGTGATGGGGCCTCTTTGCTGTTTGCGAACACAGCGTCTGGAAATTTTTGGCTACCGGAAAATCGACCGGAAGTTCGCCGGGGAGAACGGACCAGTCAACGACTTTCACACGTGAGGTGTTAGCGATTGGACCACCCCTGTCCTGTCGGTTACTGTTCACTTTTGAAAGTTTTTGAATTTGCCGCTCCAGGTTGCGGCGCATTTTGCTTGTTGCGATGAAGGGTTTCAACCCTAACTGACTGGGATGTGCTTGGGCCGTTGCTGAGCTGTGGATTAGTACTGAAGAAATGATGAGTTTTTGAGACGCTGGAATTTTGGGCCGCTGATGGCTTTTCTGATTTTGGGACTGATTGTGGGCTGCTGTTGAGCCGGGGAATATGTCCCGTGCCAGCTTCTGATTTTGGGATTGATGATTGAGCCGGGAAACTTGTCCCGTGCCAGTTTTTGAAATTTTGAAAAAACCCTCTTCCCCCTACCTTTCATTAGGTGGGGGGGGGAGGGGCGGATACGGTAGATACTATTTTAAGTTAGCATGCTAGCTTAGATAGTTCCTTTGATTTTTTTTTTGATGCATTGTATTATGTTATTTTCTGGATATATATACATTTACATTTTATCCAAAAAAAATTGAAACCAGCGCCTGAAGACAAGTTTTAGAACTCGCTATGATCTTTCTAACGAGATATTAAACGCTTTCAAAAGCACAAAATAGAGCAAGATATGATGACATCAAATTCTACACGAGCTCGGAGTGAAATCAGAAACATTTGTGAATATATGGTTAATCTGTAACTTTTAATTAATGTATAGTAAATGAAGTTGGAACAATAGCTTTAGAAATCTGATCTATCTTTCCAACGAGATATAATACGCTCCAAACGGATAAACACACAACAAGATATGAGTGTCACAAATACTAGCCTTATCTCTATGATTTAGCGTTTTCAGCGAAAATAGAGCACTTTTAGCGTAAATGCAGTGTATTTTAGTAATTAGGCAATCATCCCTTGATATTTTGAAACCAGCGCCTGAAAACAAGTTTTAGAACTCGGTAAGATCTTTCCAACAAGATATTAAACACTTTCAACGACACAAAATAGAGCAAGATATGATCGCATCAAATTCTACACGAGTTCAGAGTGAATTCAGAAACATTTGTAATAATAATAATAATAATAATAATAATAATAATAAT
Organism: Cuscuta europaea; assembly: GCA_945859875.1. Lineage (NCBI taxonomy): Eukaryota > Viridiplantae > Streptophyta > Magnoliopsida > Solanales > Convolvulaceae > Cuscuta > Cuscuta europaea. The sequence continues at coordinate 4,654,317 of CAMAPE010000061.1, forward strand.
AATAATAATAATAATAATAATAATAAAATAATAATAATACCCCTAATAATAATAATAATAATAATAATAATAATAATAGTAATAATAATAATAGTAATAATAATAATAGTAATAATAATAGTAGTAACAATACTACTAATAAGAATAATAGTAATAATAATAATAGTAATAATAATAGTAATAATAATAATAGTAGTAGTAATAATAATAATAATAATAATAATAATAATAATAATACTCATAATAATAATCATGATAATAATAATGATAATAATAATGATAATAATAATAATGATAATAATAATGATGATACTAATAATGATAATGATAATAATAATGATAATAAGAATAATAATGATAATAATAATAATCATAATGATAATGATAATAATGATAATGATAACAATGATAATAATAACAATGATAATAATATCTATGATAATAATAACAATGATAATAATAACAGTGATAATAATAACAATGATAATAATAACAATGATAATAATAATGATAATAATAATAATGATAATAATATTAATAATAATATTAATAGTAATAATAATAATAATATTAATAATAAAAATTAGGCAATTATCTCTTGATATTTGGAAACCAGCGTCTGAAGACAAGTTTTAGAAATCGGTAAGATCTTTCCAACGAGATATTAAACGCTTTCAACGGCAC